>SJYT01031259.1:163592-241657 GCA_006410635.1 Cephalophus harveyi
TAGGGAGCTCAGCTCTGGGCTCTGTGATGACCTAGAGGGGTGGGATGAAGGCGTGGGAGGAAGGCTCCAGAGGGAGGGGATGTACCTGCGCCTAGAGCCGATTCACACTGCTGTACAGCAGAAAGCAATGCAACACGGTAAAGCAACTACCCTCCAATTAAAAATAAATCTAAAAAAAGAAGAAGGCGGTCATCGCCAAGCTAGGGAGAGAGGCCTCAGGAGAAACCATCCTGTTGGCACTTCAGCCCAGGACTTCAGCCTCCAGAACTATGAGAATAAAGTTCTGTTGTGTAGGTCTCCCCATCCGGGGTATTGTGCTCTGGGAGCCCACCCAGACTCACACCTCTGGGATCTCCTACACGGCCGAAGAGGCAGCCAGCCAGGAGAAGGCACAGGAGAACTCCAGAGTCCCAAAGCATGTCTTCCCTATACCAGACAAGAACCCTGCCTGGAGGCCAAACATGCCTCCTTCTCTCCTGGCCCCCTCCACCCAATTCCAGAAACTGCGGGCAGGTCGGGAAAAAAAGCTATGAATCTAGTCAGGTGTGCTAGGCTGAATTGGGCCCTTGCCCCTAACTCCATGCCCCCAGGGGCCCACCACCCGCCAAGGACAGAAGAAGGGCCGGCGTGTGTGCTTCATGCTTCACAGCCTCTGTGGGCCTCACGGCCTCTGTGCACCATGGCAGGGAGCCTGTGTCGTCATGGGGTGCTCAGCAAACACCATCCCCTTCTCCACCCATGGTTTGCGCCTCCCCACAAGTCTCCATCCCTGGGAGTCAGAGCCAGCACACTTATTCTGGGGCAGAATGCCAGCCTTCTACTTCCTCTACGGGCTGGGCAGCTTAGGGAGACAGGCTCCTTAAAAGGTGTGTTTGGTCCACCCACTTTATGAGTCCATCTTCCAGGTAGACGTCAGCGTAGAAGGACTGGTCATCGTTGATGATGCGTCCGCCCTTGATGAGAAGTCGGTCACTCTGAAAAGCCAAGCAAAGTAGTAAATGTCATTATAGAAAAGCCAAGAAATGCTTTTTTCTAACTTTCAACATAAAATTTTCGACTCTTTTCAAAGGGAAAAAATGGCCTTAAAAAGCCCCCTGCGAGCCTTCATCCAGATTCTTTCAAGACTTCATCCTTCTCTTTTCACCTCTTTCCCCCCTTAAACACTGGCTTTGTATTCACTGAGATATTTTAAAGCAAATCTCAAACATGGTATCATTTCACCCATAAATGCTTTACTACATAATCTATTAGGCAATTAAAAAAAAAAAAAAAACAAGATCCATTATCCCAACAAACCCAGTCATCATCAATTCCTTCAGCTCAGTTAATAACCAGACCATGTTCAATTTTACTTGACTGTCTCAAAAATGTCCTTTTACGCTAGGGTATTGTGACAAGGAATCCATCTGAAGTCCCCAGAGTACATCCAGCCCACAGTTCTCTTCAGTCCACTGAAATCTGTACCACCTCCTCCTCTTTTTAAATGTCATTCATTTGTGGAAGAAACTGGGTCATTTGTAAATAGAACAAGAATTTCTTCAGGCATTATTACTGAAATCAACAAAACTCAATTTAAAGACATTTTCAAACAAGTGAAATGGCCAAAAAAATAAAGTGACATTCCCCAGGAAAAACACCACCAATCAGTGTTCTGATGTTTTTTCCCAATTTCCCTCTACTTCTGTACTTGTGATCCTAACGTACCTAGTCATTTACTCACCCGAGCAACCATCAGATACTAGCCCAGGAGCCTGGAAGAACAGGAAAAGAATGAGCTCTCGTGGAGCTGGTGAGGGATGGACAGAGGTTTAACAAATCTGGGAGTATGTTGGGTTCAAAAAAGGAGAATTATAGGGGGTGCCCATCATGGGTACAAAGCCAAAGGGCTGCTGACCTTATTGGGGAGTCAAGTAAGGCAAGCTCAGATCTAGAAAATAAATCTAGATAAGCTGGACCAAAAGGTGAGGAAGAAGGCCAGTAGGGTGAGTGCTAAGTGCTTGGGCAGAAAGAATTGACCTGCCAAGGCGCAGAAGCAGCAAAGAATATAGCCAATTCTAGGAGCTAGAAAGAACACACAGTTGTGTCCTTTCTGCATTTTACCATAAGTCTGTCTCAAGTTATTTCATTTAAGGGGTTACAAAATATTTCATTTTATGGATACACAATAGACTGTTAATTATTCCCCATGGTTTTCAATGTTTCACAATGATACATATTTCTACAATGAACATCTTTGTGTATAAAGATTTTCTTTTAATTTGGACTATTTGTTAAACTAAATTCTCAGAAATTTAACAACTGAGTCAAAAAGTATAAACCGTGCTTGCATCCCTTGATAAATATAACTAGACTGCTTTTCAAAAGTACCTCTCCAATTTGCCATTCTGAAACCACCAAAACACCCCTGCTGCTGCTGCTGCTAAGTCCCTTCAGTCGTGTCCGACTCTGTGCGACCCAATAGACAGCAGCCCACCAGGTTCCGCCGTCCCTGGGATTCTCCAGGCAAGAACACTGGAGTGGGTTGCCATTTCCTTCTCCAGTGCAAGAAAGTGAAAAGTGAAAGTGAAGTTGCTCAGTCGTGTCCAACTCTCAGCGACCCCATGGACTGCAGCCTACCAGGCTCCTCCGTCCATGGGATTTTCCAGGCAAGAGTACTGGAGTGGGGTGCCATTGCCTTCTCCAAAAACACCCCTGGGTTGTCATTAATATTTGTTAACTTGCGCTTCTTGGAGGCTGAGAACTTTTTCTGCCACCTGTCCATTTACTGTTTATGTTACCTCCTAGCTGGAGATGTGGTGATGGACAAAGTACAGCCTCTGCCCTTAAGCCCCACCCCTTGGATAGGAAGCCAATTGTCACTGTTATAGTAAACAGTAACAATTCAGAGTAGCCACCTCAGAGGGAGGGTCTTGCAAGGGTTCCTCTAAAAACTGAGCCTGAGATGACGATTTTAGAGGCAAGCAGTGATGCTGGGAGGTGATTCCAGGAAGTGGAGTAAGGGAGGCAGGCATGGAAACCCAATACAGGGTACCCACTGATCCAGCTAACACAGGGTACCCACTGATCCAGCTAACACAGGGTACCCAGCGAGTAACTGCAGCTAGATCCCACCAGGGCCCCCTGAGAAACCCTCTATAGATACAGAATGCACATCAGGTGGGTCCCAGTGGTCCCACAGCACTGACCACGAGAGGAAGGCAGAGGATGCTGCACAAGCCTAGAAAAGAAGGCTGTCACCCAAATTAAGGAATCCGCAAATGGAATGCATGCGTGCCGCACGCAGTCATGTCCAGCTCTTCCCGATCCCACGGACTGCAGCCTGCCAGGCTCCCCTGTCCATGGAATTCTCCAGGCGAGAATACTGGAGGGGGGTTGCCATTTCCTACCCCGGGGGATCTTCCTGACTCAGGGATCAAATCCACATCTCCTGCATCTCCTGGGGAGCCGTCTGGGGCTTCCCAGGGGGCTCAGTGTTAAAAGACAAGCACCGGACACAATTCAGTGACTAAACAAACAAAAAACTGAGGAATCAGCAAAGGCTTGCTGAGAAGAAACAGAGCCTACAGCCTGCTACTCAGAACCCTCTGGTGGGTTCTTGCATCAGTGTGTTTCCTCCAGAGTGAAGGCTAAGTTAGTGAGACCCTACTTAATCTGGACTCCTACTATGTAGGTGAAATTCACTCTCTCACTTGCACCAGGCAGCTCTCTGCTCAGTGTCACCTGAGGGTCCTCCCCTTGGCTGGCTTGTCTGGGACATCTTACATCACGGTCTCACCTGCAGACCCCTCACCTCTTACCCACTTTAGGTTTACACAGTTCTTAACACAGTACATCTGACATAGCCTACATTTACACGTGTGTTATAAATGTGCCTTGTCGCCCTGACATCAGAGGTGTGTTCCCCCACTGGCTGCATCGGGTACCACTCTCAGGGAACCAACTGCCCTCGCGTTACCACGGAAGCATGGGAGCACCTCAGCTGTCCCTGCAGTTCCCTCTGAGACTTGATTCCATGAGGACAGAGATTTCACCTGTTTTCTTCACTGCTGGGTCTCCAAAACTTTGGGCACAGCCTGGCAGGATAGATGAATGGATGAATGCCTGAACTAATTCTCGATGGATGACTGCCTAAAGATGGAGAGAAACAGCATGGTGGCCATGAGTCAAGAACTCTGAGCCATGAGCCAAGGAAGAGAGGTGTGTCCTGTTCTCCAGGAAGAGGGCCTCTGGAGGAAAGGGCTTCAAGCTCAGTCTCCCCAGGCCCAACTACCTGCCTCTTATCTTTAAGACAGAAGCCAGGACCCAAGGAAAGAGCCCTGGGCACCGTGTATCCAGAGGCACAGACACACTGCTGTGCAGCTTTCTTGGGCACTGGAAAGCAGAGAAATGTGACACATTGGCAGCTGGCGTGGTTTCTGGAACACGGTCTCCCGTGGGCAGCCGTCTGCCTCGTCACATTTAATGGAGGGCTTTTCAGGCTAATCCTGAAAGGTGGTATTTAATGCACTGTACCCAGCCCCACCCAGCTCTGCTCTTCCTAGAATCAGATGTTCAAATCCCTGCCCCGCCCCCCAGCTACCAGCAGATGCCATGTGTAGCTACCATCAGGGTACTGGCTCTTGCTGTTCTCGGGGGCCAGCCTATTTCTAAAAACAACAAGCTCACAGCAGAGGGCAAGAGCTAATGTGACTTCTTTTTTCTTCCTTCAAACGAGTAGCGTGCTTGCCTTTCAACTGACACTTTCAAAAGCACGTTCTTTGGAACTCTAGCCCAGCGGGGTTTTAGTAGATGTTGATCCAAAAGGGGATTCCCAGGTGCAGTGAGTTTAGAAAATTCTGGGTCAAAGAGATGCAGAGATGGTTTTTATGTCAGGAATTCCCAGATCCTTTACTGCCGATGTGTAATGTGAATATTCAAGAGGGGAACTGAGGTGATCTTTTCCAAATTTAGACTCTTCTCATTCTGTGGGACACTTGACAAAGATACCTTTTCTTAGAAGACATCTCAGGAAGTGTGCTTCAGGGCTGTGGCGCTCTCCCTGCCTCTTTGTGCTGAATGGTTCTCAGGGAATGTGAGGTCCCATTGACCTCAGATGGAAATGGAGCTTGAGATGGGCTGACCTCCCAAATTCACAAACTCAACATGGGTGGAGATTAGACCCATGGTTTCCTAATTTCCTGCCCAGCGTTCGCTCCATCAAACACACTTTTGTCCCATTTTTAAACATGTTCACCCATGTGAGGGCTTCCCTAGCGGCTCAGCAGTAAGGAATTCGCCTGCGATGCAGGAGATGCCGGAGATGTGGGTTTGGCTCCTGGAAGAAGGCATGGCAACCTACTCCAGTATTCCTGCCTAGAGAACCCTATGGACAGAGGTGTCTAGTGGGCTAAAAAGAGGGTAGCAAAGAGACATGACTAATGTGACTTAGCACACACACATGATAGAAGCCATAACTACCCATCATCAGACGCAATTTAGAAAGAATCTGAGGATCTAGCTGTCTAGGACTCCCTTTCTTCATGCAGAAAGTGTGAGTGAAAAACCCTACAGAGCTGTACTTCCCTCCAACAGTAAATTTTATGACACATAATTTTGAAGAGTTTAATAAAAATCACACATTTAAAAGAAAAATACCAATACCCTGCCTCTCCCAGGATTACCACAAGTAACAGTCAGCAGATGTAAACAATGACAAACTCTGTACAAAACTCACTGTTTAAATACCTTGAAAGAAAATGAAATACCTCATTAAAAATTCAACAAAAATCTAACAGCAAGGTTATGTCAGAGACTGCCCACTTCTTCCCCAGTGACAGCAGTAACCTAGAGACACACTCGTCATGGCTCACGGCCTTGGATCAGTGTTGTGTAAGAACAAATGTTCAGAGTCAGAAGCAG
Source organism: Cephalophus harveyi (assembly GCA_006410635.1). Lineage (NCBI taxonomy): Eukaryota > Metazoa > Chordata > Mammalia > Artiodactyla > Bovidae > Cephalophus > Cephalophus harveyi. The sequence goes on from SJYT01031259.1 coordinate 169,491, forward strand.
CTTCCAATCCCTGCTCATTTGCTACCCATGTGACTTAACCTGTCTGAGCCTCAGTTTCTTCATCTATAAAATGGGGATAATTGTCCCTGCCTCATAGGGCTGAGGGAGAACCCCATGGGGTATGTATATAAAATGCTTTGCCCAGGTCTGCCCCTGGTGAATACTCAGCAGTTACACATTGTTTATTCTTTGCCATTTTCTGTAGCAGAAATTACACTCAATAAATATTTACTTAAGAAAACAGTATGTGCAGCTAAAAAAAAAACATCTTGCCCTTAAGGAATTCTCAGGCCAGTGGGAGAGACTGAATCATAACCAGACCTTTGCACCCCAGTGTGGGAAGGGCTTGGTCAGAGGGGTGGTCAGAGCAGAGAAGGCCTCCACTCCAGCCCTTCCAGGAGAATTGTGCTTATTCTGAGCTTGAAGAGTGAGTCGGAATTAGCCATGAGGCAGAGGAGAGAGATGGAGAAGGGAATGGCAACCCACTCCAGTATTCTTGCTTGGAGAAGCCCATGGATGGAGGATCCTGGCAGGCTGCAGTCCATGGGGTTGCAGAAAGTCGGACACGACTGAGCAACTAATACAGAGGAGATGGCAGAGGGAGGCAATGGCAGGGGACGGGCATGGGTTAGGGGGTGCAAAGAGCGCTCGAGGGTCTGTCAGTGGTTTCCTCTGGCTGAAGGAGGACCACAGGGTGAGGAAGCTGGAGAGGCAAGCAGGTGCTGGCTCACAGCAGCTCTAACACCACAAGCAGACGCAAGGCTGGGCTGTTCACAATGGTAATGATAATGAAAAGGCTTTCACCAAGGAGGAATTTGAGCCCACCAAAGCTTCTGAACTGAGACTGCCCAAACTGGGCAGAAGTGGGAGAAGAGAAACTGATCATCTGCACAGCTTCCTTCAAGCTGGGATTTCTTAGTAAGGGTATGCCTCAGCCATTTTTACAAATTGTATCACAGATCTTGACTTCTGACCTAGAAATTCAGTGCTGGGAATCTGTCCTCAGGATAATATCCCAAACAGGGTCAAAGAATTATCCACAAAGAGGTAAATCAAAACGAATGACAAGATACCACACCACTAATGGCCTAACACTCAGCTACTAAGATATTCCCCAGGAATTTTTAGTTATTTGTTTATGGCTGTATGGGTCTTTGCTGATGTGCACAAGCTTTCTCTGGCTGTGGTGAGTGGGGGCTACTTCTCTTGCTGCAGAGCACGGGCTCTGGGGGCGTGCAGGCTTCCGTAGCTGGGGTGCATGGGCTTCACTGTCCTGCGGTAAGTGAGATCCTAGACTCCCAGACCAGGGATTGAACCCATGCCCTCTGCACTGGCAGGCAGACTCTTATCCACTGGACCACTAGAGAAGTCCCTCCCCAGGGATTTTAAAGGATAAAGCACAGTGCTAGACAATAAAATGTTAGGTGGAAAAGCAAAATAGCAAACTCTCTACATGGTAGATCTTTCTGGTAGTGTCTGACTCCACCCAGTGCAGGCTTTGGGGTGCCTCCCCAAGTCCCCACTGCCCCTTGTGCACCCCTCCCCTGCAACGCTCATCACACTTCATGGTCCTTGGTCACGTGCCCATCTCCTGCTGGGCTGGTACCCCGCCACTCCCCGAAGAGCTCTGTGTGACTCATCTCCAAATCCCCAGGGACCATGTAAGGGCCTCCTCCTTGTGACTCATCTCCAAATCCCCAGGGACCATGCAGGGCCCTGACAGAGTTTTTAGCAAATGTTTGCTGAGTGGGAGGGGAGGAGGTGACAGCCAGGAGGGAAGAAGAAAGAGTGTTTGAAAAGACAAAGGGCATGAGGAGAGAAAAGAAGAGTGAGATAAAGGAGTGATAAAGAGGGAAGGAAAATGAATGAAAGTGGGAAGAAGGAAAGGGAGGAAGCTGGGGGAGAAATAATGAAAAAAGGAGGACAGAGTAGGCTGACAGATCAGAAATCTCTCTTTTATGCTTTTAACGTTCCCTGCAAGTCTAACCCTGCTGCCTGGGAACAGGAGCTTGCTTAGTGCTAATCCTGTTCAATACAGGTGAGGTTGTTCAATATAGGTGGGGCCCACCTACACCCTGGTGCTGGGCAGTCATCACATCTCCATGGCCAAACATCGTGGGGAGCCGAAGAGTAGCGCAGAGAACGGAAGGCTTTCTTCTCCAAACCCAACACTAATCTCCCTTCCAGCCCCAACTGCAAGGAGAGAGTAGGTGTTGGCAGGATGCCTTTGCTCTCTTCACGAACATCAAGTACCATGTTGAATGCCACTTACGAAAATTAGCCTTCATAGTTTCCCATATTTCTACCCACACAACAGCAAAATAAACAACCATCAGTTAGGAGGGGAGGTCTGGATCACACTGCATCTTCTGTACCACTTTCCTGAGGGAAGCATGAAGCCTCCCTGAATTCTGTCCTCCTTCCTGCATGGTGGGAATAAAGTCTGTCATTTCCAAAATACAGTTAGAGGAACAGAAAACTCATTAAGGTCTGGGGAGCTTTAGAAGAAAAACAAGGCTCCACTCTCATCAAACCAACAACTTACCCCGAAGTCACTGGTTTAGCAACCTTGGCTGCTATCTGGAAAACATTAGAGAGTGAAAGTTGCTAATACAGAGACAGTATAAAGGCAGTGACTATTTCATTAAGGAGAGGATGTTTGAGCTGGGTTCTGAAATATGAGATGCTCATGAAGTTGGAGGAGGGCATCTCCAGTATTTTTGCCTGGAGAATCCCTTGGACCTAGAAGATTGGCAGGCTACAGTCCATAAGGTCGCAAAGAATTGGACACAACTGAAGTGACTTAACACACACACATACACACAGACATGAAGCAGAAAAGTGGAGGAGAAGTGGGAGATTCCAGCAAAATAAATAGTATACACACGGACCCAGTTCTGAAGTTTTCAGGTTCCATGAAGTAAATGAGGACTGGAAAGCTGTACTGTATGCTGTCCATGGTCCTGAAACACCACTGCTGCTGCTGCTGCTGCTAAGTCGCTTCAGTCGTGTCCGACTCTGTGCGACCCCATAGACGGCAGCCCAACAGGCTCTCCCGTCCCTGGGATTCTCCAGGCAAGAACACTGGAGTGGGTTGCCATTTCCTTCTCCATTGTGTGAAAGCGAAAAGTGAAAGTGAAGTCGCTCACTGGCAACCGACTCCTAGCGACCCCATGGACTGCAGCCTACCAGGCTCCTCCATCCATGGGATTTTCTAGGCAAGAGTACTGGAGTGGCTTTCTATTGCCTTCTCCGGAAACACCACTAGGCACCTGGAAACAGATTTCCTGAAACCCTGTGATGAATTGTGGTTTCCCTGGAGGCTCAGATGACAAAGAATCTGCCTCCAATGCTGGAAACCCAGGTTCTATTTCTGGGTCTGGAAGATCCTCTGGAGAAGGAAATGGCAATCCACTCCAGTATTCTTGCCTGGAGAATTCCATGGACAGAGGAGCCTGGTGGGCTACAGTCCATGGGGTCACAAAGAGTCAGACACGACTAAGCAACTAACACTTTCACTTTTTGATGCTGAAGATCTGGCTCCCTCCTACCTCACCCATCCATGGAGTTCTTCACTGCTTTTCTTTCTTAGATCACGGCATATCTGTAATCTTTATAATCCCACAGATCAAAACCAATCATGGATTATGCTTCACATTGTATGTAATAACTGGTTTCAAGTACATCTCACTGAGTGCCACCGTTTCAATACTTCAATTATTCCACTCAAGAAATTGGGGGGAGTGCCTGTGACACCCCACATCCCTTCTCCTACCATGCTTCACTAGTTCACACACTGGAATCTGGGGTCAGTGGATTTTGTTGTTGTTCAGTCTTGAAGTCATGTTTGACTCTTTGCAACCCCATGGACTGCAGCAGGTTAGGCTTCTCTGTCTTTCACGATCTCCCAGAGTTTACTCAAATTCATGTCTATTGAGTTGGTAATGCTATATAACCATCTCATTCTGCTGCCCTCTTCTCCTTCTGCCTTCCATCTTGCCCAGCATCGGGGTCTTTTCCAATGAGTTGGCTTTAGCATCAAGTGGCCAAAGTATAGGAGCTTCAGCTTCAGCATCAGTCCTTCCAATGAATAATCAGGATTGATTTCCTTTAGGATTGACTGTTTTGATATCCTTGCAGTCCAAGGGACTCTCAAGAGTCTTCTTTAGCACCACAATTCAAAGGCATCAATCCTACGCTCAGCCTTTTTTTTTTTGGTCCAACTCTCACATCATTACATGAATACGGGAAAAACCAGCTTTGACTATGTGGACTTTTGTTGGCAAAGTGTTGTCTCTGCTTTTTAATACACTGCCTAGGTTTGTCATAGCTTCCCTTCCAAGGAGGAAAGTCTTTTAACTTTGTCAGTGGATGAGTGAGTGCCAAAAATCGGGGTACTGGCTTTATACAAAAAGGGCAACTCCATCCACTTACAGGCTGAAAGTGTGTAGAGGTTTTGATCAGGCTGCCTGATTTATCAGTGGGAAGGGGCTCAGAGTAAATAAATGACAAATTACTCCTTGAAAGATGAAGAACCTTTTTGTGTCTGAAAGGCAAGCACAAAAACAAGTCTCAAAAAGGTAAGGGAAGTGCGTGTCCATGAACTGAGTCCAGGTAGAAGAACTGCTTTCTCATAAGGTAAGGAAATGTCAAGGTGAGTTCTTAAAGTTCTTAGCCTTTTAAACTCTACAAGCCACTGACTGACATTAAGTCACTGACTCATGCTTGCAACTCAAACATCCAATTGGACAGGCAGCTATGCCCTCCACTCATGCAAGTACAACTCACAACATGGCACCAGAGCCTAGATAATGCTGCAGACCCACTGGGATCCCAATCCTAGTGCTTTTGTCAAGATTTTCAATTGCCAGATCTAGTTTATGGGACAGGAAATTATGTTATTAACAAAAACCTCAGACATTCTTGATGGAGATCTTCTGTGGTAGACTGGGTTCTTTCTTTCACATTCCTTCCTGCCCTCCCACCCTTGCCATGCTCCAGCATGGGTGCAGGGCTCTCCCCGTCACACCGACTGTGGGTGTGCCTGCATAACTTGCTTTGACCCACAGACTGAGAGTGGATGTGAGTGCACCAATCTGAGCATAAGCTTCAAGAGGCGGGTGGGTTTCAGCTCAATTTCTTTGAGAGTTCGTCCTCCACCATGAAAACTGCAGGACCCAAGGGACTATGCCTCCTTCAGTCTTGAGTCCCAGAATGGGATGCTGTGAGGAGCACACCTGATTCAAACAGAAACCTGAAGACAAGTCTAGCTGAGTCCAGCTAAGACTCTGCCACCCACAGACCTGAGAACAACAGGGAACTCTTGTTGTGAGCCACAGAATTACGGGGTTGTTTGTTATGCTGTATTATTCAATCAAAGTGAACTGATGCACCATCCAAAACTTGTGCCAGGAGCCACAGCCCTAGTAAATGCTGTCTGATTTTCTAGCTCAGATACTTTATAAACCCATGACTCTGTTCCTACCCCTAATGACCAGACCCCTCTTTCTTCTAGGCTCCCCTCACAGTTGTCCCAGCCAGCCTCCCTGCAGTAGCAAGAGCTACCTACAGTGCAGCTGCATGCTCTTATTAAGTCACAAAAATCATTTGCCTTTGGTTTTGCCTCAGGGGACAGCCTGTCAGCCAGCAGCCCTTTGCCACACTTTCCAGGAAAGCAACCCTGGAAGTGGCAACAGGCCTGAGACTGAATGTAATGAACACACATTTGTTCTCCACCCGCATGGGGAGAGGACACAGCGGCATCACCCTCCTTCAAGAATCAGAAATAGAGGTGGTCTCCAGGGGCTGCAAGATTTTCTGTGAGCTCAGGCCCATTTCCATGGCAACTGCAATTTTAATAGTGAGATCTCAAGTTCCACTGTACCTAACAGATATTCAGCAAATACTCCCTGATGAACTGAATATCTGGTTTTAAAATAACACAGCTCTGTCATGACCCCAGGAGTGGGCAAGGTCTTCAGGCTTCCTACAGAAGGGAGAGGCCAGACAAATCTGGATGTATGTGGAGACCCATTTCTGCACTTCCCTGTCTCTGCTTTTTATCTTATATAAAGCAATCTGGACAGAAATCCTTTGCCTTCAAGAAATCTACATTCCCGAGTACATACAAAGGACCAGTTGCACTACACGGATTTTCATCTCACATTCATTTTTTTTTTTCCTGTTTTTAATTCTGAAGTCACATTAATAAGCAGGTATTATTGCTACAAATAAGCAAACTCAGAGAAGTGATATAATCTGCTCAAGGTCACCCAGCCAGGAGATAATGGAGGCAGATTTGAACCTAGTGCCACTGGGTACCTACCAAGTGACAACCCAATGTCCTGTGAGTTACCCCAGTGTTCCTAGTTAAGATGCCTGCGCCTCAGTTCCCTGCTTTGAAGAATGGGAATGAGCAAGAGTAGATCATACATATCAAACCCATTCCCATCATCAGGCATCTCGCAGCCCTTCTGATAGGATTGCTGTGAGTGTGGCCAAAAGCGGGTAGGCACATTAGAGGCTCTGAAACTTGGAAAGGGCTCTCCAGGGGTAAGACAGGAAATGCAGAGCCCTATTCACCTAATAAAGATGTCCTAGGTGGCACAGTGGTAAAAAATCTGCCTGTAATGTGGGAGACGCAAGAGGTGCAGGTTCGATTCCTGGTTCAGGAAGATCCCCTGGAGGAGGAAACGGCAACCCACTTCAGTAGTCTTGCTGGGAAAATGCCATGGACAGAGGAGCCTGGTGGGCTAGAGCATCACAGAGTCAGACATGACTAAGGATTCACCTAACAATTTCTGATAATGCCTCCTGTGAGTCAGATGCTTCCACACTTACTATCTCATTTAAGGCTCATTTAACAAGGAAGCAGTGTTGTCTGCTGGCTAAGGACATGGTGGGTAGAGGCCAGGATGCCTGAGCTCTAAGCGGGCCCCACACTTATTACCCTCGTTCCTTAGGCATGCTTACCTCTCTGTACTTCAGTGTTCTAGCTGTAAGGCAGAGAGTGGTTTTGAAAAAGTAAATGAATTGATGTGTAGACAGAGCTTAGTGTCTGATTTATAAAGTCCTTGCAACCTGGGGAAATAAATCTCATTCAAACGCCCAGTTCCATTTTCAGCTTCTCTCTAACATCTCACACCCCAAACCCAACATCTATTCCAGAAGTATCCTTATACCTACCTGCTGATCTCCACCTCCCACTGCACCTGCCCCAGGTCAGCCCTCTTCCCCGTCTCCCTGCTGCCTGCCTTGACCCCTCCCAGTGACCCCAGCCAGTGACCTTTCTGAAACACAAATGCAACCATGTCGTGTGTGTGCTTAGTCATTCAGCTGTGTCCGACTCTTGGGACCCCATAATGGCACCCCACTCCAGTACTCTTGCCTGGAAAATCCCACGGGCGGAGGAGCCTGGTAGGCTGCAGTCCATGGGGTCGCTAAGCATCAAACATGATTGAGCGACTTCACTTTTACTTTTACTTTTCACTTTCATGCACTGGAGAAGGAAATGGCAACCCACTGCAGTGTTCTTGCCTGGAGAATCCCAGGGACAGGGGATCCTGGTAGGTTGCAGTCTATGAGGTCGCACAGAGTCGGACACGATTGAAGCGACTTAGCAGCAGCAGCAGCAGACTGGAGCCTGCCAGGCTCCTCTGTTCATGGGACTGACCATGGTGTGCCTCTCCTTAAACTTCTCTCCAGCTTGTACTCACATGTAGGATAAAGTAAGCCTCCCAGGCTCTTCCTGGTCTGACCCTGTCCTCTCCCAGCATTGCACCGTATTCGTCTACTCACACTATAGTCTGGTTATCTAAGGCCTCCCAGGTGGCGTTAATGGTAAAGAACCCTCCTGCCAATGCAGACAGATGTAAGAGACATGGACTCGATCTCTGGGTCGGGGAGATCCCCTGGAGAAGAGCATGGCAACCCACTCCAGTGTTCTTGCCTGGGTTCTTCCATGGACAGAGGAGCTGGCGGGCTACAGTCCATAGGGTCGCATAGAATCGGACGCGACTGAAGCAGTTTAGCGCTGCACTGCACTCGCTCTCTAAGCCGCGCTTTCACAGCCCTGTGCCTTGGTCTGTGGCATCTGATACCTGGACTTCCTGCCACGCCTGCTCTGCCCATCGATTTCCAGCTCACCTTGTCAGGCGCAGCACTCTGCCTCCAGGAGCATGTGTTCACCTCTTGGAGTTCCTATAGCATACGGCTTGGACTCCTTAGCAGCATCATTTCACAGCTTCATCTTTTGGCTCATTTTTGTTTGTCTATTTCACCCATGAGACTGTGAGATCCTTCACCCCAGAGACTACAGCTTACTCCTATACAAGTTGTTAGCTGGGTGACTTGTGGTAAGAACTTAATCTCTGTGTTCCAGTTGTTTTTTTTTTTCCTGTTAGTGGAGCTAATCAAAGTACCCAACTCACAGGATTACTTAAGTAAAAGCTCTCGACACACTAAATACTGGCCTATAAAGCCCAATGCCTTATGCTGAATGTTCTGTGCATTTTTGAGGAAGCAGGAAAAGCTTCCATTGCTTTTATCAGCTTCTCAAAGGAGTCTGATCCTAGAAAGTATTTAAACCAGTTTGCATGTGTGCTAAGCCACTTCAGCTGTGTCCAACTGTTTGCAACCCTACAGACTGCAGCCCACCAGGCTCTTCTGTCCATGGAATTCTCCAGGCAAGAATACTGGAGTGGGTTGCCATTCCCTTCTCCAGGGGATCTTCCCGACCCAGGGATTGAATCCGCATCCCTTATGTCTCCTGCATTGGCAGGCGGGTTCTTTACCACTAGCAACACCTGGGAAGCCCAAACCAGTTTAAAAGGTGCCCAATAACTAAAGTTTTATTTTGAATCCATTTAGTTCTCCATGCTCAGAAATAAAGAACAGCAAAAAGAAAAAAAGGCAGGGGGAGAGGGAAAAAAGGAAAGAAAAATCCAAATATTGTACTTAGAAACTGCACTGAAGAACTGGGGATATTTTGAAAAACAGAAGACCCTAGGTAACTGAGAAATATCTTCCAGATCCTCCAGGAATATCCGTGTGAAAGAGGAAGGCATCTGTGAAAATTTCTGAGGGCGAAAGGTAGACTCTCTCTTACAGAGCTGCCCAGCAGTCAGCAGGCTGGCGTACAAAGTGGTGATCTCCCTGCCACTGGAGGTAAGCAAGGAGAGAGTACTTAAAACTCCTCCACCAGAGGGGAGGCAGGGGGTGGGGGAGAAGCAATGGACACTCTTTACTGCGGCCTCAAATGTATAAACACAGAGAAATTTACAAAATTGAAAAGCTTCTTCTCAACTTTGATGCTGTAGAAATCAAATATTTGCTTAGGACTGAATCCCTAAGGTTCTATGAATACGGTCTGATATTAATATAAAGTACATGCGTGCATGCTAAGCTGCATCAGTCATGTCCAAGTCTTTATGACCACACAGACTGCAACGCACCAGGCCTCCCTTTGCTACACAGAGAAATTAAGTGACTTACCAAATTACACAGCAAGTAAGCAGAACAGCTAGGATTCAAACGCAGAGAGTTTGACTTCAGAGTCCACATTCTTCCATTCTGGCTTTATCACCATCCTCCCAGCTCAAGAACTTCTAGAGCCTTCCTATTACCCTCAGAATAAAGTCACAATTTCCTATACTTGGAGCTGAATTATCTACTCCAGCTCTGTAAAGAAAAGGGATCTGAGGCCCAGAGAAGAACTGACTTGTCCAAGATCAAACATCCCATTTGCATTTGAGCCAGACTTAGAACCCGTGAGCTATTTCTGTCACTTTGAGCGCATTCTGCCTGACTTCTAAAGCCCTGTAGAATTCTCCAGCTCCCCAGCCATTCAAATGTATTTCCAGTTCCTCATCCTCAGATTCAGCTATGTAAAATCCTCACTCTGCTGACCACATTCATTCTCCAGCCCAGCTCTTGCCCATGCTATTCCACCTGCCTTGCATGCTTTTCTTGTGTCTCCACCAATCAAACCCCTCAACACCTAGCTCATGCATGCCATCCCCCAAGCCCCCAGAGACTAACTCCAATTGCTTCTGGCAAAAGCTGACCCGTCCCTTCTCTGAACACCTCTAACACCTGTGCTCTATTCCACAGATTACCCTCTGGTCATTTTTCAGTCATTCCAGGTATGTGCAATTTTCCATTTAGCTGGAAAGGTCAAGATCATGAAATATGTGCTTCTAACCACCCACTGCATCTTGCACAACTCAAGGAACAGAAAAGATCTGCAGTTAACAGTCGCTGACTACCTGTCATTCTGTATCTTCATCTCCTGTGTTGGGGGGAAGGAACTGTCATCTGTTAGTTACTCACTATGTGCATTCACAAATGTTATATTATGTGTTTTCACATACTCAGTCTTGGCCAAGTTCATTATAAAACACAGGCACTCAGGTCTAAGTGTGTATGGTTGTGTTACAGAAGATGTCACAACGCAGTATCACTTGCATGCTAATACACTTTTAAGAATTTAATTTAAAATAATTTTACCCCAAAGAATATGGCCAACTACTCCTTGTCTGATCATGAACTTGACCAAGCTTAGACTGTCTGCTTCTCTGCCCAAGATGACAGAAGCCCCGATTCAGGACCAGATGTCCGCTAGTACTCCTCTTGTGGGCCAGATCACTGGCAGGTTTGGTCTCTGCTGTTCCTGGAGTCTCAGTCCTGCTATTCTACTTCCCTCCAGTTTCACTAGATGCATGACAAATCCCTGTAGATATCTTAAACTCTTTGCATAAAAAGGCACCAAGAGAAACCACATAGTTAAAGGTAGGCTGAACACCATCTTTAGGAAGAAACAAGCTTTTTGCACATCTGTCTATTAGGTAATTGATGTACTTTTATTTAATGTTCACTTTCTGCCCTGCTCATCTCATCTTGAATGTTTGACTTAACACACACACACAAAGATTTCAACCAGATGGTGACTATTTTAGCAAGCAGACCAGACTATCTACTCTTCCCTGCTTGAATGGACCTCTTCATTTCTCCACAGGCCACCAAAGAAGCTTTTAAGACTCTGTAATATCAGTTTACTCTTTGAGAAACAGGTTGCCTTCCTCAAAAAACCCAGTTAGAGATCACACAAATCCTTTTAAAATCCTTTTGAATGCCATAACGGTCTGCAAAAATCACAAATGGTCAGTACGCATGGTCTTATTCGTAATAATAATAATTCTTGAACCCTCTCAGTGGACACTCCTGCCTCCCCTTCGGTGGCTCCATGGGGACACAGCGCATCTGCAGAGTCAACCAGCCTTTGTTTGTTCAGAGCCACGCCCAGGATGCCCTACTCACTTAACCACCCAAGTGGGCACCAAAAACCTGCTTTAAATTAATCCCGGCTGCGCCATTAATTTTTTAAAAAGCCACACGTGAAAGGGAGCTTTATTAATATTTTAAACAATCCTTGGAGGCTGAAGCCAAGTGTTTCGATTTTTTTTTTCCTCTTCTCTATCAGGCTACTCTAGTATCTCAGAAAAAGGCGGAGGCGAGGAATAGAGGAAAAGACACCGGAGTCAAGATGAGTAGAAGAGGGTTTCCGTCACGCAGCTGCCTTTGTCCCCACCATGCCCTGTCTGGGGTGTCCCTTCTCCTCTGTTCACATCCTCTCTCCTATCTCTTGATTTCACTGCCAAAGCTGCGACTTTATCCCCTTTGTTCAGACGAACGAGCTGAGGCTCAAAGGGTACAGAGACCCAACATCAAGGGGACTTAAGGATGTATCTTGGTCCTTTTGACAGCCCTCCCCCGACTTGGTCTCCCCACAGGCCACACACACACCACGGCTGCCAAAACCATCTTACCCATCTCCAAGGTTTGCCCTAATTGCACAGGGAAGCCGCACTTGGATGCAGAGGTCGGGCTCCGCAATGCCGACTCCCCTTCAGTTTCTCCAAGGGGTCACACTCTGGCCTCAGGGCCTCCCCTGACTCTCAGAGAATCCCCTCCCTCCTCCCTAACTCCCTCCCCCTTCCAGAACTGGGTATCCCTGTGGTGGTCCCCTCAAGCCTCCTGTATTTCCCTTATAACAACACCCCCCCTCCCCACCTCCCTACACACACACACTTTGTTGCCATTTCAGGCTGAAATGTCTGTCTTTACTAAATTCTGGGAAGGTGAAGGACACGCCCATCTTATGCCCACTTTCCTTAGCACTTAGAAGGTGCATGGAACAGACCAGATCCTATTATTATTATTATTAACCTAGGAACTGAGTGCTATTGAACACGTTAAGGGAGCAGTAAGTGAAAAGCCACAATGCCCGTCCACTCACTGAATGGCATTCCGGTTCTTGTCACTTCTTATGCATTATCAGCCAAAGAGTCTCAAGAAGCTCCATCCAAGTCCATCCTCTCTGGCTTCTCCTCTTAAACCACACACCCTTCTAGCTGGAGTGGACTATATGCTCAGTGGCTTGGTCATGTCCGACTCTTTGTGACCCCGTGGACTGCAGCCTGCCAGGCTCCTCTGTCCACGGAATTTTCCAGGCAAGAATACTGGAGTGGGTTGCCATGTCCTCCTCCAGGAGTGGACTATGTGGACTACATCAAACACAAACGCCTTGTCAAGGGCCACTTTTCCAGGAACTAAGGATCATCTTCCGCATCTCTCCTCCCCACGCGACTGGAGCTGCCGGAGCCACTCCCTCTGACTCTCCGTGACACACAGGTTGACTGCCTGCTTCGCACAAAGGACTAAAGAAGCAGGATCGGCCAGAAGTTCTGAAGCCCTCGCTGTGTGCCCACCGAACACTAAGCCCTTTGCCAGGGTCCTCCTGAATGAATGCTCCAGGGTCCTGCGAAATGGCCAGGGCTTGGCGCACTCTGGATAGCAGCGCCCCAAGGCTCAGAAAGGAGGCAGGGCAGGGCTGAACTCCCAGATCCATCTGGTGTAAAAGCCGGGCCAGTTCAGCTCCACTCCAGAGGGCCACAGCCAGCAGGGAGGGAGACCAACAGAGCATGCAACTCCAGAGGCACTGCTCTCATAGACCCACCTCAAAGACCATCTTGCTAAACTTCCTTCTTGGAAATGGGGGTCCAGCACAGGGTACAGATCTGCTCTGGTCCACAGCCACAGTGGTACCCAGGCCTCCGTACTCATCAATCACAGCATCACCTCCATCTCCTGCCTCAGATCCCTTGAGGGCAGTGTCAGAGTCCAGAAGCTGGGACTGGCTCCTACAAATATTCCACACGTTCCTCCCACACTGCTTGGCCCTGAGGCAACCACATCCCTCCTGTGGATTCTTAGCCAGCTACAGCGTTAAGGGATTGGTCGCATATGCTTCATGTCTCAGAGGGCAGGGATTAGGGATGGCTAAGAGGTGGCCCCCATCTTCAGGGCCACATCTCTGGATATGACTCAGCAAAGGTTGGCTGACAAGACCTGAAACTGGGCCAAGGGGGAGTTTTCTAAGGGAAGACTCAGTCCAGAGTTGGGCAGGAGACAGGGCTCTTCTGGAGAGGCAAGGGGGCCAGCCCCCTCCCAACCTTCCTCTCAATTGCGCCCCAGTGCTCCAGCATCTGAGAGCTTTCGGTGGACAATGCCTCCTTCAGAAGGCTTATTGAGAAGATTCAATAAAACAAGATCCACAATACACCGGGCAGATGAGTGGGTAACATCAGTTCCCTTCCCCTTACCCAATGTGGCCCTCCCCAAGGTGCTCTGGCGCCATCCCTGAGCTTTTATCCCTTCTGGATAAAGGAGGATACTAGGTTTCCTGTCTCAAACCTCAAGCATCTTCTCGAGGATTCCATGGAGATGGAATTCCAGCAGGCCATCTACCCAGCTGCTCAGATACCAGCCACCCAAGGCCCATGGTTTTCCCCAGCACCCGAGGTCCACCTCCCTCAGGAACGGTGTGGTTCAGCCCTAAGGCCCGGAAGGCAAGGAGGATGGAGGCCAGGTCTCCGGGCCCCGCTGTGCCCTCAGCTCCCCACCCTGAGACAAAGCCGAAAGACCTGGGATCCTTTGTTTCCGGCCACACCCTGGGACCCAGAAGACGGCTCAGCCCCCACCGCATTATAAGCTGTCTCTTATACACATCTAGATGTGTATAAGAGACAGGCCCAGAACCCCCCTCCCCCTCCCCCGGCTGCTGGAGTGTTTTGAGGATAGGGTCCAGCAACCTCCCGCCTTTGACCTCTCATTCCGCAGCCTCCGTTTGTCTGCTGCGCCACTCGCTGCACAGCTCAAGCATATATCCAGCCCCAAGTCCAAGCCTTTATTCAAACTGTGCCCTCTCTCGGAATATCTTACCTCCTCTACCAGACTCATCTCTAATGGCTTTTCCATGAAGCTTTTCTCTGCCACCCCTCCCACCCCAATTACTGAACCCGTCTCTCCGGGGACTCAGTAGGAACCTCCCTGCAAAAGCAGGGACCCCCAAAGACAAGGCCCTAATTAGTGGCTGACCTGCTCTACCGTCTGCAGCCCACCCCCCTTACATCACACAGTCCCCTGCCAGTGGGGCCACCGGGTCATCCCCAGAGCCTGTCTACCAGACAGTGATTGCTGATTTCAGAGCCAGACCATTGTCACTAAGATCCCCGCAGCCCTCCGGGGCAGGCTAGGGGTCAGGTGGGGGAGAAGGAAGCCCTGGTTCCCAGTGGAGAGTGAACACTAACCCCAGCACCCATAGGTTTAGATGGTGCTTTGGGGAGAGGTGAGGAGCAGGCTTGGGCATGGCTTGATAAACTTGACAAAAGAAAGAAAAAGGAGAGCCCTAGCAAGCCTCCATAACACTAGACAGGTGCCCCAAATCTCCAGGCAGATTAAAATGCCGACCTTGTCACTTTCAGCCTACAAAACTCAAACCTCGCGCACAGGCTCTGTTAAAAGACCCCATCTTGTATACGTCAAGCTGCCACCCAGAGGAAGGGTGCACTAGGCCTGCTAAAGCCCCCCACCCCCCACCTCTCAGGTTAGGGCCTGAAGCCCTTACCTCCATCACCACTTGGGAGCCAGTCCTCCAGTCCAGGACGGAGGCCAGAGTTGTCTGAGCCTTAAAATGAAGATGGAATGTTCACAAAAGAGAAACAGTTTAGTATTTCAGGAACACTAGGCCATAAGCTTCCCATTTCACAGGTGGGAAATTGAGGCTGACACACAGGTAAAATATCTCTCGGATATAAAGCATGTTAGCTGCAGTAGAGCAGTATCTGGAAGCCAGGTTCTGGCATACTTAGTCTGGAGGTCATTCTCCTACATTCATTCATTCAGCCTCGGCTCTGAGCTGGGTCCTAAATTCTTGCTGCTAACCGGAAATTGGGGTCTCCCTCTCCCCCCAACTCTATATTCCCTTCCTCGGCGTTGCTAAGTGCTAGATTCCACAAACCAGGGAGTCCCCAGGGCCCAGTGTGGGCAAGGTAGCTCCAGGGGTGGGGTCGAGAACTCGGGGGAGGGGCGCGGGTTCGCTATTGGCCAAACAGACCACAGCTCCGAGTGGACTTCCAGGGTACAAAGCGCCGCATTCGCTCAGCCTTGGGCCTTGGCAGACGCTGCGCCTGCGCCACCGAAACCCCTCCTCCCTCCCCCAGGAAAGAGGTTTATGGGTGGGGGGAGGGCCCGGGTACCCTCTGCAACGCGCAGGAACAGCGAGGCCCGCCGGCTACGGGACCCGAACCCTGTAGCCACTCGGCCCGCGGAGAGTAAAACGCTCCCCCAAGGGAGACCACGAGCCCCTTGGCTTCACGGTCCCGAACCTCGAGTGCTTCTGGGGTCCTTGGCGCGCCCGAGGCGCTGCCTTTTGTCCAGAAACCATGGAGAAAGGGGAGCGGGCTAGAGGGGGAGAGGAAGGAGAGTGAAAGAGGAAGCGACCAGCGTCCCCAAGGGCCGAGGCGCGGCTGCAGAGCCGTCCGGGGCTGAGCCCAGGGCCGATGCTGGCGTTAGTGACATTGACCGCAGCTCCTGATGGACGGTCTTCCACAGCTCCCGGCTGTGCACAAAGCTCTCTCGCCTCCCTGAAACTCCACCACACCATGAGGGAGGCTGGGAGATGCCACCCCCATTTCACAGATGAAGAAGCTGAGGCTCAAAAGGACGCACAGCCCTGACTGGAAACCACGGTTCTCCCGTATCGGCCCCGGCTTCTAGGTCCGCGGCCCCCGAAGCCTCCCTTTCAGGCTCTTAATCCTGGATCGCAAGTGAGGTCGGACAGCAGGGAAGGAGGTGGAGAGGGAGAGATAGAAAAGGGATACGGACAAGGAGACGGGACCCTCTCGATATCTCCGTTCCTTGCCCCCCTCCCGCCCCCTCTCCCGCGCACTGTAGACCTTCCGCGAGGCGCCAGATTCAGGACCACGGAGAGTTCCCGAGCTCCCCGGACAGAAAACCGGGGGTGTGGGGATGAGGACTGGAGGAGACCCACTATTGGGCCGGAGCAACCACAGGTCGGCCCAGCCCCCATTCTTCCACCTGTCTCTTATACACATCTAGATGTGTATAAGAGACAGTCTGCAGAGTCAACCAGCCTTTGTTTGTTCAGAGCCACGCCCAGGATGCCCTACTCACTTAACCACCCAAGTGGGCACCAAAAACCTGCTTTAAATTAATCCCGGCTGCGCCATTAATTTTTTAAAAAGCCACACGTGAAAGGGAGCTTTATTAATATTTTAAACAATCCTTGGAGGCTGAAGCCAAGTGTTTCGATTTTTTTTTTCCTCTTCTCTATCAGGCTACTCTAGTATCTCAGAAAAAGGCGGAGGCGAGGAATAGAGGAAAAGACACCGGAGTCAAGATGAGTAGAAGAGGGTTTCCGTCACGCAGCTGCCTTTGTCCCCACCATGCCCTGTCTGGGGTGTCCCTTCTCCTCTGTTCACATCCTCTCTCCTATCTCTTGATTTCACTGCCAAAGCTGCGACTTTATCCCCTTTGTTCAGACGAACGAGCTGAGGCTCAAAGGGTACAGAGACCCAACATCAAGGGGACTTAAGGATGTATCTTGGTCCTTTTGACAGCCCTCCCCCGACTTGGTCTCCCCACAGGCCACACACACACCACGGCTGCCAAAACCATCTTACCCATCTCCAAGGTTTGCCCTAATTGCACAGGGAAGCCGCACTTGGATGCAGAGGTCGGGCTCCGCAATGCCGACTCCCCTTCAGTTTCTCCAAGGGGTCACACTCTGGCCTCAGGGCCTCCCCTGACTCTCAGAGAATCCCCTCCCTCCTCCCTAACTCCCTCCCCCTTCCAGAACTGGGTATCCCTGTGGTGGTCCCCTCAAGCCTCCTGTATTTCCCTTATAACAACACCCCCCCTCCCCACCTCCCTACACACACACACTTTGTTGCCATTTCAGGCTGAAATGTCTGTCTTTACTAAATTCTGGGAAGGTGAAGGACACGCCCATCTTATGCCCACTTTCCTTAGCACTCAGAAGGTGCATGGAACAGACCAGATCCTATTATTATTATTATTAACCTAGGAACTGAGTGCTATTGAACACGTTAAGGGAGCAGTAAGTGAAAAGCCACAATGCCCGTCCACTCACTGAATGGCATTCCGGTTCTTGTCACTTCTTATGCATTATCAGCCAAAGAGTCTCAAGAAGCTCCATCCAAGTCCATCCTCTCTGGCTTCTCCTCTTAAACCACACACCCTTCTAGCTGGAGTGGACTATATGCTCAGTGGCTTGGTCATGTCCGACTCTTTGTGACCCCGTGGACTGCAGCCTGCCAGGCTCCTCTGTCCACGGAATTTTCCAGGCAAGAATACTGGAGTGGGTTGCCATGTCCTCCTCCAGGAGTGGACTATGTGGACTACATCAAACACAAACGCCTTGTCAAGGGCCACTTTTCCNGGCCGGGGTGCGGGCTGGGGCGGGGCCGGGGCGGGGCTGAGGCGGGGCCTCCGGGCGGCTGTCGAAGAGCACCGCGGCCGGCTACAAAGGACCGGGAGGCGGGGACCGCGGCGAGGGCGTGGAGGGACCGTGACGTGCCCTCGCCGCAGCGCCGGGGGCGGGCAGCCCAACCGCAGTGCCCTCGCTGCACCCCTACTCCCCGCCCCCAGGCCGAGCGCAGGGCGCGAGGAGAGCGAGGGGTGCGAACCACGGGCACGCACACACTGCCAAGCACACGTAGGTTGGTATTAGCACAGCAGACAATTACGCCATGCAAACACGTGAGAGATGCACAAACATGCCGGCGCACACGAGAGTCGGTTACACACACGCTCCCCAGACACACTTAGTCTCTTTCATGCACATCATTGGTAATTTTGCATACACATACAAGCTTGTATATATTCCTAGTCAATCACACACACACACACATAGACACAAGCCAGAAATTCTCAGTCACCCAACCCAGCGCACAGACAGCATCACACCGAGATTGATTGCACAACCAGAGAGACGCTCACACATTGGATACTGCATTCATTCACTCAGTGTTGTTATACTGAGTGCCCCGCTGGTGCCTGGCACGTTTTGGGCACTGGCAACAGCACAGTGAACAGACTAGATGGAGTCCTGCCCTCCGGGAGCTGACATTCTCCAGAGGAAGGAGACAAACACACACACACCGTATACCGGGCAGGGCTGCACACCCGGAAGGATGAAACCACAGGGCAGGAGGGACGTGCTAGGACCGCATTCACGCCGACAGACAAGAGAAATACACTCTTGCACGTAAACCAGTGACTCACACATGTACACGAGGCTGACTCCTGCAATAACCCCACAACAAAGAGATTTTTCATGCCCTTATACCAAAGACTAACTCACAAGGTGACTCCAACACACACGGCCCCGACAGGGAGCCCACACACAAATCCACCCCAGAAATATGGGTAGTCGGGAGCTTAAATAGCAACACGCTCCAGAAAAAGACACACAGAGACAGATCATTTCACACACACTGCACACACTCCTGTCGTCACCCACACAAATATTCCCCATTCCAGGGTCACCTCCCATGACCCCGGATGCAGCCCACCCTTACTGAGCTACGAATTTGCAGCCTGGTAGTCCCAGGCTTCCTCTGACTATGGCCAGGGTGAAGGGTATGGGGTGGGGTCCGGGGGTCGTTCTGCTGCAGTTTCCCTCTAACCCCCTTCAAAGCCAGGTGCCATGTGCCTTCTCTGGATACCCTGGCTCATTTCTCCCTGATCATTATCAGGCAGAGGGTCTTAAGAGTCTCCAGGGACATGGTGGTCCCAGCTGCTCTTTCTGGATGGGCAGAATTGCCAGCTGCCAACCCCCGCTCCTCAAGCAAGTTCAGACATGCCATATCGGGCTGGGTGGGGACCCAGCTGGGAGCGTGAGTGCCTCTTCTTGCACCCCCCACCCCCACCTCTTCCACGACTAGGAACTGTCCCTTCAGCACCCAGCCTCATGGTTCTAGGAGTCCCAGACTCCGGGATGCAGTGCAAGTGTATTTTTAACAAAACCTGCTCCCGTTTCTGTGAAATACTGTTTTCAGAACATTCCAAGCAAGGAAATTTCATGTTGGAGACCACATGGAGACTTATTCTAAAGCTCCAAAACTATTCATGGTGACTAAACCCTTAGAAAAGTCTTTCTTGGTGGCTCAGACAGTAAAGAATCTGCCTGCAATGAAGGAGACCTGGGTTCTGTCCCTGTGTCAAGTAGATCCCCTAGAGAAGGAAATGGCAACCCACTCCAGTATTCTTGCCTGGAGAATTCCATAGACAGAAGAGCCTAGCTGGCTATAATCCACTGGGTCTCAAGGAGTCTAGCTTTTTGTGTGACTAACAAACACAACCAAACCCATAGAAATAGAGAATTCAAGAATCTGAGTTAGATGAAACTTTTGAGGTCAGTCCTCATGCTGGATGCGTGCATCAGCTCTCACATCTTAAGGAGACAGTCTCTCTGGCTTTGCTTAAATACTGCTGCTGATGGAGAACTCACTACTTTCCAAGTAAACCCTTTTCACTGGGAGAAAGGGCCAGGCAGTTGTCAAGACTAGGAGGGAGTGACATGGAAGGAGGAGAGAAAGTCTTCTCTATGCAGAAGCTAGAAAACATAAGAATAACTCCCACTTATAGAGTTTGCTACATGCCAAGGACCATTGCAGGCACTTTACATGTCCTTGCTCTTGTAAGGCTCACAGGGACCTTTGAGATACATACCATTTTAGCCATCTTTTTCGAATGAGAAAACTGAGTCTCAGGGAGGTAAGTAACTTGTCTAGGGTCACAGCTGGTAAATGATCCCACTTTGGACCGAAACACAGTAGTCTCGTCCCAGAATCTGCATCTCAACCAGTATCCTTTACTGCTCCCCACAAGAAAGCTGGCTGAAAAGTTCCCACTGGAGAGGGGAGAGAAAAGCAGGAACTTGGCATAGGCAGAAGAGTCTAGATTTTTTAGTTTGAATCCTGTGTTCCATGCAACCTTGGGCAGCTGATCGCTCCACATTCATCTATCACACATCTTGGGTGCCCACTGAGTTACTGACTTTATTTTCCTCCTCATCTCCTGCGTCTTCTAGAGGAGGGGGATCTGACTTTTACTGAAAACCCGCCATATGTCAGGGTCTATGTTCACACTGTTTATTTCCACACATTGCATCCGCTTTCCGCAGCCCCCTTGACAGATGTTACCACCTCTGTTTCCAGGCTGGGGAGCTGAGGAAGACAAACCTTAAACCCACAGCTCAAGTTAACCTCCGGGATGTGACCATGCTGGGATTCAACCTCAGGTTTGTCTGAGTGCTTTCTACAGCATCTCCTCATCTCAAGACCAGTAAAGCCAGTGTAACAGAGAAAGGGAGGCAGAAACAAAGCCAGGGTATAAGTTAGGAAATGTGCCCACCAGCCTGTAGGGACACCAAGGGGAGGGATGTCTGCCAGAGGCCAAAGGAGGAAAGTCCAGAAAACCTGAGCACACTGCACCTGGTCCAGAGGGTGACTGTGGCCTTCCCCATCCTGTACTCTGCCTGCTCTCAGCCTTCCAGAGACTAAGAAGGAGTGCTCATGAGTGGATTAAACTATGACATCTGGTGAAGCAAAGCCTCCAGCTCATCCTGTCTGGCTAGGAAACCTTCCAGGTGATGGCAGAGAACAAACAGGAAACAGAGAGGACAGAAGCCACTACTCAGCTCTGTGGCATATCCCCCATTAGGGACTTGTTTGGTAAATATACCCCCCCCCAATTCCCCATTCCAGGGTCACCTCCCATGACCCCGGATGCAGCCCACCCTTACTGAGCTACGAATTTGCAGCCTGGTAGTCCCAGGCTTCCTCTGACTATGGCCAGGGTGAAGGGTATGGGGTGGGGTCCGGGGGTCGTTCTGCTGCAGTTTCCCTCTAACCCCCTTCAAAGCCAGGTGCCATGTGCCTTCTCTGGATACCCTGGCTCATTTCTCCCTGATCATTATCAGGCAGAGGGTCTTAAGAGTCTCCAGGGACATGGTGGTCCCAGCTGCTCTTTCTGGATGGGCAGAATTGCCAGCTGCCAACCCCCGCTCCTCAAGCAAGTTCAGACATGCCATATCGGGCTGGGTGGGGACCCAGCTGGGAGCGTGAGTGCCTCTTCTTGCACCCCCCACCCCCACCTCTTCCACGACTAGGAACTGTCCCTTCAGCACCCAGCCTCATGGTTCTAGGAGTCCCAGACTCCGGGATGCAGTGCAAGTGTATTTTTAACAAAACCTGCTCCCGTTTCTGTGAAATACTGTTTTCAGAACATTCCAAGCAAGGAAATTTCATGTTGGAGACCACATGGAGACTTATTCTAAAGCTCCAAAACTATTCATGGTGACTAAACCCTTAGAAAAGTCTTTCTTGGTGGCTCAGACAGTAAAGAATCTGCCTGCAATGAAGGAGACCTGGGTTCTGTCCCTGTGTCAAGTAGATCCCCTAGAGAAGGAAATGGCAACCCACTCCAGTATTCTTGCCTGGAGAATTCCATAGACAGAAGAGCCTAGCTGGCTATAATCCACTGGGTCTCAAGGAGTCTAGCTTTTTGTGTGACTAACAAACACAACCAAACCCATAGAAATAGAGAATTCAAGAATCTGAGTTAGATGAAACTTTTGAGGTCAGTCCTCATGCTGGATGCGTGCATCGGCTCTCACATCTTAAGGAGACAGTCTCTCTGGCTTTGCTTAAATACTGCTGCTGATGGAGAACTCACTACTTTCCAAGTAAACCCTTTTCACTGGGAGAAAGGGCCAGGCAGTTAAGACTAGGAGGGAGTGACGTGGAAGGAGGAGAGAAAGTCTTCTCTATGCAGAAGCTAGAAAACATAAGAATAACTCCCACTTATAGAGTTTGCTACATGCCAAGGACCATTGCAGGCACTTTACATGTCCTTGCTCTTGTAAGGCTCACAGGGACCTTTGAGATACATACCATTTTAGCCATCTTTTTCGAATGAGAAAACTGAGTCTCAGGGAGGTAAGTAACTTGTCTAGGGTCACAGCTGGTAAATGATCCCACTTTGGACCGAAACACAGTAGTCTCGTCCCAGAATCTGCATCTCAACCAGTATCCTTTACTGCTCCCCACAAGAAAGCTGGCTGAAAAGTTCCCACTGGAGAGGGGAGAGAAAAGCAGGAACTTGGCATAGGCAGAAGAGTCTAGATTTTTTAGTTTGAATCCTGTGTTCCATGCAACCTTGGGCAGCTGATCGCTCCACATTCATCTATCACACATCTTGGGTGCCCACTGAGTTACTGACTTTATTTTCCTCCTCATCTCCTGCGTCTTCTAGAGGAGGGGGATCTGACTTTTACTGAAAACCCGCCATATGTCAGGGTCTATGTTCACACTGTTTATTTCCACACATTGCATCCGCTTTCCGCAGCCCCCTTGACAGATGTTACCACCTCTGTTTCCAGGCTGGGGAGCTGAGGAAGACAAACCTTAAACCCACAGCTCAAGTTAACCTCCGGGATGTGACCATGCTGGGATTCAACCTCAGGTTTGTCTGAGTGCTTTCTACAGCATCTCCTCATCTCAAGACCAGTAAAGCCAGTGTAACAGAGAAAGGGAGGCAGAAACAAAGCCAGGGTATAAGTTAGGAAATGTGCCCACCAGCCTGTAGGGACACCAAGGGGAGGGATGTCTGCCAGAGGCCAAAGGAGGAAAGTCCAGAAAACCTGAGCACACTGCACCTGGTCCAGAGGGTGACTGTGGCCTTCCCCATCCTGTACTCTGCCTGCTCTCAGCCTTCCAGAGACTAAGAAGGAGTGCTCATGAGTGGATTAAACTATGACATCTGGTGAAGCAAAGCCTCCAGCTCATCCTGTCTGGCTAGGAAACCTTCCAGGTGATGGCAGAGAACAAACAGGAAACAGAGAGGACAGAAGCCACTACTCAGCTCTGTGGCATATCCCCCATTAGGGACTTGTTTGGTAAATATACCCCCCCCCAAAAAAAAAGATTGAAGAAAACCCATAAATTATAGAATGGAGAAAAATAGAATTGAAGTTTATTGTTAGCTGCCTAATTACACTCTTAGCAAATCTGTGAGGCAAGTAATGGATTATTGTGCTCATTTTGAAAATAAGAGAAAAGGTTTAGAGAAGTAAAGAAAGCTCCCTCAAGTTATATGGCCAGCAAGTGGAGATACAGTTCAAATCCAGGTCTGTTTGATTCTAAGATGTCTGTTCTCTTTTCCTGCCTCCAAATCAGCTCATAGGGAATTGTGGGAGGCAAAATAATGCCCCCTCTTCCCAAAGACGTCCACCTCCTCACCCCTAGAACCTGTATATATGTAACCTTACATGGCAAAAGATACCTTGCAGATGCACTAAAGTTCAGGATCTTGGGGTAGAGAGATTATCCTGGATGATCCGAGCTGGCCGAATGCAATCACAAGGGTCCTTATAAGTGGAAGATGGAAGGAAGCTGGAGGGTCAGAGAAGGAGATGCGGCAACAGAAGCAGGTCCAAGAGCCAGAGTGAGATGTGAAGATGCAGGGCTGGTACTGGCTTTGAGCCAGAGGAGGAGAACATAAGCCTAAGAAGGCAGGCAGCTTCTAGAATCCAGAAAAGGCAAGGAAGCCAATTCTCCCCTAGACTCCCCAGAAGGAACACAACTCTGCCAATACCTTGATTTATAGCCCAGTGACCTTCTCATATGCAGAACTGTAAGATAATAACTGTATTATTTTAAGCTCTTAAGTTCATGGCAATTTGTTACAGCAAAAGTAGTAAAGTAAGTAAACTATGAACTGTAGCTCACCAGGCTCCTCTGTCCAAGGATACTGGAGTGAGTAGCCATTTCCTCCTCCAGGGGATCTTCCCGACCCAGGGATGGAACCTGCGCCTCCTGACAGGCGGACTCTTTACCACTGAGCCACCTGGGAAGCCCCAAACTGTTTATTCCCACCAAAAGCCAAGAGTCTTGGATTTGGTGCCTTTTTGTTTTCCATCAGGGTTTACAGCACTCTGTAATGAACCGGCAGTAAGTTAAGCATTCAGAAAGGAAAAAAAAGAAAACTTTAATTGTGAAAAAGGATACATTTTAATGTACAAAATTACACAAATTATACATTTGACTAACATAGAAAAATACATCTTGGTAACAAGAGAAAATGCCAGCCTACTATACACAAGATTGAGCAATCAATACAAATCTTGAAAACCCAACTGGTCAGAAATCGGACGGGCATCTCCAAGGATGGATCGCTGTGTCCATTTCACTGCAGGTGGGAGTTTGGGGACGGCCACTGCTCCAGGACCCAGAGGCGGGTCCCACCACAGAACATCCAAAAGGAAGTGGGGGGGCGGTCTGCCTGTGTTGCCAGACCACCCCACTGTGAAGCAGTGCTTCAAACCGAGGGGAGGGGCAGAGCACAGACTGCCAAAATTCTGACCCTGTGTGGATTAATAGAGATGTCCTTTTAGATGCATGCAATTACAAGGTGTAGAGTTCCTGTGCATTTGGGACCCACTGGGAAAGTACATAATTTCCAAAATGATGTCTGTGCTTCACAGCTTTTATATGATATCTACCTAGGATTCAACCTGGGAGAGTGAGAAGACTGAGGAGGTTCTGCCAAAATGAACTGACAAGCCATGCTTATCACCTTTGCCAGTGACACCCAGGTCATTTCCCTACCTCCCCAGCAAAAATTGGTTGTGCGACATTGAACGCTGGGAGATCATCTCAGTTACCCAACTGAGGTTGGTGGTTCATGTCCCACCATTGCACTGAAATGCATCTGAATTAGGTTCAATATGTTGAGGGAAGGTTCTCAACATCCACAGAGCACTAATCTGTGCTGAATGCTTTAGGAAACCTGTGCTAACTCATTAAGGCCCACACCTTCCTTGATGTTTCCATGGAGGACATTGAGACTGCAAGAGGTGAAGTATTCTGTTAAAGCTTGCACAACCAGTTGGTGGCAGAGTCATAGAACCCTGTGTCTCTGGCCCATAATCCAACCTTTGTGAGAGGCAGAACTTGTCCTTGTCCTGGTGCCAAGTCGAATAGTTAATAGTTATAACATTGCTGCATAGATATTTATTGTCCCCATCACTTTCAATGTCATATTTGCAAATGTTGTGTCATATTACTTTTTCTTTAAAAGGAAGCTATTGATAGAGTTGATACTGAGTTTTCAGCCCATTCATTTGTCTTTCTCTTCCCTTGTTCTACCATCATATAAAGGTATCATCAGTTTACCTTTGGGCATCGCCTGATGATGTTTTTCAAAGACAAAAAAATTGTTGTCAGAGAAAACCTTATTTTGATGGTATCAGTTCTCCCATTAGTCTTCCTATGACTCATGTAATACATTTATGCCAAAGATGCAGACATCAGATTTGGATGGGAGCTGTGCTTGCTGAAACCAGAGTAGGATTTGGGGAAAATCAAATGGGATAAAGCAAAGCCAGTCCTCCCATCCTAAGCCTACTGACATTTTAAAAGCAGTTCTAGGTTCAAGGCATACACTCTATTTTTCTAGAAATTCTCATAAAACAGGAAAGAGGACTAAATACAGCCACAAACTCCAGAGGTTTCTTCTTCTCTGCCTCCTTAAGGTACCAGTTCAGTTCAGTTCAATTCAGTCACTCAGTCGTGTCCAACTCTTTGCGACCCCATGGACTGCAGCAAGCCAGGCCTCCCTGTCCACCACCAACTCCCAGAGTTTACTCAAAATCATGTCCATTGAGTCGGTGATGCCATCCAACCATCTCATTTTCTGTGGTCCCCTTCTCCTCCTGCCTTCAATCTTTCCCAGCATCAGGGTCTTTTCAAAAGAAAATGTACCAGAGAATTTCCAAAAAATGCATTTCAGAGCCAGGTAGGAACACAGGTGACCACTGGTGCAAATGCTGAAGAGAAATCTGCTTCTATTTGCTTACGTGACTGGTCAATTTATATGTCACACTGGACTCAGAATATCTGCTTCTGGAAGATTTGGGGATGCAAGCAACTCTACCCAAGAAGTCTGCTTTAGGTGCCTGTTTCACCACTCAGTCATATGATCGGAACCTTTGTGTAACTGTGCCGTGACCAGCTACCAAGGGCTCAGCATCCGGTTTTGCTGCCATGTAGCTACAGTTGGCTACAGTGTGCTATGCATTTCATTTCATAGGATCATTAGCAGCTTAAAAGGGCCTCTAAAGGTGAAGTTACCAAGCCAGTTCGTGGAATGCAAAATATTCCAAAGATGAGAACTTTCCTCCTGTCACCTCTGAGAATACATGTTTTTCCTAAGCAAAGAACAAAATGGATCTGACACAAAAGAAACCCACAATGGCATCTGGGTATTTAATAAAAACACTGGATGGGAGAATGAAAAGAGGCAGCGAGGCTATAGTTTGAGAGTTCTCCCCCTGGCTGCTCGTTAGAATCACTGAGGGGCTCTTTAAAGAGCCTGCCTGGGGCCCCCTCAAGACGACCTGATTTAAGTGGTCTGGAGAGGAACTGGGTGTTGTGTTTCTAATTGCTCTCCAGGTGAGTCCAACACGCAACCAAGGTGAAGAATCATCACTACAGGGGACAATGGTTGCATCCTACAGGTAGCCTAGGAAGGGGGCGTCGCAGGACTCCCACCGCACCCACCCCCTGACTCCCAGCCCCTCCCACTTCAAGGCACTGTCTGAATACAGAAAAAGAGGCTGAACGTTTCAAATATGTCAGAAAAGTCTAGCACCCTATTCTCCGACGTTGACTGAATTCTCAAGAAGTGTCTCATTCCAGACCTGGAGTTTCACCCTGGAATTAAAAGAAAAGTTGTGAATCCCTCAAAAGACGCTCCCACCAGCCTGAACGTTAAGAAGCTGCAAGTTTTTACAAACTTTACTCAGTAAATCGCTGAGTAACAGAAACAGAAAGAAACACATCTTTTAAAGGATTTGGGCTTCCTGTCCTCTGCAATGATGGATAAGTAAGTTCATACAGTAATCTCATCACAGAATGATTCATAAACTTTTGATCAGCTTTGCTGCTTCCTTTTCACACTGAGAAACTAGGGTAGGGAGGCTTTGGAAGGGGCGGATTTAAGCTGCAGTCATTTCAGCCTAGCTAAGAAGTAGGTGAGTTTTCATGATATCTTGGGATTCAGGACTTCCCAGGGAGAAACACAGGGGGAAATTCTTGGATCAAATAAATGTTGCCTGGTGGCTCAGATGGTAAAGAATACACCTGCAGTGTGGAGACCTGGCTTTGCTCCCTGGGTCGGGAAGAGCCCCTGGAGGAGGGCATGGCAACCCACTCCAGTATTCTTGCCTGGAGAATCCCCATGGACAGAGGAGCTTGGCGAGCTACAGTCTATGGGGTGGCAGAGAGTCGGACACGGTTGAGCGACTAAGCACACACCCAAGAGATGCCATATGGATTGTAATCATTAGAAAACGAATTGCATCAGACTCAGATCTAGAATTGCAGATCAGAAGAAGGGGCATTGTGGCACACGGAGAACCTTGCATAAGATATCAAAACCAGATTTGGTTCCATCTGCCATCACGAAGCTGTGTGATTATGGGTGTGTCCCTTAACCTCTCTGGGCTTCAGTTTCCTCACCTGTAAAATGGGGAGAGGCAGAGATGTTAATACTAAAGTCTCTAGCTCTAACAATGGATGCTTCCAGATCTGTTATCTTAGTTCCTGCACCACTGGCCTGCCTGGGGAGGGCAGAGGCATGACCACTCCCAGCACACCTTGGCCTGCAGAGCCATCAGGCCACATGGTCTCTGTGTGTCTCCTCTGCTGCTACACCTCTGGTGGACCTATTTTAAGAACACTGCCTAGCAGTTCACGGGGAAATGTTGCCATGCCAACTCACTGGCTGTTGCTAATCACAATCTATGAATGCGCGGAACCACCATCTGACAAGCAATTCTCTTCTTCCTTAGCCTGGAGACCTTCTCCAAACTGTCATGAGACAGATCACTTTGTGCCTAGCGGCACACAGCCGGTATTGATACATAATGGATGTGCATTGGATCAATGATGTGAATTAATGACATGAAAGCGTGTGCACCACACTGAAGTCTGAAAAGCGCTTTCTCATCCCATGTATCTATAAACACTCCTAGCAGGTGCTAAGGCAGGTATTTTATTGCTCCCTTTGACAAGTAAGTAAATAGAGGAGAAGAAGTGACTTTTCCATGATCTCAAAGCTAAAAGGTTGCAAAGCCCAGACTTCAGCCCAGTGACTCTGTTTTAAACCCTAATCTCTCTCCTGCAGCAGATGGTCTCTTGTCTCTCCAGGACATAAAGGTCAAGTCCAGTATATTCATGCAGAACTTAAGAGTTGACAAGTGCATTTTCCATCTGCCTTCCCATTTCATCCATCCAAAGCCTGAAGGTAGAGAGGCGGGGCTCTGTTGAGGCTGCACCTGGCCTCTTGGGTTTCCTGGGTGCAGTGGGATGGACTGCTCCACTCAAGAAGGCCTCACAGGCCCGCAAGCGGCTCAGAGGCCTCCCTCGGGGTCTCTGGGAAGGACTGAAATAACAGAAGTACCATCGAGGGTAGAAAGACTAGTGATGGGTTATGTCAGATGAAGAATGCCATCTGGGGCAATGCATGTTCACCAACAGAGATGAGCCTGGAGGGTGAAGCCTCATGTTAAAAACCAGCTCAGAAGAGACATGTCATGAGGGGTAACCAACCGACTAACCGACGGACTGATGCAAAACCTCCCCGTGAGAACTGGGTCTGGCCGGTGTCTTCTCTAAGCCCAGACCTGGCTGGATGGAGGAAGGAACCCCAGTGAGGGTCACACCTCAACCCCAACAACACGTGGACCCAGGAGCCTCCAGTGGAAAGCTGAAAACTACATTTTTTCCTCTTTTAGTTTTGAAAATATTTGGAAAATATGCCATCCTTTGAACCTCAGAGGGAGACTTTTGCTTGGGAAGGGAAGGAAGACAACTGAACTCAACTGAGCATCAACGCTGTGCCAGGCACCTTAGCTTTCTCACGCAGCTTGTACTGGTAAGGACTAGGCTATCACCCCACCTGACAGCCGGGGTTCTGCAGCTCAGAGAGACAGGTGACCTGCCTGGGGCCCCAGAAGGTGAAAGGCGGAGGGTGGCCTCTGAAATCAGGCTGACTCTGAAACCAGACTCTGCAGCCAGGCTGACCCCGCAACATCAGGACATCATGTCTCTTGCTGAGTTATGCCCTGCTGCCAAGGGGATTTGCAGCCCTGAGCGCAACCCTCACTTGTTCCAAAGGAACCCGCGTGAAGCACCTGCTGCGTGCCAAGCCTCTGCTGGGGGCTTCACCGTCCCCCTCTCGGTTAACTCTCAGAACAATCTAGTCCCCTTTCCCCATTTTGCAGATGAAGAGACAGACCTCTAACTCTGAGCTGCCTGACTCACCTGGGCTGTGTAATAAGCTCCTCACATCCTGACCCCAGGTTCTAATCACCATGCATCCCCTCCTCTGTCTGTCTCAACAATTCTGTGAAGCTGTTGGAGAAGGTTCCCTCTCTCCCATTTCCCTTCAAAAAAGAATCTTGGGCTCAGAACGGTCAAGGTCATGGGAGGGGGGGGGCGCGGGAGGCAAGTGGCAGAGTTGGAACCAGAATGCAGTCCAAGCCTTCCTGGATGACCGCAGTCACATCACCAGCCTGTCTGTGAGACCCTGGGCCCAGGTCACTGTGCCTTTCTGGTCCCTGTGTTTCTATCCATAAACGAAAGATGCTGGCCAGACCAGACGTGAGGCGGGGAGCAAGGAGAAGACCAGGAGGGAGTGGGGGCCTGAGGTCCCCCGGGCTATGTGCCTGTCTGGGGGCAAGGAATGAATGACCGGGCCTCATTCAGCTCTGAGTGTGGCCAGGAAGCTAGAGACCCTGACTTGCCAGATCTACTGTTTTCCCAAGAGAAGCCAGAAATCCAGGTTTTTATGAGAAATCTCTTGGCTTTTAAATGTCATCTGCTAATTCCCATATTAACAGATATAACCTAGGTTTTCATACCTCAATGTTCACAGCAGTATTCACAACAGCCAAGAGAGGGAAGCAACCCAAATGTTCATTGACAGGTGGATGGATCAGCAAAATGTGATCCAACCACACAATGGAATATTATTCAGTCTTAAAAAGGAAGGAAATTCTGACACATGCTACAACATGGATGAAACTTGAGGACCTTGTGCTAATTGAAATAAGCCAGTCTCAAAAAGAAAAAAAACTCTGTGTGATTCCACTTGTACGAGGTCCCTAGAGTCATCAATGTCACAGCGACATGAAAGTAGAAAGGAGGTTACCAGGGGCTGGGGAAGGGGAAATGGGGGTAGGTGTGTGGACAGAGCTTCCATATGGGAAGGTGAGAGTTCTGGAGATGAACGGGGGTGACGGCTGCACAAGCTGTGTCTGTATTTAATGCCAATGCACTGGGTATTTAAAAAGGGGTAAGGTGGTAAATTATACGGTATGCATGTTTTCACCACAATTTAAAAAACAAAGCAAAACAAAACAAAAGCTAAGCAAGATATGCTTGTGAGCCAGATCTGGCCTGAGGACTGCGGACTGGGAACTATCTGAGGTCTGTCCCGTGGGTCGTGGGGCCTGTGTGAGCCCAGCCTTGGTCCTGCTGAAGTCCCAGATGTGAGGGTAGACCCCACCCACCAGCTGCCTTCTTGCCACCCACCTCTGCCTCACAGCAGAGGCAAGAGAGAACTCAGCTCACCAGCTTGTACACGCACAGCCCGCTTTTCAAGCTGCCTTTCTCGGGGCATTAAGACTTCAGACATCCCCGTTAGCCCCTCGGCTGCCCGAGTGAGATGGCCTCATGGCCAGCCCTGCAGCTTACAGGCAAGCCTTCCCAGAAGGAGCAGACCCTCTCAGTCTGAGCCCAGCTGCTGGGCCGCAGTGCTCTTTAACCGCTGGGTGAGATGAACAGAAACAGAGCTCCAGTACTTCGGGCACTTTGGGGGTGCTTTGGTTATTTGAGAGAGGTGGAAAATTCATGGACACAGTGGCCCAATGAGACTTACGTGTAGAAAAGAAGAAATCTCTACTTATTCTGGAAGCACGTGGGGGCTGGGTTCGGAAACTCCCCAGCTGGCCAGAGCCTGCCCCACAGTAAGACCCCAGATGATGTTTGCTGCAGTGGGACAAGCCTCATCTGATGAACACAATACAGGGAGGGTTATAGACTCATCAGAGGTCTGAGCAGAGAGGGACGCCAGAGGGCTCATGGTCACACCCATTTCACAGATGAGGAACTGAGGCCCGTCACTGGCCAGTTAGAGGCGGAGTTGGGACTCTGGGTTCCTTAACAGAGTCCTTTCCCTCTAGACTAGGGGTGCTTGACCCTTGGGGGTCCCAGTCTCATTTGAGAATCTAGTAAAGTCCATGGTCCCTCTCCCTAGGAAAGTGCTCACACATATACAATGTTTTGCACAGGCTAGCCCTGTACAAGCTCTGGAATAGCAAGGTGACTACTCAGATGTCTTTCACATCGTGACGCTCCCAGGCCCCACATCACCAATCTTGGGTGTCAGCTATATAGAACGGTAATGAGTGCTTTATGGCAGAGAGCCCTCCTGAGCAGATGTCAATGAGAAAAGATAGAATTGCATTTTACCAACAACTATTCCAGTAATCATGTATGGATGTGAGAGTTGGACTGTGAAGAAAGCTGAGTGCCAAAGAATTGATGCTTTTGAACTGTGGTGTTGGAGAAGACTCTTGAGAGTCCCTTGGACTGCAAGGAGATCCAATCAGACCATTCTAAAGGAGATCAGTCCTGGGTGTTCTTTGGAAGGAATGATGCTAAAGCTGAAACTCCAGTACTTTGGCCACCTCATGCGAAGAGTTGACTCATTGGAAAAGACTCTGATGCTGGGAGGGATTGGGGGCAGGAGGAGAAGGGGACGACAGAGGATGAGATGGCTGGATGGCATCACCGACTCGATGGACATGAGTCTGAGTGAACTCCAGGAGTTGGTGATGGACAGGGAGGCCTAGCGAGCTGCAGTTCATGGGGTTGCAAAGAATCAGACACGACTGAGTGACTGAACTGAACTGAACTGGTGATTCCTGATCACACAGGAAGCATCGTGGTGTTTGGGGCACTTTTGCAGCCATTAGTTCATTAGGTCATTGGAACAAAACTGTCAAGTAAGCATGAGGCCCCTCAAACAGATGCAGAAGTGGAAATTCGAAGGTTAGTCATCTGTGCAGGGACACAGCTTAGGAATGGCCAGGCCAGTCAGGACCTTGGGACTCCAGCCCCCGACACTTTCCGCCACCCTGTGCCAATACATACAGGCTTCTGACAGCTAACAGCCATCCCGTTGGTCCCCCAGTTGGTTTTACACAGAGTAGAGACGTTCTCAAGAGTGACTTGAAATAGGAAGAGGGTTGTTTGGCTTGTGGTTCAGATCCTTCGAAGGGATCTCAAATCATGCGGCCACCTCTGCTACACGGGGCAGTTGGGAGCGATGTAAATATTTTCCAGTTTGATGCACTTGCCTCTGCGCTGCCTTCTTTCCTGCAACAACAAAAAACCAGGGAGATGAGCTCTTAAAGGGAACATACCAACCTGCATGGCATCTACACGAAGCCATCTGAACACACAACACTTTAAGATGCCGGGAAGCCCACAGTCATCTCTGTTTGTAACTGGGCTTAAATCATGATGGGCCTCCCAGGTGGCACAGTGGTAAAGATTCCACTTGCCAATACAGTAGTCACAGGAGCCGCGGGTTTGATCCCTGGTCGGGAAGATCCCCTGGAGGAGGAAACGGCACCCCACTCCAGTATTTTTGCCTGGAAAATCCCATGGACAGAGGAACCTGGAGGACTGCAGTCCACGGGGTCACAAAAGACCCGGACGTGACTTAGTGATGATACACACATGTAAATCATGATATCTATATATAAGTCATCAGCTGTTCTCTCTAGAAATGAATCTTAGCTTGAAATTAATAAACAATGCTCTCTTCATCTGGGGTGTTTTTTATATTTTACTGAAGTATAGATGATTTAGAAAGTTGCATTAATTTCTGCTGTACAGCAGTGATTTGATTATACATATATATATTCTATTTCATATTCTTTTCCATTATGCTTTATGACAGTATATTGAATATAATTCCCTGAGCAATATAGCAGGACCTTGTTGCTTATCCATTCTGTCTGCAAGAGTTTGCATCTACCAACCCCAAACTCCCAGTCCATTGCTCTCCCTCCCCACCCCCTTGGCAATCACAAGTTTTATCTCTCTGTCTGTGAGTCTATTTCTGTTCCGTGGATAGGTTCATTTGTGCCACATTTCAGATTCCACATATAAGTGACATCATATGGTATTTGTCTTTCTCTGTCTGCCTGACTTCAATTAGTATGGTAATCTCTAGTTGCATCCATGTTGCTGCAAATGGCATTATTTTGTTCTTTTTTATGGCTGTGTATAGGTACCACATCTCCTTCATTCATTCGTCTGCCAATAGATGTTTAGGTTATTTCTGCGCCTTGGTCATTGTGAATAGTGCTCTATGAACCTCAGGGTGCATGAATCTTTTAAAATTGTAATTTTGCCTGGGTATATGCCCAGGAGTGGGATTGTTGGATCATGTGGTAATTCTATTTTTAGTTTTCTGAGCAACCTCCATACTGTCTTCCATAGTGGCTACATCAACTTAGATTCCCACCAGCAGTATAGCAGGATTTATTCTTCTCCACACTCTCTTATCTGGGGTGTTTTTGAGCCTTGAAACAACATGGGAGTTTCCTGTGAAGAAGCATTCATGTATAAAGAGGGTGTGTCGCCTTCACAAGACGCTTAAAGGGGCCAGTGACCAAGAGAAGTTTAAAAATGACTGATCCAAAGGAAGAAAGAGACTGAGGCTCTCAGGGATGTCTTCTTTCAGCCCCTGAACAAAGCTAACAGGCACCTGCTCTCTGTGAGGCTTGGTGCTAGGCATTGAGGTTACAGCTCTTGGCCTTGTGTGCTCAAGGAGACCGATGATAACCTAGGAATAACAAGAGAAATATTATGTCCCGGACATGAAACAGGACAGAGTGAGACAACTGCAGGGGGCCAGAAAGGAATAATCTAATTGGGGGACAGCGGAACATGAGCGGGGAGGAGCATTCCAGGCAGAATACTCCTGACACAGCCTGTGCAAAGGCCTGTGGAGAGAGGCAGGGCACACAGCCAGCCAGCGGGGAGAGACCAGAGAAGCGAGGGGAAGCATCGTGGGAGATGAGGATGGGAAGATCTGCCACGTGGCAGATGCTGCCATGAGGGGAAGTTGGGGAGCTCCAGTGCAATGCTGGGACACAATAAGGGCTTAATGAGTGAAGGACAAAAGGGAGGAAGGAAGGAGATGAAGGAGGAGGGCTGCCTGGAGTCGGTGATATTTGAGTGGTGTCTTGGAGATAAACAAGAGTCCTCTGGCCAAGAAGTGTGAGTGAACATGGGCTGGGAGGACTCAGCAAGGCAGATTCAGTTTGCCAGGAGGAGTCTTCTTGAGTGTTGCCAGACCAAAAAGTGTGTATTTGGACAGTTTACACAGGGGGGGCCCTAGAAACATTAAAACCCTTGGAAGAGCAGCAATCCCTTTGCGGTTCTACTGTTGCTCCCATAACTTACTTCACTGAGCTGGCTTTTAATACGGAGGGTTTCCAGAGATGGATAATGATGGCTCCCACTTCATTCCCAGCCACATGATAAGGATGTTGGTGAGGACCCCGACCACAGCGTTACCTTCTGTGTGTCTCCAGTCTTGGCATAAGGTCAGACCTCACTTCCTCAGTTTATTTGTGTGGGTGGTTTTTAAGTCTGCTTTTCAAAATGTATTTGCATATATCCTGTAAGCTGCTTTCAATCCTTTTATTTGAAGGAAAGAAGCAAGGTAAAAAGAAATCCAATTACAGTCCCTAGAGCTTCTAGGACCACTGGTACCAAAACTTCACTATACGTCAGAATCATATGGAGAGCTGTATAAGATTCAGATTCCTAGGCTCACTTTTAGACTTATGTAATCAGTACCCAGGAGATGGATCTCAGAAATCTGTGCTTTCACTGAGTCCCACACTCATATATTCAGCTGGGTGGTTTCTAGACATGAAGTGCACACATTAAGAGCCTGGCCTCTGGGTACCACTGCACTTGGTGATGCTCCAGTCTGAGGACAAAGCTGGCATGTAAAGTTAACACTTCTGGAATCAGGTGCATGAGACCAAATAGAAGAAAGAAGAAATCCTCATCTCTTGCCTATATCATTCACAAGGTTGGTACTCAGCTTCTTGCACTGATCTTGTATTCATCAAGGAGTTAACATAACAGCTCTTCCAAGATTTATGAACTTGATGGATCCCCTGCATAACCTATGTGGATCACCCATGGATGATAATTCCTGATAAAGTTGCATCTTGAAAATTATAACAATCACAAAGATACTCAAGTCCTGAGGGATGATCAGCATACAACAAATTGGAGAAATCACTAATGGAGGATGACATGCAATAGAGATTCTAAAAAGGATTTTAAAATGAAGATGCTTACAATATTCACATACACATTCTATGAATGAAATGTACAGTGACAGACCCAAGACCTCAGTCAATAGGCTAGACAGACACAGATGAAGAGAGGTTTCGTGAACTGGAAGATGAATCTAGGGAACTTACCCAGAATTCAGCACAGAGAGATAAAGAGGTGAGAGGACAAAGGGAGTTACTCTAGATTGAGTGGTCGGATGTTGCATTTTTGGGGAAGGTAAGGCCCAAATGGCAAAGAAGTTCCGGGCATCAAAGAAATGAGAGTCAAGGGTTTCCAGGCAGAAGTGGAAAACGTGTAAAATTCTTAAGGTAAGGAAAAGCTCTCCAGGAACAGGTTGATGTGTTTGAGGCAACTAAGGCAAGTTGCTGTGGTTTCATCAGGTGAGAAGCCACCACAAGGAAGAGGAAAATATGATCTTGTGTGGAGTGGACTTCAGCTCCAAAAGCGGTGGTTAGCAGGAGGCATGCTTCAGCTGAGGGTAAAGAGCTTTCTAACACTGAGAGCTAGCCACTCACCCATTCAGTCATTCAGTCATTTATTCACTATCCAGTGCCTAGTCTATGGCAGGCGCTGTGTTCAAGGCTATGGGGAATGTTAGAGTAAATAAAACATGGGCATCTAGGTCCCCAAAGAACACAGTTGAGCGAGTAAAATAGACTCAGATTTCAGACAGAGTGAAATGCTGATTTCACAAAATATCAGTGGTTGTTGAGAGTCAGAGTCATGACGGTGATCCGAATGAAATGTCAGGATACCTCTTGGAGGAAGAATGTGCTCACTGCACTGTAGATGTGTGGATATCAGAGGGGACTCCTGCACGTGCATAAGGAACAGTTACCCAGGGGACCTGAAAGTACTTTCCAATCCTAGAATTGACGATTCTATAAAACAACAGCAGGTATTTACATGCCAGGGGAGTTGGAGGGGACTAGACTGCCTCTTCACCTCCTAGTCCATTGGGAGAAGCAAATGTCTGAGTGGATAACGGTGGAGATCCCAGGCAGAGAAGGAGAGGGGAAGCCCTTGGGTATAAGAAAATGAGGGCAAAAATGGGGACACCAGGCAGTGCCCTACTTAGTTCCAGACCTTTGTGAAGACAGGAGCTCCTCAATAAGAGACTGCACTCTGACAGGAGGGGCCAACACAGACGTGACTGTCCTTGACACCATTCACTTAACAATCAAAGTCATACAGCCTTTTTTTCTGGGGGATGTACAGAGAAGATAAGAAGGTCATACTTAGGGACTTCTTTGTCACTGCTCTTTCTCTCACTCTGATCTGTAAATCCAAACAATGCTGAATTGACCTACTTCACAGATTAAAGGCACTTGGAAAGTGCAGAACTGGTATTCTCTGCTGTTTCCTTCTTTTCTTCCTGCCCAGACCACCAGCATCTTTTACCTAGATCACTGAAACAACTTCCCGACCAAGCTGTTGAGCTGGCCTCACCTTAGTCCTCTCTCTACACAGCAGTCAGAATTACTAGAAAACTGATCACATCACTTCCTTGCTTCTGCTCTCTGTCTTTCTCTGCTCTTAGGATAAAGCCAAGCTCCTTAGCAAGACTTCCAGGACTATGTAACCTCCAGCCCCACCACTTGTCTCATCTCATCTCTTGAAATGCAAACCCTTCCACGTCACATAGCCACCACACAAATTCCTTGCACACTGAGTGAGCACTTGCCTTGGTCACATAAGCAGTGTTAGGTGCCTAGGGGGTGGAATCAGTGAATAGGTACTTGATGGCAAGTGTTCCTGGCACTGATGGGCATGTTCAGTGGGTTTTCTCCTCAACTCCATTCTCCTCTGGGTGTTTGTTGAATAGGAGCTTCCTTTCAACTAACCCTTCATCAGGAGCAGTTGTTGGACCAGAAATCATTTCCCTTTTTTATGTGTCTCTCATCTGAATGTGAAGTCCAGCTTGGTCAATTAAGTAGTTGCTCGGCTCCCTGGACATGCAGGACAGTGGGTTGAGTGCTCTGGATTGGCACAAATGCAAAGTGTGTGCTCTCAGGAGCTTGCAGGAAAGGACAGAAGGATCTGCAGCCTCCACAAGGCAATCAGGACCAGGATGCAGGGAGTCTTGGGAAATAGAAGTGAGGAGGGTTCTGTGGGGGCATCTTCCCTGGGGAGCCAGTGCTCCAGGTGGAAGGACCAGCAGAGGCAGAACATGAGAATCCAAAGTTACAAGAACAGCAACCCTGGACTATACCTATTATGTGTCACCTACTGCCCTGAGCGCTTGACAGATACCACCAGACTGAATCGTCAAAACTCCCCAGGATCCGCATTTATCATTTACCCCATTTACAGAGGAGGGCTTTGAGAGGCTGAGATAAACTTCCCCAAGATCCTACAGCAGGTGAGTGGTGGGGTGGGAATTTTAAACAAGACCTACCACACTTCAGGGGGCTTCCCTGGTGGTTCAGCGGTAAAGAACCTGCTTGCAGTGCAGGAGACCTGGGTTCAATCCCTGGGTTGGGAAGATCCCCTGGAGGAGGAAATGGCAACCTACTCCAGTATTCTTGCCTGAGTAATCCCACGGACAGAGGAGCCTGGTTGGCTACAGTCCGTGGGGTCGCAAAGAGCTGGACGCGACTGAGCGTGAGAACTAACCCAGGGCCTACAGAAAAAGCCACGAGTGACGGCCCAAGCGGCCGAGACACTGCTGGTGAACAGGGCGAGTGCTGACAAAGAGCAGAGTCAGTGTGGATCGACTTAAGGCAGTCCTCACTGAATGTGAACCAAGTCTAACATATTTCCTCAGGGAATATTTAGCATTTTCTTGCAGGTAAAGGGAATCAAATGCAAAAT
Organism: Cephalophus harveyi; assembly: GCA_006410635.1. Lineage (NCBI taxonomy): Eukaryota > Metazoa > Chordata > Mammalia > Artiodactyla > Bovidae > Cephalophus > Cephalophus harveyi. The sequence continues at coordinate 208,214 of SJYT01031259.1, forward strand.
TCACAATTAAAAAAATAAATAAATAAACATCTTCAAAATTTAAGAACCTTCCCAATCTGCTCCATCTGGCCACTAATTTTTATATTTTTAATGATGTCTGTTTGTGATCCACATTATGCTATAAACAGGTTTGGTGCGAATCATGTTGTTTTAATTAGAATACTAGTTATTCTCAAGAAGTCATCTAAAATAAGTCCTTGTATAATTAGTTGAGGAAACAGACCTCTAGAGAGAAAGCGACCTTACAGGAATCACACTACAGGCTGAAAGTGACCTTCTAGCCTTTGATAGATAAGGCTGAGCTTGGACTAGCTTTCCAGTGCTGTAACTGGTACTCCAGGAGATGGTGAAGGACAGGGAACCTGGCGGCTGTAGTCCATGGAGCTGCAAAGAGTCGGACACAACTGAGCGATTCAGCAACAACAACAACTGATTCCAGCATTGATCCAGAACCTTCTGGGTACCAAGCACCAGGCAAGAACCTACTTTGGTGTCAGTGAAATAATGAAATAAAGTCCCTTCCCTCAAGCTGCTCATATTGTTTTTTCTTTTTTGGGACCTTCTTACTGAATTTGAAAGTAGTACCCTGTCCTTCTTTTTCTCATAGATGTTTCACCAGTATTGCTGTTTCTTCTTCCTTCATGCCTTCTGAATTTGTGGCTTTTTCTGGCCCCTCTCAAAGCCCAAACCCCACCTCCTTTAAGCATCTGAGACAGATTTTGCTCAAAGTCTTCTTGGATACATCCTCTCACGGGGAGCTCACCTCCATGCCAGAGACATTTGTTTCACTGGACACCCGATTATTGGGAAATTTCATTGTGTATTTTTTTCAACACCACCAAGTAATTCTCCACTTCTCAGGAGACACTGACTGAAGGCCCTACGATTTAACTCAATTCTGACAAAATCTACCTGGAGGAAGCATCAGCTCCCACGTGTTAAAAGCTTACTCCCACAAGACTGCCCCCACTTCAGATGCCAATCACAAATCTGTGTTGTTACCAATTAGGGATAAGCTGGAAGTTCCTATGATCCTCTCCTTAGGACTTTTTTAAAAGATATTTTAAAAATTTGTTTATTTTTGTTAATGTTTATTTATTTGGCTGTGCTGGGTCCTAGTTGTGACACAAAGAATCTTGGGTCTTTGTCACAGCATGCTGTGGCATAAGGGACCTAGTTTCCTGACTATGAATCGGTACCGGGCCCTTGCATTAGGAATGTGGAGTTTTAGCCGCTGGACCACCAGGGACGTCCCCACCCCGGCTTATGTTGTTTAATTTTCTAAAGGGGCTCACAGGACTCAGAGGAACATTTATTCATGTTTACCAGTATATTATAAACCGTATTGTAAAGGACACAGGTGAAGAAGTTCATAGGGCGAGGTTCAGAATGGTCCCCAGCGCAGAAGCTTTTGTCCCCATGGAGTCTGGTACGCCGCACCCTCCAGGCACCTGGATGAGCTCCGGTTCATCCACCTGGAAGCTCTGTGAACCCCATCTTTTTTGGAAAGCCTTGTTATAAAGAAACAACAGTGTGACTCTAAATAGTCACTTGTGCTAAGCCCCGCGTCAGCAAACCAAGACCACATTTCTAGCCTGATGGCAGTCTCGGCCTCTCCCAGCAATGTAGTCTTACCAAGTCAGTCTGGGATTTCCTGGTTAGTAGTAGTGAGGTAATTCTCCCAATAGACCCTTCATTACTTCCCCAAAAGATGAAGCAATCCACTTTCTTAACTCTCTGTCAAAAAAGGTCCAAAATCATTGCAGATGATGACTGCAGCCATGAAATGAAAAGACGCTTGCTCCTTGGATGAAAAACTATGACCAACCTAGACAGCATATTAAAAAGCAGAGACATTACTTTGCCAACAAAGGTATATCTAGTCAAAGCTATGGTTTTTTCAGTAGTCATGTATGGATGTGAGAACTGGACTACAAAGAAAGCTGAGCACCAAAGAACTGATGCTTTTGAACTGTGGTGTTGGGGAAGACTCTTGAGCGTCCCTTGAACTGCAAGGAGTCCAAGGGACGCTCAAACCAGTCCATCCTAAAGGAGATCAGTCCTGACTATTCATTGGAAGGACTGATGCTGAAGCTGAAACTCCAATATTTTGGCCACCTAATGTGAAGAACTGACTCATTTGAAAAGACCCTGATGCTGGCAAAGATAGAGGGCAGGAGGAGAAGGGGACGACAGAGGATGAGATGGTTGGACAGCATCACCGACTCGATAGACATGAGTTTGAGCAAGCTCCAGGAGTTGGTGATGGACAGGGAAGACTGGCGTGCTGCAGTCCACGGGGTTGCAAAGAGTCGGACACAACTGAGTGACTGAACTGAACTGAATAAAAGGTTTCTGTTTTGTATAGCTCCTTGGTGTGCTCACATCTGATTCTTTGTGACCCTAAAGAACTGTAGCCCATCAGGCTCCTCTATCCATGGGATTCTCCAGGCAACAATACTGGAGTGGGTTGCCATGCCCTCCTCCAGGGGATCTTCTCAACCCAGGGATTGAACCCATGTCTCCTGCTTCGGCAGGTGGGTTATTTACCACTTGCGCCACCTGGGAAGCTCTCTGCGGGGGATGAAAAATTCCAACACTCTAAACACGTGGCTGGTTCCCTAGCAACTGGTCCCCACCTTTAGGTTATCTGGGGGCACCCCTCCCCAGTCATCTCATTAACATAACAAAACCATCTGTATCTCAACCATTAAGACATTCCAAGGGTTTTGGGAGCTATGTGCCTGGAGCAATAGATGGAAGATCAAATATACATTTCTTATTATAAGTTATACTATCACAGAAGTTCATCTATGAATGGAGTAAAAATGAGACTTGCTAGAATGTGTGTTAAGCCACTGAAGGGATATTTCACATGGTCTTTAAAGCCCAGAACAGGGTCCACTCACTGAGGGCCTCCCTTCAGACACACTGAGTCTGGTTTGAAGGTCCCTTCCTAAGTCTGTTTCCCACGGCCCCTCCTGCCTCCTGGAGCTTCATTAGGATAAGGAGCTATGGGCTTCCCAGGTGGTGCAGTAGCAAAGAATCCACCTGCCAATGCAGGAGATGCGGGCTCGATTCCGAGGTCGGGAAGATTCCCTGGAGAAGGAAATGGCAACCTACGCCAGCATTCTTTCCTGGGAAATTCCGTGGGCAGAGGAGTCTGGCCGGAGCCATAAAGAGTCGTTCTTGACTGATAGTGGCAGAAGATGAAGAAAGGTACAGTTTTCCCTGCAGGAGAACCACAGTGATTAGCTGGTATATGTGAAGGGCTCTCAGAAAAAAACAGCCCTGATTTTAAGCATTTGTCAATTTCTGTGATATAAATATTCCCACCGTGGCTGATTTCCAGCCACCAATGGGATGTCACTGAGGAGCCGGTAGAGATGTTCACAAGCAGCTCTGACCAGCCAGGAGAAGCCAGCACCAACCCACCACTGAATGTGTGTGTTTGGGAAGAGTAGATACATAAAAGAATGAATGAATGAATGGGAGAGAGAGATACCAATTTTGCACAAGTGACAAGAAAGAACTGGAATGAACAGGATATTTTTTATAACTGCGGTAAATAGACTACAAATAAAATAAGCCAGGATCAGTGTAAAAAGCACTTTAAGCAGCTTCTCCAAATTACTTTAAAAGAATCAGGCCTGTTTTTTCATAAAAGGCCATGATGACAAAGTGAACCAGCTCTGTAACTTACTACCTCTGTGACCTTGGGCACGATACTTAATCTCTCTCTCTCTCAGTTTCCCCATCTGTAAATGACAGTGATAACACCCATCACAGGGCTAGTGTGATGAAGGGCCCTGGCAGAAGTGAAGTGAAGTGAAAATGTTAGGTGCTCAATTGTGTCTCTTTGCGATCTATAGCCCACCAGGCTCCTCTGTCCATGGGATTTCCCAGGCCAGAACACTGGAGAGGGTTGCCATTTCCTCCTGTAGGGGATCTTCCTGACTCAGGGATCAAACCCAGGTCTCTGGCATTGCAGGAGGGTTCTTTACCATCTGAGCTACGAGGGAAGTGTGATGAAGGACTCTGGCAGACATGCAATGATTGTTCTTGAAATAAATTTTGAGTGAGTGTAGTGGGGTCAGTGTGCAAGTGTGTACTGTAGAAAGAGCATATACTATGACACAGATAACCTCTGTTCTGTTTCCATGAGTTTCCTAATTGTATGGGATACAAAATATAGATAAAAGTAGAATGCTCTTTTCCCCCCAAATGCCCTAATCAGTGTTTCAATATCAAGATTCATTGGACCATTTTCACTTTCACTGTTCTTAACATTCTGGTCTAATTGATGGATACTCTCATGAGTTGAGGCCCCTCTGAATCTCATTACACTGGGGCCTATGGACATATTGATCCTGTTTAGAAATAAGGCAATAAATCTTCCACAGACCTAATGACCAAGCCCACTGCCAGGGGAGAGAATTCGGAAGGCAGGTTTCCTCACTGCATTGTCTGTCTTTAATTGAACTTTTATCACGAGTCTGCAAATCTGATTCAGCGTAGGTATCAATGACTTAAAACTGTTTGTTTCCTTTGAGGTAGTAATTCCATCTCTGAGAATCAATCTCCAAGAAATAGGCTTCAATGAAGACAAAAATTTATACACAATAATAAGCATCACATTATTTATTATGAACAAAAAGGAAGCCACTCAAATGTTCAATAACAGGGATCAAGAAAATTTTGTTTATGAAACCATGAGAACCGAAGTTTAAGAAAACTATGTTATCACGGCGGGGGGCGGGGGGAACCTACAAGATGAGATTAGATTTTTAAAAAAGCAGTATATAGGGACTTCCTTGGTGGGCTAGTGGTTAAGACTTTGCCTTCGAATGCAAAAATTAGAGATACCAAGGGAACATTTCATGCAAGGATGGGCTCAATAAAGGACAGAAATGGTCTGGACCTAACAGAAGCAGAAGATATTAAGAAGAGGTGGCAAGAATACACGGAAGAACTGTACAAAAAAGATCTTCACGACCCAGATAATCATGATGATGTGATCACTAATCTAGAGCCAGACATCTTGGAATGTGAAGTCAAGTTGGCCTTAGAAAGCATCACTACGAACAAAGCTAGTGGAGGTGATGGAATCCCAGTTGAGCTGTTTCAAATCCTGAAAGATGATGCTGTGAAAGTGCTGCACTCAATCTGCCAGCAAATTTGGAAAACTCAGCAGTGGCCACAGGACTGGAAAAGGTCAGTTTTCATTCCAATTCCAAAGAAAGGCAATGCAAAAGAATGCTCCAATTACCGCACAATTGCACTCATCTCACATGCTAGTAAAGTAATGCTCAAAATCCTCCAAGCCAGGCTTCAGCAATACGTGAACCGTGAACTCCCTGATGTTCAAGCTGGCTTTAGAAAAGGCAGAGGAACCAGAGATCAAATTGCCAACATCCGCTGGATCATGGAAAAAGCAAGAGAGTTCCAGAAAAACATCTACTTCTGCTTTATCGACTATGCCAAAGCCTTTGACTGTGTGGATCACAATAAACTGTGGAAAATTCTGAAAGAGATGGGAATACCAGACCACCTAACCTGCCTCTTGAGAAATCTGTATGCAGGTCAGGAAGCAACAGTTAGGACTGGACATGGAACAACAGACTGGTTCCAAATAGGAAAAGGAGTGCGTCAAGGCTGTATATTGTCACCAACCGAGGATGAGATGGCTGGATGGCATCACTGACTCGATGGATGTGAGTCTGAGTGATCTCCGTGAGATGGTGATGAACAGGGAGGCCTGGCATGCTGCAATTCATGGGGTCGCAAAGAGTCGGACACGACTGAGCGACTGAACTGAACTGAACTGAACTGAGGGACTTCCTTGGTGGGCTAGTGGTTAAGACTTTGCCTTCGAATGCAAGGGGTGTGAGTTCAAAGCCTGGTTGGGGAACTAAGATCCCACATGCCTCGAGGCCAGAAAATCAGAACAAATAAAACAACAGAAGTAATATTGAAACAAATTCAATACAGTGTATAAATCATCACATCAAATTCAATACATTAAAAAAAATTTTTAATGCATGTGAATAACTTTTTAAAAAGCAGCATATAAATTATACTACAGTTATTCTGAAGGAGATCAACCCTGGGATTTCTTTGGAAGGAATGATGCTAAAGCTGAAACTCCAGTACTTTGGCCACCTCATGCAAAGAGCTGACTCATTGGAAAAGACTCTGATACTGGGAGGGATTGGGGGCAGGAGGAGAAGGGGACAACCGAGGATGAGATGGCTGGATGGCATCACGGACTCGATGGATGTGAGTCTGAGTGAACTCCAGGAGTTGGTGATGAACAGGGAGGCCTGGCGTACTGCGATTCACGGGGTCGCAAAGAGTCGGACACGACTGAGCGACTGAACTGAACTGAACTGATGGATATTGGAAACTTACCTATAAGGATAAAAAAAGACATAGGCCAAAATAGCAACAGCTATTTTGTTTTTATGGTTTTTAGTGTTTTCTTCTTAAATTTTTTTTCTCTATTTTATACATGTTTTTGTAACAAACACACAGTATTCAAAATTAATTTTTATAATCTGAATTTTTAATAGTATATGTAAGTATACTGTGGCCTTTCTAACCAAATATAGAAATATATTAGGAAGCAGTGACAGATCTTATTTTCTTGGGCCTCAAAATCACTGTAGACAGTGATTGCAGCCATGAAATTAAAAGATGCTTGCTTCTTGGAAGAAAAGCTATGCAAACCTAGACAGGATATTAAAAAGAAGAGACATCACTTTGCTGACAAAGATCCATATAGTCAAAGCTATGGTTTTTCCACTAGTCATGTATGGATGTAAGAGTTGGACCATAAAGAAGGCTGAGCACCAAAGAATTGACACTTTTGAAATGTGGTGCTGGAGAAGACTCTTAAGAGTCCCCTGGATAGCAAGGAGATCAAGCCAGCCAATCCTAAAGGAAATCAACCCTGAATATTCATTGGAAGAACTGATACTGAAGCTGAAGCTGAAGCTCCAATACTTTGGCCACCGGATGCGAAGAACTAACTCATTGGAAAAGACCCTAATGCTGGAAAAGATTGGAGGCAAAAGAAGGGAGCGACAGAGGGTGAGATTAGCATTATCAGTTCAATAAACATGAATTTGAGCAATCTCTAGGAGACAGTGGAGGACAGAGGAGCCTGGTGTGCTGCAGTCTATGAGGTCACAAAGAGTCAGACATAACTTAGTGACTGGATAACAACAAGATAGCCTTTTTCTAACAAGGCCAGCAGCTCTATAAGAAGGAACACATATAATGTATAATGATATTTCGCATTCTTCAATTGCTGGAAATACTTAGTCTAATGTCCTATTCTATAGCGTTAATGTGATTTGTACTCACTCTCCCATAGATGCAACCTTGAGTTCGTTTTATGTGGCTGAGTCAGTAACTTAATGGGGCTTGGAATTTGCTTATGCACAGAAATGCAAAGAAAAGCCATTTGCATCATCTGAAAAATCTGATATAAGTGCCATATCAGAGTCTATTTCTTCACCAGAATAAATTCTCTGTATTTCTCAAGAGTTTTAGTTTAGTCTCATTTATCTGTTCAGGCACATTTTTGATCCAATAAGTAGCTCAGGAAGGGGTTACTCTAAATTCTATTCCTGTAAATACTATCTTGAATTCATAGGATGAGCACTGGAATGCCTCTAACTTGCTCCTAGTACAACTCCCCTCCAAGCCAGCCTCTACGTAATAACGAAGGTGATCTTTCTGGAATGGAGCGCTGGTTCTGACAGTCCTCCATCTGGCTTAAGGACCTTCAGTGGCCCCCACGGGCGCATCAGGCCCTCCTCCATCTTGCCTACGGGCACACTCTCTAAGGACCACTCACAGCCAGTTCTTACTATTCCCAGTCACAACGTATTGTGTGTGTGTGGTGTGTGTTAGTTGCTCAGTCGTGTCCAACACTTTGAGAGCCATGGACTGCACATGCTAATAAGGAAAGTTGCTGGCCAATTCACAACTTTTCCCAATCCTTTTTTCTTCTGTCTTCTCCCAACCTAGAGGTTGGAAAGGTGGTAATTGGCCTTCAGGTAGGAATGGCCACGGAACATATTTATGGGCAAACTTGGCCAATGAGATATAGAATAAAGTCTGCTGGAGCCATCTGGGAAAGGTTTACCTTCCCTTTGGGGACACAGATGTGAAGCCTGAAGCTGGAGCAGCCCTGTTGTGACCAGAAGGCATTTATCACCCGGAAGAAACACCAACAAGCTGCAGACAGTGGATCTGAAGGAGGGAAAGCAGCTGAGTGGTTGCTGGTATCAAAGATGCCAGACCAGCCTCGAGACCATGCACCTCTGACTACTTGAAGAGTGATTAAGGGGTTCTGTTGCTTGCAGCAACATGTCTTTTATTGGACTCACTCTTCCCTTACATAGGAAATGCAGACAAAATGGTAACTTAAGCTCCTGGAATGTTCTAGAAGATCAGTCCTTGTTGTGCTCCTCTCCTTTCTTCCTCAGTATCTCTTGTGGGCCATATTTACTCACTTGTCGGGAACGCTATACCCAAAGCTGTTGGGTACTTTTACTGCGAGATACGAGGTTGTGTATCTGTATACATGATTTGACTGCCTGTGACAAAAATCAAGTTTAAGCTGATTTGGAATTCACGGTGAGGATCTCTTCCATCCCCAGGGATGCAGCGGTTACACACAGCTGTAACCAATTACACAAGCACCGCCGGGAAGAAGCCTTTCTGTTTCTCCTTGGCTGTGACTTTTTTCTCTCTTACTCTTCACTGCCTTCCTTCAGTCCCAGGGAACCTGATACACTGACAGCTCCTGAAGTTACGGTGGAACTTGGACCCAGAGAGAATGGTTCTCGGTTTCAAAATGAAAAATTCTGGAGTTCTGATTGGCCTGCTTGGGTCAGGTGTCTGGCTGTGGGCCAATCAGCAATGAGGGAATGGAGCAGAGCCACCTAGGTTCCACCCCCTGCAGAGCAGGTGTGGAGCAGGCTGTGCCCAGCTGGACCCAAGCTTCTGGGCTGGTCTCCCTCACACCACGGCTTGTGCCCACCTTTCCCAGTACAGAATTGGTTGCCCCAGGACAGTGTGAGTTACTCAAGGGCAAAAGCCAGTATTCTGTTGTTCATAAAAACTGTCTTGGTTTGAGTGCCTCCCAAAGCAGAATCGGAGACTTCTAAGTAGTGCACAGAAGTCCCTTTTCTGCTTAGAGGACAGGAGCCCGTGCTTGAGGTGGGCACAAGGTGGTCTGAGCACCTCGGAACAAGTCACTATTGTTGAGAGCAGAGACAGGCTCCAGAGTGTGGCACTAGGGCCCCAAAACATCTGCTACACAGGCAAGAAGGGTGAACCCCAGAGCTGCCTTTTCTTAGATGTTGGAAGGGTACCTGGTTCAATGCAGAGCTAGTCTGACCTAAATAAAGATTTGGCCAAACAAAAGTAGACCCAGACAACAAGGCCCTACGGTATAGTACAGGGAACTATATTCACTATCCTGTGATAAGCCGTCATAGAAAAGAATATGAAAAAAATATATATATAACAATTATTTTGCAGTATAGCAGACATTAGGAGCATTGTAAATCGCCTATACTTCCCTGGTGCCTCAGATGGTAAAGAATCTGCCTGAAATGCAGGAGACCCAGCTTCGATCCCTGGGTTGGGAAAATTCCCTGGAGAAGGGAACGGCAAGCCACTCCAGTGTACTTGCTTGGAGAATTCCATGGACAGAGGGGCCTGATGGGTTACCGCCCGTGGGGTTGCAAAGAGTAGGACACAACTGAGCAACTAACACTTTCACTTAACATACTTCAGTAAAAAAAGATTTTAAGTGTCTCCATGATTTCCAGACCACCTGTATGGTACCTGCCCTACCAGATGCTCCCAACATTTTTTTTGTTTGTTTTGATGAAATTTTCTAATACTAGCACTCCTGTCTTCTCATCTCCATGTTATAGAAGATGGGCTGAGGCTCAGAGATGTTAAATGACTTGTCCAAAGTCACCCAACTGGAAAGTGGCAAAACAGGCATTTGAAATCAAAACTACCTTGCTTGGTGAAGCCTAGACTCCCACATGGCACTTTGCTGTCACCGGAGAGGTTCAGTCCAAAGGGAAAGTTGGGGACTGAGAATCTCTGAGAAGATAACCTCATTCACACAGCTCTACTCAGCGAGTCTGGGTTGCAAAAGCTAGACAGAATCCCTTGGATGGAGGAGCCTGACAGTCTACAGTCCATGCAATTGCAAAGAGTGGGACATGACTGAGAGACCTAAGATAAGAAAATAAAATTAAAATGTCCAGAAAGGTATAACTGAAAAATCTCAGTGATCTTCAAAAAAAAAAAAAAAAAGACAACTGTGGGCCAGGATGCAGAGAGTTTTGTGGGTTTCGGTTCCTCTATTTCTATCTTGAGTCTTGAGGCACACTCACAACCCCAGGGGGGTTTCCTTACTGGGGGCTCTCTAGTGCTTCAGAGATCACCCCAGGTCTCAGTTTGTACAGGTCATCTGGAGGTGTCCAGTCTCTGACAACTGTAAATCATCAGGAGCCAAGCAGAGGCCCAGGGCGAGGCGATGCAATCAGCTCAGAGTGCAATGAGATGCCATGGTCATTCATCAGAGAGCCAGGGACCAGACAGACACAAATGGTGACTAAGAAAAACGATGCCAGGGCCCGAGGGTGAGGCGCAGAGTGAAAGGGCGACACTCGACAAAGAAACCACACTGTCACTTCTGTCATCAGGAAGCTCCCAGAAGAAGCCCCCAGAGACAGGAGACCCCCAAATTCAACCACAAGACACAAAACGGGGAGAGGTTCCCCGGCACAACCCTTCCACCACAGCAGGGGTGTTAAACATTGAGGATCATGGAGCAGAAAGTGTGCTCAGCCCTGGGTTACAGTCCTTTCCAATCTTGTGTGAAAATTCACGTGATGCCACGCCGCTGACCCTGACACACAGCACATGTCCATCACTGGTGGTTTCTTTCTCTTCCCTCCTTCTCCAACCATCACCGGCAGCCCCAGTTTTGTCTGAATGTTATGCTTTTGTTATTCGGACCTTTCAGCTCATCATGATGCTCGGCACCTTGGGGCTCCCTCACTGGTCTTTCTCACGTCCACTCGTGACCCTGCAATCAACTTTCCAAACAGCGGACAGAGTGAACCCAAGCCAGGGCAGTTCACATCTCCGCTTTAAAACTCTCCAGCAGCACTGAGAAGAAAACAAAAACTGCCACCCCAGCATCCAGGCCCCTGGATGGCCAGCCTCCCTGACCGCATCTCCCAACACCCCCTCCCATGCTTGCTGCCCTCCAGGGACACTGACCTTGGACCAGCCCTGGAGTTTCCAGATCCTTTCTTGCCTCAGGACTCATATATGCTGTTCCCCCTGCGATGATGCTCTTCCCCACAGCATCCAGAAGGCTCTACTCATCCTTCAGGTCTTAGCTTAATTGTTCCTTCCTCTGAAAGTTTCCCCACCCAGAGTCCCCGGTCATAGACCCTCATGTCCCTCTTCATAGCAATGACAAGAGTTGAAATTGATTCATTTCTGTGTAAGCCTTTATGTACCATTTTAGTCTGCTGTTAGTTCTATGAGGCTAGGATGGTGGGTCTGTCCCACTCCTGGCCAGAACTCCCATGCCAAGCCCAGCATCTGGCACATCAGAGGTAGTTAATAGATATTTGATAGATAAAATATTTGATAAAAAATGAATGTCACTTATCTGGGACAGATAACATGTCATTCTGGGTTTAAAAGACCAAAGGAAGTTTCTATTCTTCACTCACATTTGGATTTTAATGGTTGTGTGTGTGCTAGGTTGCCACTGTCCTGTCCAACTCTTTGGGACCCCATGGACTGAAGCCCACCAGGTTCCTCTGTCCATGGGATTTTCTAGGCAAGAATACTGGAGTGGGCTGCCGTTCCCTTCTCCAGGGGATCTTCCCGACCCAGGGATCGAACCTGAGTCTCTTACATCTTCTGCATTGGCAGGCAGGTCCTTGACCCCTAGCTCCACCTGGGATAGTCATCTTTTTTTTCAGAGAAAGAAATAAGGTGAAACGAAAATAATTTTGGACTCTTTACTGACAAGGAACACCAATGTTTCTCTCCGCTGTAAGAAATGATCTAATAGGGACTTACCTGGAGGTCCAGTGGTTAAGACTTCACCTTCCAATGCAGGAGGCGTGGGTTTGATCCCTGGTCATGACATTAAGATCCCTCATGCCTCACAGCCAAAAATCCAAAACATAAAACAGAAGCAATATTGTAACAAATTCAATAAAGATTTTAAAGATGGTCCACATCAGAAGAAACTATCTAATAGTCATAATGGCCATCATCACACGGCATTCAGGGTGTGCAGTGTGGAGAGCTGGACTCTGGCCATCACACGCCTCCCCAGGATGGAGCACTGCCCTCGTCTCCTACATCACAGATGAAGAAAGGGAGTCATGGATGCTGAATGCCTCGCCCAAGGTGACCCACCTAGAGCTCGGTGTTTCTCGAGGTCAGACCTGGGCAGTTTAGGTCCTGAACCACATTAATAACCATTCACATCACCACCTTTGGAGAGAGAAAATCAGCTCCATCTCTTAACGCAGCTAAGCCTTTGCCAGCGGTCAAGTTAATCAATAATGAACTTGTCTCCTGCTCCATGTTGGGTCCCCACACTCTGCAGCCGCACAGACAAGGAGAGTCAGGGCCGGGCCTGGGGGCATGCAGCACATGATCTCAGAAGGAAGCCTTCAGGGGAAGGCGAGAGCGACTCTGACCTTAGCTCCTGTCTGGTGAATCGACTTTCCCTGGGGCCACCTCTCAAAGGCACTTTGGGGAAACTGATCGCCTGTGTGGCCCTTCTGAATTTAGTTTCTTTTGCAAGCAACTCCAGAAGTTTCTGCCTGGTGGAGTGGGCCACTGTGGAGGTCACCTGGATCCAGACTTCTTGTCAAAACTGCCTGGGAGCTGGCAGAAGTGTCAATCCCTGGACCCCTCCCAAACCAAGCAGAGCGAGCCTCCCGGCCTGAGGACCAGGCATCAAGGTCATTTAAAGCTCCTCTGGGTGTTTATTAATGGTCCAGCCCACACTCGTCTCCAGGCAGATGGACAGATCATGGCCTGGAGATGCTGAAGGCTTATTCAAGGGCCCACGAGGACTGGTGGTTTTCAAAGACAACTTGTCAATGGGCTTCTGTTAGGACAGATATTAGTCTGTGTCTCCTCTGTTGAGCTGCAGGGTGGGCGGATATCAGTCCTCAGGGCTCCCCTTTCTCGTTCAGGGTCCCTCAGCTGTGCCTTTTCTAAAGTTGGAGGTACTGCCACTGACTCTGGGGCCTGTTTTATGTTCAGAGGAGGCCCCAGCTCTTCAGGTTGGCAGATACGGTGTGCAGTTTTGGTGTACACTAAAGCTCAGGAAGGTTCTGGAAGTCTGGCGGGACTAGCTGGGGATAACACAGCATGTCTGCCCCCTCACTCCTCATAAGCTGTGGACTGAAGCAGATGCAGATGGGGGTGGAGGTAGGAGGTACAGCCCTTTCTGAGGGGACTCATCTGCCTCATTGCCTCCTGCAGCCCTACTGAGCCTCTGCAGGGAAGCCGGTTCAGGACGTGCCCCAGAAGCGCAGTTGGTGAGGATGGCAGCTTCACCTTCAAGAGCCTCCTTTGTATGTTTCCTGAAACCTGGAAAAATGGACATGGTGTTGAGTGGGAGCCCCTTTTCAGGGTTTTCTGCTGTGAGCAAGAGGGGTCACAGCTTGGTACCCAGTGGGCTCTGTAAGGACCACAACAGACAAAATTGCTGTTGAAATGAAAGTGGGCGGAGAAGGAATGCTCACATCTGAGCTTCAAACAAGGCACACAGTATGAGATGCTTTATCTGGATCAAGTCTGAATCGGGGATTTCTCAGGGCTTCATCATCGTCCTGTGCTGCACAGTCACTAGGAGCTCAGCCACAGACCCAGACTACAGGGTTCAAATCCCACCGCTGCTCTCACTAGCTCGGTGATCAAGGGCAAGTTGGTTAACCTCCGTGTTTCCATGTCTATAAAGAGGTGGGATAATAATATACACTTCACAAACTTGGTTGTGATGATGGAGTGAGTGGATGTGTGCAAAGTGCTTCTAACACAGCCTGGAGCATTATAAGCACTTCTGTGTTAGCTGCTGTCTTAGTCCATGCCTGCTGGGATAAAAAGTACTATCGACTGGGTGGCTTATCAACCACAGAAATGTACTCTTCACAGTTCTGGGAGCTGGAGGGCCGGATCAGGGTGAGAACCCTCTTCCAGCCTGCAGCCTGTCAACTTCTCTCTGGGTCCTCACAGGGCAGACAGGGTGTGGGAGCTCTCTGGGGTCTCTTTTATCAGGGCACTAATCCCATTCATGCGGGCCCCACCCTCCTGACCTAAGTAACTCCCAAAGGCCCCACTTCCTCATACCATCACCCTGGGGGTTAGGGCTTCAACATAGAAATCTGTGGGAATACAAACAGCCCGTCCATAATAGTTATGAATATTGTTCAGCTTTGTGATGAGGGCAGGAGAATAAACAGTGAATTTGAGTTTTAATAGCAAGTACTAGGATGAGATGGTTGGATGGCATCATCAACTCAGTGGATGTGAGTTTGAGCAAACTCCGGGAGACAGTGAAGGACAGGGGAGCCCACATGCTGCAGTCCACGGGGTCGCAGAGTCAGACATAACTGAGTGATGATCGACAACATGAGAGCAGAGCAAAAGTAAACGACTTTGTTCGGATCAGCAAGAGAGCTGTGATGCGAGTTCTGCAGGTGACTTAAAATTGATCCCCTTGGGCAAAGAAGCTGAACCCCTGGGAAGCCTCAGTTTGTGCCCCATGACCACAAGTGACCCTTAGACCACAGGTCGGTGAAACTCTGGGATGTGACTCACTGATTTGATGATGCCTCTAGACCTGGGTGAGCTGTGGGGGTGGAGGTCAGAAAGGACCCTGTCCATCCATTTCTGGGCTCTTGTATCTTGAAGGGGTCCCAGGAGAAGAGAAGCGTCCCCATGGGGGACACGGGGATGTGAGGTTGCGCGCTGTAGAGCAGGTGACGGAGCCCCTTCCAGTCCCCTGTTGCTCCCCTTCGGTAAGTTCTGCATTGCTCATCACTGCCTGGGCGAGGGGATTCTTTGGGGGCTCAGTGAGAAGCCAGAGACTCATCCCAGTTGCGCGGTGGGCTGGGGGAAATACGATATGACTCCTGTGGACAAACGGGCCTGGGCCCTGGGACAAATGCCATCTGGGAAACATGCGTGCATGCGTGTCTATGTAATGTATAGGATGGCACGTCTCTATGTGCACAGACAGTGAGAGAGATGAATGACATAAGACAGTGCAGATACAGTGAGGAATGTGGGCTAGAGGCGGCTTTAGCTGATGGAAACCATTGAAGCCTTCGAGGAAGAACTTGCTTCTGAAGCAGCATCCCAGGGCAGCAGGGCTTAGGTATGGAGGAAGCTGTGAGAAAGACACAGGGTGGGAAAGGCAGCATGTATCCTGCATGTGTCTTGCGAGGAGCCAGAGGGTTGGGTGCGTTGTCAGGTGGGGTTGGAGCGAAAGGAGTGGGAGCAAGAACCGGAGAGAGTGGCAAAGACTACCAATGCCGAGTTTAGGGGTTTGGACTTTTCCCTGCAGATGACAGTGAGAGAGATTCGAGAAGTATTTTTGTACATGGCAGTGATATAAAAAGTGCTGCTCTTTGGGAAAAAAAGAGCAGTCTGTTGTCTGGTGCGGGGTGGGGGTGAGAAAATGGGGGCAGGGGAGCTGGTCTGAGGGTGCAGGCAGAGAGCTGGCGATGGAAGGTGGAGAACTCAGCTCCTCGATCGGACACAAAAGGCAACGGAGCAGCTCTCTGATCCCACTTGGACGTCCCTGCAGGAACCGGTAACTAGAGCAGCCACAGCCCAGAGCTTGGCCACCAGCTCACTAGTTTCTGCAGAGGGGGCGGGAAGTGATGGGAACCCAGAGAAAACACACATGGAAAGATCTCAGAGTGGCGGCCCAGATCAGACTGCAGCACTGTTAAGAGATATGAATAACCTTGTGGGTTGGGGTAATGCATGCCTGGTCCCTGACTGCTCAGAGAGCAGCTTTTATTAAGTTGGTTCAACTTGACACTCATCACCCACACCTTCCAGATGTCCGGTCCTGTGCTGGGTGTTGGGGAAATGCAGAAGACAAGACAGAGTCCTTGGCCTTAAGGAGCTTGTACTCGGGGGGACGGGGTAGGGGGGTGAACCTCCAAAAGGGCTGGCCCTGCACGTGACGGGTGACCCCATAGAGGACATCAGAAGGGGAGGTTCTGACCTACTGTTTTCCTGTCTCACGTGTGGACGGTCAGCACTTTGGGGGCAGGAACAAGGCTTCCCCCTTACTACATGCACCCTTCTGTGTTTATGAATGGAGAGATGGATGCACAAGGAGCTGAAGGTATAGAGGGACCCAGGGAGTTTGCTGGCCTGCAGACTCCTCGAATCTGCCTGCAATGCAGGAAGCCTGGGTTCGATCCCTGGGTTGGGAAGATCCCCTGGAGAAGGGAATGGCTACCCACTCCAGTACTCTTGCCTGGAGAATGCTATGCACAGAGGAGCCTGGTGGGCTACAGTCCATGGGGTCGCAAAGAGTCGGACACGACTGTGCGGCTAACTTTCACTTTTCAGCCTCCAAGCTCCAAGTAACTCATCACTCATAGTCTCTTAACTGGTTATGTTTTCTGAGTCTTTCAAAAACCCTCTGAAGGCAGGAGGCTGGAGCTTCATCTCACACCATGCCTCCCTCTTGGCCGCCCTAAATTTTAATTAGTCATAATCATTATAAACGTGTTTATAGCACTTCAGCATTTCCAAACCACTTCCCGCACATTATCTCCCCGGGATCTCACGCAACTGCGCTAAGGCAGGAAGATGATCAGGGCGTTTGTGACTCCCCCTGTCACACGAGGGAAGGGAACCGATGTCTTCCATGTGCCCTCGGGTGCTGCTCGCCTTCCACATGCTCTCATTACCCTTACTTTTACACATGTAACTTATTTAATTATCTCTGCAACAAGGCCAGGCCATTATTATTCCCGTTTTACAGATGTGAAACTCATATGCAGAAAAGTCAAGCATGGCGCCCACGGGGGCACAGCAAGTGAGTTGAGATTCAAACTTGGTTCTGCTTAATTCCAAGTCTAGTCATAATGACAACAAAGATGATAAGTATGATGGTGATGATGGTGGTGATGGGCACTTACTGAGGGTTAACTTAGCTAACCTGGCATTTACATGTTTTATTAAATGAATACTCACTGAGTACTAATTAATTAATTTAATACTCAATACTAATTTACTCCTGACAATCCCCTAGGGTAGCTGCTATTATTATCCACTGTGTTTTTTCACTGGGCCAGATGCACTGGGCAGTGTGTATTTCAGAGAAGGTGATAGCTGTTACCTGATGCTTCACAGGCATTAAGTAACTCCAGGTTTAACGCTTTGCACAACCAGTTTAGGGCTTGGTGTGTAGCATGGCGACAGTGTGTACAAAATAGATGTGAAGCAGACATTGGGAGACTTCCTCCCAAGACGCACAAATGAAATATACCTTTAGACAATACTATTTGAATTTTATTTTCACTATGTGGCTTCCCAGGTGACACAGTGGTGAAGAAGCCACCTGCCAACCCAGGAGATGCAAGAGACAAGGGTTCAGTCCCTGGGTGGGGAAGGTCCCCTGGAGTAGGAAATGGCAAACTGTTCCAGTATCCTTGCCTAGAAAATTCCAAAGACAGAGGAGCCTGGAGGGCCACAGTCCATGGGATTGCAAAGAGTGGAACACGACTGAGAATGCACATCCTTATTCTCATAGACTCTAAAAGGAAGGCTTCATCTCCGAAGAATGAAATTTTTTCAAAGAATTCAAGGTCTTTCAAAATGGACTAGGCATCTTTGGGCAACAGTGAGCTCCCCGATGCATTACAGGAAGACAACAAGCCCCCCTTTGGATCTGCTTGAGCTTCAGTTGCTGTGGGGCATCAGGGCAGGACTAGGAAGGAGGCTGTGAAGGAATGGGAAGATCGTAAGATCTGGAGAGAGGTCTGGGCTGGCGCCAGACACCAGGCCAAGGACCAGACCCTGGGGAAAAAGACACTGAGGGGCAGGAAGGGCGCCTCGGTGAAGAGGCCTGGGGATTGCACTCACAGGAGGGGAAGCGGGGGAAGGTGGGGTCCGGGGCCCCAGGAGAGCACTCTGGATAGCGGCTCCTGGACAAGTGGGTGAGAGATCAAGCTCACAGGACCAGGAGGTAGTCTCGGGGCTGCCAGGTGGAGACCTGGTGTGGGGGGCGGGGGAAAGCCACATCTGAAGAGTGGGGTGGGGAGCGGGCGGAGTGAGTGGAGACTGGGAAGCCTGGCAAAGAGGAGACGGGGTGGGAGACTGCACAGGGGCTTGCCTGTTTGGTTTGTGTTTAGCCTGAGACAAAGGAATCAGGGGTTTGGGAATGCTTAAAAGGAGCGGCTGGTTCTAAGAGAAGGCACGGGGGAGGGAGGCAGAAGTGGCCCAGAGGGAGCCCCCTTCCTCTGGAACGGCAAGAAAATGAGCTACATTATTAGGGAGCGGGTGTCGATGACCTTAAAGACCCAAGGTCTCATGATGGGCTTCCCTGGCGGTTCAGTGGTAAAGAATCCACCTGCCAATGCAGGAGACGTGAGTTCGATCCCTGAGTCTGGAAGATCCCCTGGAGAAGGAAATGGCAACCCACTCCAGTATTCCTGCCTGAACAATCCCATGGACAGAGGAGCCTGGCGGGCTACAGTCCATGGAGTCACAAAGAATCGGGCATGACTTGGTGACTAAAAACAAACTCCAGGCAAAGGGGCACCTGGGGAGCGCAGAGGTGTGTGATGGAAATGGTGACCGTTCCTTCTGTAGCCTGAGAACTAGAATATAAACAAGCCCAAGCTTGACCCAAGGCCACAGGGCCTGGCAGGCCGATGGTCACTCCGTCGGGTGGCTGTAGCAACGGAGGTTCTGGAAGGAGCGAGCGATCCTGGAGGCAGCCAGTCTGTCACTGGAAACACTGACAGAAGGGTGGCTGCATCAAACAGACGGGTCCCTCTCTTAGGCATCCCCAAACTGGGTTTCCATGGCAACCCGCCTCTGACCTGCATATCCCACAATCATTCAGTTTCAGCAGAGCCCTTGCTGAGCATGCACCCAGCCGTCTCAGAGACTAGGAGGTGTGGTCCTGGCCTCAGGCAGCTATGGTCTTGGGGAGGCTAAGAGAGACAGACCTCCACCAGCGTTTAGGGGGAGGACAGCTCAGGACTCCTCCTGAGCAACCAGGGATGGCTTCCAGAGGTGGCAACACCTCCTGAAAGTTGAAAGTGAGCTGGAGCTAGTGAGGCAGAGGAATCCGGGGCCTGGGGGCCCCGGGGAAAAGTGGCACCCTCGGGAAAAGTTCTCAGCAATGTAGGGAAAGAAGTGAAGAGCGACAAGGAAGATTTCAAGGCAGAAGAACCCATGGGCAGAGGGTGATGTTGTGGTGCGGTGAATCCCAAGGGAGCTTTACTCTGTGTGTGTGTGTGTGTGTGTGTGTGTGTGTGTGTGTGTTTGTCAGGCTTGCATTTTCATAAGGAAGATGTATTAATTTCGTAACTTGAATAAGCATAATAGTCAAAAAAGGGAAGAATCCAAGATGTCCATCACCTGGTGAATGGATAAACAAAGGACGGCATATCCACACAGAGGGTTATTATTCAGCCATAAAAAGGAATGAAGAGCTGATGCTACAGCGTGGATGAACCTTGAAACCACTTGCTGAGTGAAGAAGCCGGACAGCAAAGGCCACATATGCCAGGAGCCCATTTATATGAAATGTCCAGAAGGGGCAAATCCGTACAGACAGAATGTGGGTGAGTGGCTGCCAGGAGCCAGCGGGGAGGAGGGAACGGGGGTCGTCTGCTTACTGGGCGTGGAGTGTGTCTCCTGGTTCATGGAAACGTTCTGAAATTAGAGTGCTGCTGGGGGCGCAGCACTGGGATCGCACTAAAATCCCCTGAATTGGAGATGATTTAATTGATTAAACTGAATGATTTAATTGACTAAATTGTAGATCATTAAAAATGATTAGAATGATGAACTTTACATTATTTGTGTGCACACTAAGTCACTTCAGTCGTGTCTGACTCTGCAATCCTATAGACCGTACCTGCCAGGCTCCTCTGTCCATGGGACTCTGCAGCAAGAATACTGGAGGGGGTTGCCATGCCCCCCTGCAGGGGATCTTTCTGACCCAGGGATCGAACCCACGTCTCTTACAGCTCCTACACTGGCGGGTGGATTCTTTACTACTAGCGCCACCTGGGAGGTTATTTACCTCCATTAAAAAAAAAAAAAAATGACCCAGCAGAGCACTTGTACCCTCAGACTTGGAGACCACATTTCTGAGCCAGAGGAAGAACTAAGATGATTGAAATAAACCAGTTCATAAGTAGAAAATGCCACCCACGCCCCCACCCACAATTCATTCTTCAGGCTTGCTGTTTCCCACCCAGCCAGGCCACCTGCTCGCTGGCCTTAGGGAGAACCACAGTGCTTCCATTGCCCCTTCACATTCATTCATTCATTCATCCATTCATTCGATAAGGATTTTATGGGCGCTTTCTTTGTGCCCACATTTCAGGTAAAATGCATGGAGGTCCCGCCTTCTTGGGTCACCGCTGTGGAGGGGAAGACAGCCCAGGAGCAGCTGCACATGGTCACTGGCCACGAGCGCTGTGAACCACCCAGGAGGGTCAGGGGTGGGGAGGGGACTGGTATGCAGTGTTGTCTGCAGCCAGCAGCACATCAAAGCCAGAGGATGGGTCATCCACAGGTGACCTGGTATCAGAGGCGCCAAAGCAGTTCCCATGGCAACAGATGAGCTGGCCACATGTGTCGAGGACCACCATCGGGCCCCCTGGCCTCAAGGGTGGGAGTCCTCTAGACCCTGCCGCCTTCTTCCGCCCATCACTGAGCACTGGCCACTCCCTGTACAGCCGCATTCAACTCCTCCCCATCCTTCTGGCCTCGGGCCCTTGTCCCTTTTGCTCCTGCTGCTTAGAATGTTCCTCCTCCTCCCCTGCCCTCTGCCTGGTAACTTTTCCAGTCTTCATGTTTCCGCTCAGACGTGGCCTCCTCCGGGAAGCCTTCCTTAACTGCAGAAGGTCAGGCACTTCCTCTGGCTCTCAGCACCAACCACACAGCGTCGCCATTGTCTGATTCCAGTTGTGTGTTCCTGAGTGGACCCTGAGCCCTGCCAGGACCAGAGTCCTGCCTGGAGCTCTGTGTCCCGGTTCCGCCTTGGTGGAGAGCTCTGCAACTATGCAGCTGCCATTAACACACGGAGCTTGCAATCTGAAGGCACATAAAGTTTATAGCCTTCTATAAACGTTAAATGTTCATAATACACCTGATAATTTAATTGAGATGGAGCTCATTAAGTCAAAAGTAGAAACAAAAATCTTTCACAGAATTCCCCTAAACAATGTATCTTAATTCATATATCCTATTCAGTGAGTGTCCACCAGACGCAGTCCTGGAATACGAACCGCAAAATATTGACTCTTACAAGGTCAGGGGCGAAAACAAGAAACAGTAAATAAAGCTCTTTGGCGGGTGGGCTGGCTCTCTCTCTCCCTGTCATAGACACACACACTCGCACACATACACACACACGCATGCGTGCGCACACTCACACACAGCTTACCTCAGACAGTGCAGCCGAGTCCTCTGTCACCGGGGAGTGCGTGGAGCCGATGATGAAGTACCTTTGTTTGCTCTGACCGGAAGCAGCCAGCAGGTCCCCAGGGACAGGACGGGAACAGAGGAGGCAAGATTCTCCATGAGCTTCTGGAGGAAGAGGGGTGGGTACTGCATGAGCTGGAGGCACAAACACCCCCCACCTCCTACTATAAAACATCTCTCTGAGGCCACGAGCCATTCTTACCATGGAGGACACTTCATGTCCCTTCCAAGGGGAGAGTGACTTCTGATATACAGACAATTCCTAAGAGGGATACCTCCAAATTAATATTGAAATGCTTTTTAAAATCTGTTTTTCGCCCACTATAGAATTTTTATGTGCACCTTAAAACTATTTGGGGAAATAGTTTAAAAACCAAAGATATTTTTATGTGCATCTTAATACGATTTGGGGAAATAGTTTAATAACCAAAGACATTTGGAGAAATAAATAAAAGTAAAAAAATAAGTCAGTGTCCCAGAGAATACATTCACATATGTTTTCAATGGAATCAAGATTATAAAATTTCACAAGCGTTCTGATCTTGTATTGTAAGAGTTCCTCAAAGCACCATATTTGTAGCAGCCATTGTGAACTGCTGCAAAATCTGCCAGTTTATCGTTGTATACCCACCTCCTAACCCTGCCCTTGGTACACGGTAGGCACTCAGTAAGTATGTGTTGTATGAATACTAAATGACCAATATTTCATTGATGGGATATATCACCATTTACTTAACTGTTTCCTGCAGCTGGACATTGTGGTTGTTCCTAATAACTTGCTATTATAATACTGTGATAAATTGTGCAATTAATTATATCTGTGTCTCAACGATCAACCAGAGAATCCCCTCAAAAGGTTTTACCCAGATGAAGGATGTGAATAGTTTTCAGCTTGCAGGCTCATCTGCCAACAGACATTTTTTTTCAAGCCAATATCTGCCTTACTTTAAAGGCTGGAAGTTGGGTAAATATTCCTTTATCCCAAACCCAACACCAAGGCAGCTAGAATTTACATTTTGTTTTGCAAAAGCATGCGTGTTCTCCTTTAGGAGGAACATTACACCTTCTTGACTTGAATTCAGATATGAAATATTTACTTTGGAAAAGCCCAAGAGAACTGACTCTGATATGAATTGTATTTTAATAACAGTGACTTGCGTCAGAAGCCAAAGGACAGAAGGAAAGGAGAGAGGAAATTTACAATTTATGCCTTATAAACAGAAAAAAAAACATAAGTGAGAAACTCAGGGAAATGAATCGTCTGTGCCTTAAGACTGTCTTGAGGAAATACAGTTGGCGGCAAGCTCGAAGCTGCCTGGAGCTCTGTTTGAGTCAAACCCAAAGTCTCCATCAGTAGAGACCACCATAAATTGAGAGAGAATTAAAAGCTGAAGAGCCTGATCTGATTACCTAATCCTGCTATCACCTAATAAAGGGTAACTAAGAGCTGGAGATGCTAGGTCAGTAAGGGCTCTTATGACAATAAGCAGCTTTAAATACCTTCCACCCCTTAGCAAGTGAACTTTATTGGGTACCAACCAGAGGAGTGAAGTTTCAGGTGGTTTTTACATGATAGGTTTATAGCCTCGTGAATGTGTATGGCCTTTAACTTCTGCTCCTGTGTTTCCAGGACTCAGATCACACCTCCAGACATGACAACCAGGTGTCATATGGAGATTGTTGGGTCCTGGCAGAGGTTGCCCATATTGTTAGGGGTGTGTATATGTGCTTAGTTCAGTTCAGTCGCTCAGTCATGTCCGACTCTTTGCGACCCCATGAATCACAGCACGCCAGGCCTCCCTGTCCATCACCAACTCCCGGAGTTCACTCAGACTCGCATCCATCAAGTCAGTGATGCCATCCAGCCATCTCATCCTCTGTCGTCCCCTTCTCCTCCTGCCCCCAATTCCCCCCAGCATCAGTCTTTTCCAATGTGCTCAGACGCATCCAATTCTTCACAACCCCATGGACTGCAGCTGGCCAGGCCCCTCCTGTCCATGGAATTTTCCAGGCAAGAACACTGGAGCAGGTTCCCATTTCCTACTCCAGGATTGTGAGGGGGTACAGGACTGAAAATCAGGGGCCCTGGGCTCTGAATGCTGTGACTGCTCCGACACTGACATGCTTTGGGGTCTTGTTCAAGGTGCTGCCTCTCCCTGGCTTCAGATTCATCCTCCTCCCAGTAAGGAGCTTAGATCAGATGGTCTCTGTGTGCCTTTTACTTCTTCGAA
Source organism: Cephalophus harveyi (assembly GCA_006410635.1). Taxonomy (NCBI): domain Eukaryota; kingdom Metazoa; phylum Chordata; class Mammalia; order Artiodactyla; family Bovidae; genus Cephalophus; species Cephalophus harveyi. The sequence goes on from SJYT01031259.1 coordinate 232,237, forward strand.
AGTATCAACTAGTGATAAAAGTCACTATGTACCTGTTTACTATATGCGAGAGTCTCAGAAGCTCTATGGGGCCAACCCTTGACACCTCAAGCCCCTCTTTCTATCATCTCAGACTGACTCTGGTTTCAAGTGTTGACTCAAACCATCTTCAAACTCCTCTGAGCTTTTTATTTTTATTTTTCAGTTGGCCACTTCATAAGGTTGCCGGGAGAGTCAAAACATTGAGGTTTCATAAACTTTGAAATGGAGAAGGAAATGGCAACCCACTCCAGTAATCTTGCCTGGAGAATCCCATGGACAGAGGAACCTAGAGGGCTACAGTCCATGGAGTCGCAAAGAGTCGGACACAACTAAACGACTAACCCCACACTAATAAACTTTGAAATACTAGACAATTTTGACAATTTAAATCAGAGCGTATCTGAGCGGCTCCTCCCCAGTATCACACCGGGGGGACAGATGCAGCAGCTTTGTAATGGGGTGCATGGAGAAAAGGCCCCTCCAAGCCTCACGCACCTGGAGAGGTCAGATTGCTCCTGTAGAGCCTGGGCCACCCCTTTAGTAGGGGTACAATCAGCTCCAACATCTGTCTCCCTTAGGAGCACGTGAGTCCCCTGAGGGCAAGGACCACGTTTAGATTCAATTCTGCCATCCACTTTGCTGGGACCAGGCATGGGAGCTCAGTTGCTCAGTCGTGTCGACTCATAAATTCTGGACTCCAGCCAGCCAGGCTCCTGTGTCCGTGGGATTTTTCAGGCAAGATCACTGGAGAGGGTTGCCATTTCCTCCATTAGGGAATCTTCCCCACCCAGGGATGGAACCCAAGTTTCCTGTGTCTCCTGCATTGCAGGGGTTTCTTTATCTGCTGGGCCATCAGGGAAACCAGGCATGGAAGATGCTCAAAAAAATGTTCAAAGGCATAGGTGGAAGGAGGGAGGTGGGGAGGGAACAAAGAAAGAAAGAGGGTGGGGGACCGCCCTAGGCAGGACTGCCTCGATGCTTTGTGCTTAGAGAGCATCGGTTCAGCCTACCTGGCGCCCTTGCAATGAAGCAAGATCTGTTCTCCTGGGTCTTTTCCAAGGAGACTTGGATGAAAGCACCATGCCCGGATTTCACAGGTCACTGGAATCCATCTCTGTCAGGCCCAGCTGAAAAGACCCTCCCAGAGTCTGGGACGGAGCTAGAAACACCCCACAAAGAGCCCCCTGGGGCCTCACCATCCAGACACTTGGCTGGTGTGTTCCCATGACCCTGGTGGTTTGTATCCAGGGCAAAACAGAGGCAGCTTTTAGGGGGTCTGAACAGCACCGGGAGGAAGCACATTTGGTCTCTTGAGTAAAGGAACACACTCTCATGTGGGTGAAGACTTTCACTGTCAATCTCCCAATGGGGAGATGGAATCATTGACCAGGATCCTCACTCTGTGGAGGAGAAAAAAGGCTTAGGAACAAAGAGCTATTTTCCTTGAGGTTATTCAGCTCTCAAAGGCGAAATGGAACTAAAAACCTATTTTTGACCCTGAATCCACTCTAAATACTCTGATTTGACTTTGCCCTTATTCTCTCCATCCTGCTAACACAAAAGCCCTTCCCTGCTCCTGGGCTGACCCTGGTCCACTCTTTCTACTGGAGGATTCACTGGGTCCACCTCCTTCAGGAATTCTTCTCTGATTACGCATGCCAGCTCCCCACATCCACCTGCCCTGTCCAGATCCAGACTTCTTCCTCTGGGCTTTGACACAGACCTCACCACCTGTGTTGTCCTTGGCTTCGATACCATTTGCTCCTTCTGTTCACTTATTCAAGAAAATGTACAGAGCACTTAGAGGAAGGGAGACTGAGGCTGGGAAGTGAGTCTAGTGGTTTAAGGCCACCCAGAAGGTAGATCAGGAGCCATGGGACTGGGTATTCACTCGGTGAATTCAGAGAGAGCTGCGACGTGACTCCCAAACGCTCCGCTCTTTCTAACATCTGCCTCTTTATGGGGCCGCATTTCTGCACAAGATTTGGACATCAGCCCATCCTCCTGGTCTGGATGGCAGGTCTAACTCACTAACCTGCCAGGTGTTAGCCCATCAGCCTTCGGTTCACACAAGCACACGCACCGTGCCTGCAGGGCTTGGCTAACCACCCCATAGAGCAGAGAGGGCATCATTTCCACTCTAGCATTTTCCATCCTTGGTCCATTTATTGAGTCATGAAGCCGAGCTCCTTTAGAGAATTCAACCATTAGAGAGGGACGTTTAACTCCCAGATCTGATAGAAAGTAACTCTTTGGAACCTCAGTTTCCTTTGGTGCCAGAAAAGAATATCACCAGTTCATGGATTAGTATAGATGATGCGTTAATGATGACATGCAGCCCAGCTCCTCCTGGCATACAGCAGGCACGCAATAAGTGCACAATATTATTGTGTTGAATGTTATCATCTGTTTTTGTGATTGTATTTATTATTGGCTGTGCTGGGTCTTCACTGATGGACAGGCTTTTCTCTAGCTGAGGCGAGCCGGGGCAAGCAGGGACGAGTGTGGGCTCTTCTCCAGCTGCAGCACGCAGACTTCTCAGTGCAGTGGGCTCTTTCGTTGCAGTGCACGGGCTCAGTGGTTGTGGCACACAGGCTTAGCTGCTCCCTGGCACGTGGGATCTTCCTGGATCAGGGATCGAACTCGTGTCTCCTGCATCGGCAAGTGGATTCTTCACCACTGAGCCATCAGGGAAGCCCAAATGTTATCATCCTGGTCTCCACCCCCACAGCTTTTGTAGATAAGTTTGCTTTTAGAAGAGCTACCTCAAACCAGGGATTAGGAGCACTGTGACGAGAAGCGTCAATTTTAAGTGACCCAGCGAGTCCTGAGTCCTTTAGCCCTTTGGCAGCTCAGTTTTCTCATCTGTAAAATGGGGATTGTGGGACCTGCCCTCCTCTCTCACAGAGGGCAGAGGAAGGATTGGATGCAGTGAGGCCCATGAAAACACTTTTTTTAAAGGGCTTTTAAAAGTTCACTTCACAGAACACAAAGATATACTCTCGAGGCCCCAACAGAAATCTCAGGATGGCTCCCTCCAGATTCTGGGAGAAGAACAAATTCCTGAGGCCACCATTCACAGAACTCTGAGGGCTTTTTCTCCTTCTCCAGCCTCTTCGAATGGCACTTCCTGCCTCCTCCCATCCCCATCCCCACCCCCTCCATCAGCCCGGGAACTTCCCTGACCTCTGCTCTCCCGACTAGCATCCATCACATCAGCCTACACTCCAATTACTTGCTCATGTGACCGGAGTCCCTGAGGGCTGGCGCTGTCTTGCTCAATCCTGTGTCCCCAACACCAGCATTCAACCAGCCTGGACTCGTTAAACGTCTGCAGCAGGAAAGGGGGTGGGGGGCTGTCTCAGCAGGAGCCGTTTCCATCCTGTTGTACAGTGGCTTCTCCCTTGGTGCTCAGGCGCTTGTGGAAAAGGGGCTAGGGCAGCAGCGAGGTCCTCTGTGGCCTGGACCCACATAGAGGACCCATTCTTCAGGCTGGCGCACAAGCAGCCCTGGGAGGCATGGGGGTCATGCCCCTTTAGAATAGAAAAGAGCCAAAACATTGGATCCTGGCGACATGGCTGCAGTGGGGGGGGGGGGGGGGGGAGGGGGTCAGAGGAGAAGGAGAGAGGAGAGAAAGGGGGGTTAGAGGAGCGAAGGGAGCTAGGTCATCCCCTATGCTTTTGTTCTTAAACTGCAGAGGTAACATGGTGTAGGGGTTGAAAGTGGACTCCAGCACCAACCCCTCACCACCTGAGCCCCTGGACAACTGTAACTTAGGTAACCTCTCTGTGCCAAAGTCTTTGACTGTGTGGATCACAACAAACTGGGAAATTCTTCAAGATTTGGGAATACCAGACCACCTGATCTGCCTCTTGAGAAATCTGTACGTAGGTCAGGAAGCAACAGTTAGAACTGGACATGGAACAACAGACTTGTTCCAAACGGGGAAAGGAATATGTCAAGGCTGTATATTGTAACCTTGCTTATTTAACTTATATGCAGAGTACATCATGAGAAACACTGGGCTGGATGAAGCACAAGCTGGAATCAAGATTGCTGGGAGAAATATCAATAACCTCAGATACGCAGATGACACCACCCTTATGGCAGAAAGCAAAGAAGAGCTAAAGAGCCTCTTGATGAACGTGAAAGAGAAGAGTGAAAAAGTTGGCTTAAAGCTCAACATTCAGAAAACAAAGATCATGGCATCCGGTCCCATCACTACATGAAATAGATGGGGAAACAGTGGAAACAGTGGCTGACTTAATTTTTCTGGGCTCCAAAATCACTGCAGATGTGACAGCCATGAAATTAAAAGATGTTTGCTCCTTGGAAGAAAAGCTATGACTAACCTAGACAGCTTATTAAAAAGCAGAGACATTACTTTGTCAACAAAGGTCTGTCTAGTCAAAGCTATGGTTTTTCCAGTAGTCATCTATGGATGTGAGAGTTGGACCATAAAGAAAGCTGAGTGCTGAAGGATTGATGCTTTTGAACTGTGGTGTTGGAGAGGACTCTTGAGAGTCCCTTGGACTGCAAGGAGATCCAACCAGTTCATCCTAAAGGAAATCAGTCCTGAATATTCATTGGAAGGACTGATATTGAACCTGAAACTCCAATACTTTGGCCATCTGATGCAAAGAAGTGACTCATTTGAAAAGACCCTGATGCTGGGAAAGATTGAAGGCAGGAGGAGAAGGGGCTGACAGAGGATGAGATGGTTGAATGGCATCACCGACTCAATGGACTTGAGTTTGAGTAAACTTCCAGAGTTGGTGATGGACAGGGAGTCCTGGGGTATTGCAGTCCATGGGGTCGCAAAGAGTCAGACACAACTGAGAAACTGAACTGAACTGTGCCTCAGTTTCCTCATCTGTAAAAAGGGATAACCAAAGAAATGTCTGCAAATTACAAATGTTGGAGAGAGTGTAGAGAAAAGGGAATCCCCCTACAATGTTGGTGGGAATTTCAGTTGGTGCAGCCACCATGGAAAATAATATGGAGATTCCTCAAAAAAAACTAAAAGCAGAATTACCATATCACCTAGCAATCCCACTCCTGGGCATATGTCCAAACAAAACTCTAATTCAAAACGCCTCCTGCACCCCTGTGTTCACAGCGGCACCATTCACAACATGCGAGACAAGGAAACAACCTGAGTGCCCATCGACAGATGAACGGACAAAGAAGACGTGGTCATACATGCAATGGAGAGCTACTAACCCCAGCCCTAAATGGAACACCACTCCGCCGTAAAAAGAAGGAAATAATGCCATTTGCAGCAACATAGATGGACCTAGAGATTATCACACTGAGTGAAGGAAGTCAGAAAGAGAAAGGCGAATACCATATGATACCACTTATACATGGAATCTAAGATACGACGCAGATGAACCTATAGACGAAGCAGAAACAGAATCACAGACGTAGAGCACACACTGGTGGTCGCCACGGGGGAGAGGGTTGAGGGAGGGCTGGAGTGGGAGGTTGGGGCTAGCGGATGTAAACTTTACATACAGAATGGATAAACAACAAGGTCCTACTCTAATAGCACAGAGAACTATACTCCGTATCCTTTGATAAACCATAATGGAAAAGAATATTTCGAAAAGAATATTTCAAAAAGAATGTGTGTGTGTGTGTGTATATATATATATATATATAGCTGAAACACTTTGTTGTATATCAGTAACTAACACAACATTATAAATAAGCTATACTTCAATAAACAACTTTTTAAATTGAATAAACAAAGTGCAGGGATCCACAGGGTGGCTGTGAAGGCTAAATGGCTAAAAAGTAATGAGTGTCTGTACCTAGTAAGCACACAGGAAGTATCAGCTGCTATACTTAAAAATAAAGAATCATTCGAACATTATTAATCCTTTCCACATCTCCACTTTTTTTTAAAATCTTTCTGTCCAAATAACCTCAATATAAAATTTTTGGCAAGTTTGTTTTCATGGGAAAATTCAACACAGAATTGAGCTTTAAAAAAAAAAAATCAATTGCCCCTCCTCTAACCCAAGAACTTTCTCGTTCTTCATTTCCTGCAAGAGAATGCCTCACTCCTGGTACAGCCTCCCTGTCCTCTGTGATCTGATCCAATCAGCCTTTGCTTCATGACCTGCTGCTCCTCTGTGATTCCTTGTTCCAGCCACACTGATCCCTGGCATGTTCCTTTGCCCATGCCTTAGCTTCGAATCACCTGCCTCATCACAGCCCCCAACCTCCCAAGATCTATCCTCATCCTCATCTCGTATATCACTTCCATAGCCAGGCTGGGAGAAGCAAGCCTGCCTTCCAGTGTGGATCTGGTTGGGGGAGGGGGGAGGGGGCGGTCCTGAGCCATGAGATCCCAGGACTTGGGAACGCGATTTACTTGTGAACAATGACAACAGTAGTAATAATGACAATAATGACGTTTATAATAATAATACTAACGGCCAATGTTGTATATGCACATTTATGGGCCGGAGACCACAGAAAACGTCTTCCTATATCCTGGGAGGCAGCACATTGTTGGCTTAACAGCCTGCATTTGGACCTAGACTGCTTGGGTTCAAATGTGACTCCCCACCTTCTGGCTGGGCAACAGTTCTATGCCTCGTGTTTTTAGCTGCAACACAGGGTTAGTAGTTGTGTGCACATATGGTTGCTGTTGCTGCTGCTGCTAAGTCGCTTCAGTCATGTCCAACTCTGTGCAACCCCTGAGACGGCAGCCCACCAGGCTCCCCCGTCCCTGGGATTCTCCAGGCAAGAACGCTGGAGTAGGTTGCCATTTCCTTCTCCAATGCATGAAAGTGAAAAGTGAAAGTGAAGTTGCTCAGTCGTGTCCGACTCTTCGCGACCCCATGGACTGCAGCCCACCAGGCTCCTCCATCCATGGGATTTTCCAGGCAAGAGTACTGGAGTGGGGTGCCATTGCCTTCTCCGATGGTTGCTGTTAGGACTGAGTTAATACATGTGAATGCTGAAAACTGTGCTTGGCACTCAAGAAGCTCTAGATTCATGATTGCTGTTACTGAAGGTAGTTACTTGTTTCCTCCCAGCAGCTCTGTAAGGAAAGCCCTTTGCAGGAAAGGGAGCCAAAGTTCACCCAGTTGAGATGAATCAATCAGGGGGATGGGGGAGGAGCCATATGGGATTCAGATTTGACCTGCTGTTCAACCCAAGTCCAGAGCTCATGTCTTCTCTGTGTTGCCAGAATTGACGGGATTTTCCTTGCTCCCATGTTTCCACAGGATCAGTTTGTGATCACCAGAACTCACTGGAAATGCAGAAGTAGATCCAGACGATTGCCTGTTGACAAGACCCCCAGGCGATCATGTGCACTATGACCCCTGAGAAGTGCTGCCTCAGGGAACAAGTGTTCACTATCCCATAAGGCAGTGGTCACCTTCGTTACTGCAGGGCTTGGGGCATGGAGAGCGTCAGGCTGAAAAGGAAACATCTATTAACTAAACTCAGCGGGAATATCATACCCTCCAATTAATTTTCTGTTGTCCTCTTCAGGCATGGTCTCCTCTGCTTAGGATCAGACTCCTGAGCAAATAGAGACACGGTCCCATGTGGTGGCCAAGGCTCTGGACTGGAGGACTAGGCTCTTAGGTGTCCAGTCTTCCAGTCTGTCCATTCAACAAATATTTCCTGAATCCGACCTTGACCTGGGCTTTATGCCAAGTGTGAGGTTGTGAGGAAGACCAAAGAAGATTTCTCCCCAAATATGGTGGATGCTATGACTTCCACGTTGCTGGATAAAGCACTGAAAGCATCTTCTACATGAAAGGCTGAACTCACAAGCCAGGAAGGGAAATCTCCATGAAAGATGGTGCCCTGGGAAGGCTGTGCTGTTCTCTGTGAATTAGGGGAATGGGACATAACACGTATGCAGAGAGAGTCATGCTCTGGAACTGAGATCATCATGTAATGCAGGACCCTTGAGTGACAAGTCCCTCAGCAAAACAGTAGATCAGGTGGGGAAATTCTCCCTTCAGCACAAGAGATCATAAGATTTGCTTGTCTTTCTCAGTCAGAGTTCTAAGTGGGGAAAAATATCTCCCTTGAGAATATGTGACCACATGCCTGTATCTCATGGGAATGTGGGGTTGAACTCATACCATCCACATGGTGCACAAACCTCCAGTTAGTAAATGAATAGATAAAAGGTTTCCTGAGCCAGTGAAACTCTGGTTATGATACGCCTAATATTCTAACACCCACAGGCCAGTGATATTCCTGAAATTCCTGGGCCTGATATTGTTGAGCCTATAACAATCTTATGGCTAAAGCTGAGACACACAGGATTCTTCAAACTGATAAAGTCCCACAGGCCAAGATTATAGAACACCCAAAAAAAGAATATTTTATGAGTGAGACACAAGACATAATCAGGAGAGTTAAGTTTCCTAAGAACATCAAATAATAGAACTATTGGATAGCAGCATAAAGTAGATTCTAAAAATAATGTCTAACTTTTATAGAGTACTTAACATGGGTCTTAAATTTGGCCTTGGAATGAGGAACGAAGCAGGGCAAAGACTAATAGAGTTTTGCCAAGAAAATGCACTGGTCATAGCAAATACCCTCTTCCAACAACACAAGAGAAGACTCTACACATGGACATCACCAGATGGTCAACACCGAAATCAGACTGATTATATTCTATGCAGCCAAAGATGGAGAAGCTCTATACAGTCCACAAAAACAAGACCAGGAGCTGACTGTGGCTCAGATCATGAACTCCTTATTACCAAATTCAGACTCAAATTGAAGAAAGTAGGGAAAACTGCTAGACCATTCAAGTATGACCTAAATCAAATCCCTTATGATTATACAGTGGAAGTGAGGAATAGATTTAAGGGCCTAGATCTGATAGATAGAGTGCCTGATGAACTATGGAATGAGGTTCGTGACATTGTACAGGAGACAGGGATCAAGACCATCCCCGTGGAAAAGAAATGCAAAAAAGCAAAATGGCTGTCTGGGGAGGCCTTACAAATAGCTGTGAAAAGAAGAGAGGCGAAAAGCAAAGGAGAGAAGGAAAGATATAAGCACCTGAATGCAGAGTTCCAAAGAATAGCAAGAAGAGATAAGAAAGCCTTCTTCAGTGATCAATGCAAAGAAATAGAGGAAAAGAACAGAATGGGAAAGACTAGAGATCTCTTCAAGAAAATTAGAGATACCAAGGGAACATTTCATGCAAGGATGGGCTCGATAAAGGACAGAAATGGTATGGACCTAACAGAAGCAGAAGATATTAAGAAGAGGTGGCAAGAATACACAGAAGAACTGTACAAAAAAGATCTTCACGACCCAGATAATCATGATGATGTGATCACTCATCTAGAGCCAGACATCTTGGAATGTGAAGTCAAGTGGGCCTTAGAAAGCATCACTA
>SJYT01031263.1:0-24729 GCA_006410635.1 Cephalophus harveyi
CTATCTATCAGATCTAGGCCTTTAAATCTATTTTTCACTTCCACTGTATAATCATAAGGGATTTGATTTAGGTCATACCTGAATGGTCTAGCAGTTTTCCCTACTTTCTTCAATTTGAGTCTGAATTTCATCTCGACATGAGGGTCCATTTCACTGCTTTGTCGGGAATGTAATCCCAGCGTTCTCATTGCTACTCAGGAGGAGGCGATCTCAACTTGAACCTTGAGAAGGATTCCAGGGGTCCTGCCACCTTTCCAAAATACCTTGATGTCCCAGTCTTCCCCAGAAACACCTGAATCCCCCACACTGACAAGATGGTAAACTGAGTATCAACTCAAAACACAATGGCAGGTGTGACAGCCCTGTAGAAACTCGAGAGAAAGCCACCGATCCCTATCAACTCAACAGGGAGCCTGACACTGCTTTCCAGCTCAAGAGGAAAGCGAATTTGCATGTCTACACACTAAATGGAGCATGACTCCCCTGTGGAAACTCCAGGGAAATCCTGAGATCCATGTCAGCACTGGAGAGGAAACCTCAGGTTCCGGCCTCAACTCCAGAAGCAAACTGCCACCCAGCAGTGACTGCAGAGGAATCCCGAGAGGTTCCAGGCAACTCACGTGGAGACGGGACTTTCCTGTGGCCACCCTGTGGTCCCCGTCCTAACTCGAGAGGAACCCCAAGTTTCTTGCCCCAACTCGAGAAAAACCAGGAGATTCTCCCCTCAATGCGAGATGAGGACCTTTTCTGCTGTGACATCTTGAGAGAAATACCTCCTTCCCTCCTGAGCCTCTAAAGGGTCCTGATATCCTTGAGGCAACCCAAGAAGTTCCCGGACATACCCATCTCCACTCGAGAGGAACAGCGAGGGTCCCGGCACAACTCAAGAAGAGCCCCGGTTTTCCCTCCTCATCTCGAGATGAGGGTCCATTTCCCTGCTTCATCAGGAAAGGAATCCTGACATTCCTATCGCACCTTAGAGGAGGCGGTCTCAACTTGAACCTCGAGCGAAACTCCAGGGCTCGTGCCACCATTCCAAAATACCCCAATGTCGGAATCCACTCCACATACACCTGACTCCCCTGCACTGACTCGATGGTCACCCTGAGGATTGACTCAAAATATGATGGCAGGTGTGACAGCCCTGTGGCACCTCAAGAGAAAGCCACCAATCCCTATGTCAACTAGACAGGAAGCATGACACTGCTTTTCCAGCTCAAGAGGAAAGCGGACATACATGTCTCCACACGAAATGAGAACTGAATCCCCTGTGGAAACTCCAGAGGAACCCCAAGGTCCATGTAAGCACTGGAGAGGAAAGCAGAGGTTCCAGGCTCAACTCCAGATAAGGACCATGGCCCCAGCAGCGACTGGAGAGTAATCCTGAATGGCTCCTCGCAACTCGCATGGAGAATGGACTTTCCTGAGGCCACACAAGTGGGTCCGTGAGGTTCCTGTCGAAACTCGAGAGGGACCACAAGTTTCCTACCACTACTCGAGAAAAACCAGGAGATTCTCTCCTCAACGCGAGATGAGGCCCTTTTCTGCTGCAGTGACTCAAGAGAAATCCCACCTTCTCCTTTGAGCCACGAAAGGGTCCTTGATACCCTTGAGGCAACTCAAGATATTTGCTGACATAACCGTCTCCACTTGAGAGGAACACCTAGGGTCATGCCACAACTCAAGAAGCACCCTGGTTTTTCCTCCTCACCTCGAGATGACGGTCCATTTCCCTGCTTCTTCAGGAAAGTAATGCCGGTGTTCCCATCACACCTCAAGAGGAGGCGGTCTCAACTTGAACCTTGAGACGAGCTTCAGGGGTCGTGCCACCATTCCAAAAGACCCTGTTGTCCGAATCCACTCCAGATACACCTGACTCCCCTGCATTGTCTCAACGGTCACCCCAAAGATCGACTCAAAACACAATGGCAGGTGTGATAGCACTGTGGCACATCGAGAGAAAGCCACCGATCCCTATGTCAACTCGACAGGAAGCCTGACACTGCTTTCCAGCTCGAGAGGAAAGTGGACTTGCATGTCTACACATGATATGATGTCTGACTCCCCTTTGGACACTCCAGAGGAACCTCGAGATCCATGTGAGCACTGGAGAGGAACCCTGATGTTCTGACATCAAATCCAGATGAGGACCGTGGCCCCGGCAGCTTCTGGAGAGGAATCCCAAGAGGTCCCTCACAACTCGCATGGAGAATGGACTTTCCTGAGGCCACACGAGCGGGTCCTTGGGGTCCCCATCGTAAATCGAGAGGAAAGCCAAGTTTCCTTTGGCAACTCGAGAAAAACCAGGAGATTCTCCCCTCAAGGCGAGATGAGGCCCTTTTCTGCTGCGGTGTCTTGAGTGAGATCCCACCTTCCCTCTTGAGCCTTGAAATGGTCATTGACACCTTTGAGGCAACTCAAGAAGTTTCCCAACATACCCGTCTGCACACGAGAGGAACACTGAGAGTCCTGCCACAACTCAAGAAGAGCACCGGTTTACCCTCCTCATCTCGAGATGAGGTTCCATCTCCCATCTTCATCGGGAAAGGAATCCCGGCATTCCCGTCACACCTCAAGAGGAGGCGGTCTCAACTTGAACCTCTATAGGAACTCCAGGCACTATGCAACCATTCCAAAAGACCCCGATGTCCCAATCCACTCCAGATACACCTGACTCCCCTGCTCTGACTCGACGGTCACACCAAGGATCGACTCAAAACATGATGGCAGGTGTAACAGCCCTGTGGCACCTCAAGAGAAAGCCACCGATCCCTATGTCAACCCAACAGGAAGCCTGCCATTGCTTTTCCAGCTCGAGAGGAAAGCGGACTTGCATGCCTCCACATGAGATGAGGCCTGACTCTGCTGTGGAAACTCCAGAGCAACACTGAGATCCATGTAAGCACTAGAGAGGATCCCTGAGGTTCCGCCCTCAATTCCAGGTGAGGACTGTGGGCCCAGCAGTGGCTGGAGAGGAATCTTGAGAGGCCCCTCCCAACGTGCATGGAGAATGGACTTTCCTGAGGCCACATGAGCGGGTCCCTGAGGTCCCCGTCGTAACTCGAGAGGAACCCCATATTTCCTGCTGCAACTTGAGAAAAAGAGAAAAACCAGGAGATTCTCCCCTCAACGCGAGATGAGGCCCTTTTCTGCTGCGGTGTCTTGAGTGAGATCCCACCTTCCCTCTTGAGCCTTGAAATGGTCATTGACACCTTTGAGGCAACTCAAGAAGTTTCCCAACATACCCGTCTGCACACGAGAGGAACACTGAGAGTCCTGCCACAACTCAAGAAGAGCACCGGTTTACCCTCCTCATCTCGAGATGAGGTTCCATCTCCCATCTTCATCGGGAAAGGAATCCCGGCATTCCCGTCACACCTCAAGAGGAGGCGGTCTCAACTTGAACCTCTATAGGAACTCCAGGCACTATGCAACCATTCCAAAAGACCCCGATGTCCCAATCCACTCCAGATACACCTGACTCCCCTGCACTGACTCGACGGTCACACCAAGGATCGACTCAAAACATGATGGCAGGTGTAACAGCCCTGTGGCACCTCAAGAGAAAGCCACCGATCCCTATGTCAACCCAACAGGAAGCCTGCCATTGCTTTTCCAGCTCGAGAGGAAAGCAGACTTGCATGCCTCCACATGAGATGAGGCCTGACTCTGCTGTGGAAACTCCAGAGCAACACCGAGATCCATGTAAGCACTAGAGAGGATCCCTGAGGTTCCGCCCTCAATTCCAGGTGAGGACTGTGGGCCCGGCAGTGACTGGAGAGGAATCTTGAGAGGCCCCTCCCAACGTGCATGGAGAATGGACTTTCCTGAGGCCACATGAGCGGGTCCCTGAGGTCCCCGTCGTAACTCGAGAGGAACCCCATATTTCCTGCTGCAACTTGAGAAAAACCAGGAGATTCTCCCTTCAATGTGAGATGTGGCCCTTTTCTGCTGCGGTGTCTTGAGAGAAATCCCACCTTCCCTCTTGAGCCTTGAATGGGTCCTTGAAACCCTTGAGGCAACTCAAGAAGCTCCCTGACATAACTGTCTAGTCCCTGAGGTCCCCGTCGTAACTCGAGAGGAACCCCATATTTCCTGCTGCAACTTGAGAAAAACCAGGAGATTCTCCCTTCAATGTGAGATGTGGCCCTTTTCTGCTGCGGTGTCTTGAGAGAAATCCCACCTTCCCTCTTGAGCCTTGAATGGGTCCTTGAAACCCTTGAGGCAACTCAAGAAGCTCCCTGACATAACTGTCTCCATTCGAGAGGAACACTGTGGGCCACACCACAAGTCAAGAAGAGCCCTGGTTTTCCCTCTTCATCTCGAGATGATGATCCATTTCCCTGCTTCATCACGAACGGAATCTTGGCGTTCTTGTCAAAACTCAAGAGGAGGTGGTCTCAAATTGAACCTTGAGAGGAACTCCAGGGGTCATGCCACCATTCCAAAGGACACCGATGTCCAAATCCACTCCAGATACACCTGACTCCCCTGCACGGACTTGACGGTCACTCTGAGGATCAAATGAAAACATGATGGCAGGTGTGACAGCCCTGGGGCACCTCGAAAGAAAGCCACCATTTCCTACGTCAACTCGACAGGAATCCTGACACTGCTTTGACAGCCTGAGAGGAAAGCGAACTTGCATGTCTACACACCAGACGAGGCCTGACTCCCCTGTGGAAACTCCAGAGGAACCCCGGGATCCATGTCAGCTCTGGAGAGGAAACCTGAGGTTCTGTCCTCAAATCCAGATGAGAACCTCGGCCCTGGCAGCAACTGGAGATTAATCATGACAGGCCCCTCGCAACTCGCATGGAGACTGGACTTTCCTGATGCAACACGAGTGGATCCCTTAGGTCCCCATCTTAACTCAAGAAGAACCCCAAGTTTCCTGTGGCAACTTGAGAAAAACCAGGAGATTCTCCCCTCAACGCGAGATGAGGCCCTTTTCTGCTGCGGTGTCTTGAGTGAGATCCCACCTTCCCTCTTGAGCCTTGAAATGGTCATTGACACCTTTGAGGCAACTCAAGAAGTTTCCCAACATACCCGTCTGCACACGAGAGGAACACTGAGAGTCCTGCCACAACTCAAGAAGAGCACCGGTTTACCCTCCTCATCTCGAGATGAGGTTCCATCTCCCATCTTCATCGGGAAAGGAATCCCGGCATTCCCGTCACACCTCAAGAGGAGGCGGTCTCAACTTGAACCTCTATAGGAACTCCAGGCACTATGCAACCATTCCAAAAGACCCCGATGTCCCAATCCACTCCAGATACACCTGACTCCCCTGCACTGACTCGACGGTCACACCAAGGATCGACTCAAAACATGATGGCAGGTGTAACAGCCCTGTGGCACCTCAAGAGAAAGCCACCGATCCCTATGTCAACCCAACAGGAAGCCTGCCATTGCTTTTCCAGCTCGAGAGGAAAGCGGACTTGCATGCCTCCACATGAGATGAGGCCTGACTCTGCTGTGGAAACTCCAGAGCAACACTGAGATCCATGTAAGCACTAGAGAGGATCCCTGAGGTTCCGCCCTCAATTCCAGGTGAGGACTGTGGGCCCGGCAGTGGCTGGAGAGGAATCTTGAGAGGCCCCTCCCAACGTGCATGGAGAATGGACTTTCCTGAGGCCACATGAGCGGGTCCCTGAGGTCCCCGTCGTAACTCGAGAGGAACCCCATATTTCCTGCTGCAACTTGAGAAAAACCAGGAGATTCTCCCCTCAACGTGAGATGAGGCCCTTTTGCGCTGTGGCATCTCGAGAGATATCCCACCTTCCCTCTTGAGCCTCGAAATGCACCTTGACACCATTGTGGCAACTCAAGAAGTTCCCCGACATACCCATCTCCACTCGAGTGGGACACTGAGGTTCCCGCCACAACTCAAGAAGAGCCTTGGCTTTCTCTCCTCATCTTGACATGAGGGTCCATTTACTTGCTTCGTCAGGAAAGGAATCCTGGAGTTCCTGTCGCACCTCAAGAGAAGGCAGTTTCATCTTGACACTCGACAGGATCACCAGTGGTCATGCCACCATTCCAAAGAACCTGATTACCCAATCTACTCCAGATACACCTGACTCCCCTGAACTGACGTGATGGTCACCCAGAGGATCAACGCAAAACGCGATGGCAGGTGTGACAGTCTTGTGGCACCTGAAGAGAAAGCCACCGATCCCTATGTCAACTTGACAGGAAGCCTGACACTTCTTTTCCAGCTCTAGAGGAAGGTGGTCTTGCATTTCTCCACACGAGAGGGGGCCTGACTCCACTGTGGAAACTCCAGAGGAACCCCGAGATACATGACAGAACTGGAGAGGAATCCTGAGGTTCCGGCCTGAACTCCAGATGAGGACCTCGGCCACAACACTGAGTGGAGAGGAATCCCGAGTGGCTACTGGAGTGAAGCGGCTCAGTCATGTCCAACTCTTTGCGACCCCATAGACTGTAGCATACCAGGCTCCTCAGTCCATGGGATTTTCCAGGCAACAGTACTGGAGTGGATTGCCATTTCCTTCTCCAGGGGATCTTCCCAACCCAGGGCTCGAACCCAAGTCTCCTGCATTGTAGACAGACGTTTTATCATCTGAGCCACCAGGGAAGTCTACTACTATATTTCTTTTCTCCCTTGCAATGCGCATGGAGACTTGCCTTTCCTGAGGCCACATGAAAGAGTCCCTGAAGTCCCCATCTTAACTCGTGAGGAACCCCAAGTTTCTTTCTGCAGCTCGATAAAAACCAGGAGATTCTCCCCTCAACACGAGATTGCCGGTTCCAGCCCTGGTAGATCCAGGGAAATTCGAAGTGTGAATGGCGTAGCCGAGGAAAGCTTATTTATTTACAAATTTAAGATTATATTAGGAAAAAATATTATAGTAGAAAAATTTAGTGGAGAAAAGAGGCTGAATAACTTGGTTTACATGGGAAAATGATAAAACTTCAGGACAAGATGTTTGCACCATCTACGTTAGCCCACCAGTGCTCATTTGAATAGCAGAGGGTGCCCTGCCTTGGGCTCCCTCTCTCACGGGACTTAAAAGCCGTGGCAAGTAAGTAGACATGGCTAGCCTCCATGCCCCTGATGGGAATTCAGCCTAAAAATAGAGTAAAGAGGAGACACGGGGAAAACCAGTCCAGTGACTGGCCCATACCCTATTGTCCAGAAAGGCCTTTTATAACCTTTTCTCTACATAGACATCAATGGATAATATAAAATTATGCAGCATCAGCAGCCCTGGCTCTTATCAAAACTAGGCTTTCTTTCTGCATACCTAGTTGTATACCCAAGTCTTAGGTGATTTACATCATCTTATGACCAGAGGACCAATTAACGTTTTACGGCCCTTTTCTGATAAGGGTTTGTCAACCAGAAGACTTATTTATCTTGTTCTTCCCAAAGTCTGGTGCCACTCTCAGAAAGCACTAAATAAAGTTACATTCTGACATACAAGGACACAAGAAGAGTGCAGTGATATATAACAAATAAATGTAATGAACTCAAAAGTCTAGTGTTACTAACATTGAAACTACTATATTCCTTTTTCTATATCCCAATTACAATTATTAATATCCCTCAGGTGCCTAAAATATAAAAAAATATGGAGGCTTGGCAGCAGTCATGGACTCAACAGTGAGAACCCATCACCAATATGATTTTTAGCTCTTTAGAAAAGACTCTGTATCTTTAAGATGCTTTAAGCTTCATGCCTCTGGTGGTTTAGGGGCTGTAAACAATTCACAAGTTGTAAAAGTCCCCAACAGTTAGGAAAGTTAGAGAGCCATCAAAGGGGTTTTGAGCTGAAACATTTTTTGTATGCAGGAGAATGTTAACTGAAGCCCTGAGTTAACATTTTCCAGAGCATAGATGGTAATGTCAGAAGAGTATTATACTATACCAGAGAGTAAACAGACAGATTTCAGTTTTGTGGTAGATGCTCTGCCAGAGGACCCCTTGAGACCTGACTCGCCTTGCCCATCAGGCATCTCTGCATGAACTTGTCATGGGTGGGATTTCC
Source organism: Cephalophus harveyi (assembly GCA_006410635.1). Lineage (NCBI taxonomy): Eukaryota > Metazoa > Chordata > Mammalia > Artiodactyla > Bovidae > Cephalophus > Cephalophus harveyi. The sequence continues at coordinate 8,019 of SJYT01031263.1, forward strand.
CTTGCTGGCTCATGGAATGAGATGAGGCCCTTTTCCGCTGTGGCATCTCTAGAGAAAATCCACCTTCCCTCTTGAGTCTTGAAAGGGTCCTTGACACCCTTGAGGCAACTCAAGAAGATCCTTGACATACCGGTATCCACTTGAGAGGAACACCGAGGGTAATGCCAACCTCAAGCAGAGCCCCGGTTTTCCCTCCTCATCTCTAGATGAGGGTCCATTTCCCTGCTTCGTTGGGAAAGGAACCCCAGTGATCCCGTTGCACCTCAAGAGGAGATGGTCTCAACTTGACACTCGAGAGGAACTCCAGGGGTCGTGACACCATTCCAAAAGACCCATATGTACCAATCCACTCCAGATACACCTGACTCCCCAGCACTGACTCGACGGTAACCCTAAGGATCGACTCAAAATATGATAGCAGGTGTGACAGCCCTGTGGCATCTCGAGAGAAAGCCACTGATGACTATGTCAACCTGACAGGAAGCCTGACACTGATTTGACAGCTCGAGAGGAAAGAAGACTTGCATGTCTGCACACGAAACGAGGCCTGACTCCCCTGTGGAAACTCCAGATAAACCCGAGATCCATGTCAGGACTTCAGGGGAACCCTGAGGTTCTGGCCTCAATTCCATATGAGGACCTCAGGCCTGGCAGCGACTGGAGAGGTATCCCGAGAGGCCACTCGAAAATTTCATGGAGACTGGACTTTCCTGAGGTAACATGAGAGGGTCCTTGAGGTCCCCATTGTAAATCTAGAGGAACCCCAAGGTTAATGCCGCAATTCAAGAAAAACCAGGAGATTCTCCCCTCAATGCGAGATGAGGACCTTTTCCACTGTGGCATCTTGAGAGAAATCCCACCATCCCTCTTGAGCCTTGAAAGGGTCATTGACACCCTTGAGGCAATTCAAGAAGTTCCCCGACATACCCGTCTACACTCGAGAGGAACACCGAGGGTCCTGCCATAACTCAAGAAGAACCCCAGTTTTCCCTCCCCATCTCAAGATGATGTGTCCATTTCCCTGCTTCATTAGGAAAGGAATCCCGGCGTTCCCATCGCTCATCAAGAGGAGGCGTTCTCAACTTTACACTTGAGTGAAACTCCAAGGTTTGTGCCACCATTCAAAAAGACCCTGATATCGCAATCCACTCCAGATACAACTGACTCCCCTGCACTGACTTGACGGTCATCCGGGAATAGTCTTAAAACATGATGGCAGGTGTGACAGCCCTGTGGCACCTCCAGAGAAAGGCACCCATCCTTATGTCAACTCGACAGGAATTCTGACACTGCTTTGACAGCTCGAGAGGAAAGCAGACTTGCATATCTCCACACAAAACGAGGCCTGACTCCCTTGTGGAAACTCCAGAGGAACCTCGAGATCCATGTCAGCACTGGAGAGCAACCCTGAGGTTCCAGCCTCAGCTCCAGATGAGGACATTGGCCCTAGCAGCGACTGGAGAGGAGTCGTGAGAGGCCCCTCGAACCGCGCATGGAGACTGGCCTTTTCTGAGGCAACATGAGCGTGTCCCTGATATCCCTGTGGTAACTCGAAAGGAACCCCATGTTTCCTGCCGCAACTCTAGCAAAATCAGGAGATTTTCCACTCAATACGAGATCAGGCCCTATTTAGAAATCCCACTTTCCCTCTGGAGCTTCGAAAGGGTCCTTGACACACTTGAGCCAACTCAAGAATTTTCCCAACATACGCGTCTCAACGTGAGAGAAACACCGAGGGTTGGGCCACAACTCAGGAAGAGCCCTGGTTTTCTCTCCTCATCTCAAGATGAAGGCTCATTTCTCTGCTTCATCTTGAAAGGAATCCCGGCATTCCTGTCACACCTCAAGAGGAGGCGGTCTCAAATTGAAACTCGAGAGGAACTCCAGGTGTCGTGCCATCATTCCAAAAGATCCTGCTGTCCCAATCCACTCCAGATACACCTGACTCCCCTGCATTGACTCAACGGTCACACCGAGGATTGACTCAAAACATGATGGAATTTTTGACAGCCCTGTGGCACCTGGAGAAAAATCCACTGATCCTTATGCCAACACAACAGGAAGCCTGACACTGCTTTTCCTGCTCGAGAGAAAAGTGGACTTGCATGTCTACGCACAAGATGATGCCTGTCTCCCCTGTCGACACTCCAGAGGAACCCCAAGATCCATATCAGCACTGGAGAGGAACCCTGAGGTTCTGGCCTCAGCAACAGAGGAGGACCTCAGCACCAGCAGTGAGTGGAGGGGAACCTGGAGAGGCCCTTTGCAACTCACATGGAGACTGGAGTTCCAGGATGCAACATGAGCAGGTCCCTGAGGTCCCCATCATAACACAATAGGAACATCAAGTTTCCTGTTGCAACTCGAGAAAAACCAGGAGATTCTTCCCTCAACGTGAGATGAGGCCCTTTTTCACTGTGGCGTCTTGAGAGAAATCCCACCTTCTCTCTTGAGCCTCGAAAGGTTACTTGATATCCTTGAGGCAACTCAAGAATTTCTCCGACATACCCGTCTGCATTTGAGAGGAACACTGAGGGTCCTGCCACAACTGAAGAAGAGTCTGGTTTTCCCTCCTCATCTGGAGATCAGGGTCAATTTCCCTGCTTCGTTGGGAAAGGAATCCCAACGTTCCCGTCACACCTCAAGAGGAGGCGGTCTCAAATTGAAAGACTAGAGGAATTCGAGGGGTTGTTCCACCATTCCTAAAGACCCCAATGTCCCAATCCATGCCAGATACACCTGACTCCCCTTCACTGACTCAACGGTCACCCCGAGGATCGACTCAAAACAGGATGGCAGATGTGACAGCCCTGTGGTTCCTCAAGAGAAAGCCACTGATCCCTATGTCAACTCGACAGGAAGCCTGACACTGCTTTGACAGCTTGAGAGGAAAGTGACTTCCATGTCTCCACATGAGACGAGGCTTGACTCCTCTGTGGAAACACCAAAGGAACCCCAAGATCAATGACAGCACTGGAGAGGAACCCTGAGGTTCTGGCCTCAGTTCCAGTTGAAGACCTAAGACAGGACACTGACTGGAGATGAATCGTGAGAGGTCCCTCACAACTCAAATGGAGACTGGACTTTCCTTAAGTAATACGAGCGGGTCCCTGAGGTCCTTGTCCTAACTCAAGAGCAACCCCAATTTTCCTGCTGCAACCTGAGAAAAAACAGCAGATTCTCCCCTCAATGCAAGATGAGTCTCTTTTCCTCTGCGGCATTTTGAGAGAAATCCAGCCTTCCTTCTTGAGCCTCAAAAGGGTCCTTGACAACCTTGAACCAACTTAAGAATTTCCCAACATACCCGTCTCCACTCGAGAGGAATACTGTGGGTCCTGCCACAACTCAAGAAGAGCCCCGTTTTTCCCTCCTCATCTCTAGATGAGGGTCCATTTCCCTGCTTATTCGGAAAAGGAATCCCGGTGTTCCCATCGCACCTCAAGAGAAAGCGAGCTCAACTTGAACCTCGAGAGGAACTCCCGGGGTCATGCCAACATTCCAAAAGACCCAATGCCCCAAACAACTCCTGATACACCTGATTCCCTTGCCCTGACTCAACTGTCACCACAAGTATTGACTCACAACACGATGGCATGTGTGATCACCCTGTGGAACCTTGAGCAAAAGACACAAATCTCTTTGTCAACTCGACAGGAAGCCTGACACTATTGTTACAGCTCGAGAGGAAAGTGGCCTAGCATGTCTCCACATGAGACGAGGCCTGACTCCACTGTGGAAACTCCACAGGAACCCCAAAATCCATGTCAGCACAGGAGAGGAAACCTGAGGCTCCGCCACCAACTCCAGATGAGGACCTCGGCCCCGGCACTGACTGGAGAGTAATCCCGAGAGGCCCCTCGCAACTCGCATGGAGACTGGCCCCGCCTGAGGCAACACGAGTGGGTCCCTGAGGTCCCCGTCATAACTCGAGAGAAACCCCAAATTTCCTGCCATAACTCGAGACAAACCAGGAGATTCTCCTCTCAAAGCGAGATGAGGCCCTTTTCGCTGTGGTGTCTCGAGATAAATCCCACCTTCCCACTTGAGCCACGAGGGGTCCTTGACACCCTGGATGCAATTCAAGGATTTCCCCAAAATACCCGTCTCCACTCGAAAGGAACACTGAGGGTCCCGACACAACTCAAGAAGAGCCCCGTTTTTCCTTCCTCATCTCAAGATGAGGGTCCATTTTCTTGCTTCATTGGGAAAGGAATCCTGGCCTTCCCGTCGCACTGCAAGAGAACACAGTCTCAACTTGAATGTCGAGAGGAATGCAAGGGATCAGGCCACCATTCAAAAAGACCACGATTGTCGGGAGCCAGCAAGGGAGATCCCACCCAGGACAAGGTCACGCGGAGACACCTGACAGGGCAAGGCGAGTCAGGTCTCAAGGGGTCCTCTGCCTGAGTATCTACCCCGAAACCAAAATCTGTCCGTTTACTGTCTGCTATACTATACCCTTCTGACATTACAGGGGGCAATCTCCAGCCACCTTTCTCTGGAAAATGTTAACTTAGAGCCCCAAGTGGTCTCCTGCATATGAAAGAAGTGTCTCACTCAAATCCCTCTGATGGCTCTCTAACTTGTCTGACATGTTCCCCCGGACTTTTACAACTTGTGATACAGCCCCCCAACCACGAGAGGCATGCAGCTTAAAGCATCTTAAAGATATAGAGCCTTTTCTAAAAAGCTAGAAATTATATTGGTGATGGGTTCCACTGTTGAGTCAATGGCTGCTGCCAGGCCTCCATATTCTTTATCTTTTAGGCAACTGAAGGATATTAATCAATGTAATTAGGATATAGAAAAAGGAATACAGTACTTTTAATGTTAGCAATACTAGACTTTTGAGTTAATGAATTTTCTCTTTGTTATAAATCATTGTACTCCTCTTTGCTTGTTATAAATTGGTGTGTCCTTTCTATGTAAGAATGTAACTTTATTTGGTGCTTTCTGAGAATGGTACCAGACTTTGGGAAAAACACCACAATTAAGGCAAGTAAGTTTTCTGATTGACAGACCCTTATCAGAAAAGGGCTATAAAATGTTAATTGACCTTCCGGCCATGAGATGATGTAAATCACCTAAGACTTGTGTATACAGCTGAGTATGCAGAGAGAAAGCCTGGTTTCAATCAGAGTCAGGGCTACTGCTGCTGCTTCATTTTGTATTATCCATTCATCTCTATGTACAACTAAAAGTATAAAAAGCCATTCTGGACAATAAAAGATGAGCCAATCACTGGAAAGACTGGTTTCTCCAGTGTCGACTCTCTCTTTCTCCCTCTCCCGCCCTCTCCTTTTCAGGCTGAATTCACATCTGGGTTGTGGAAGCTACCATGTCTACATGCTTTCCCTGGCTTCTAAGACCCACGTGAGATGGAGCCCAAGGCAGGGCACCCTCTGTTATTCAAGTGGGCACCGGTGGCATACATAGATGGTGCAAACCTCTTGTCTCTGGGTTTTATTAGCTCTCCGAGACAATAAACTAAGTTATTCAGCCACTTTTCTCCACTAATTTTCCCACTATACTATTCTATCCTAATCTTTATATTTCTAATTACATATTTTTTTTTCTAAGACGCCATCTGTCTCCCCTTCGAATTCCCTGGATCCACCAGAGCTGGACCCTGGAACCTGATGTGGCAATCCACTCCAGATCCACCTGACTCCCCTGCACTGACTCGATGGTCACCCCAAGGATTGATTCACAACATGATGGCAGGTGTGACAGCCATGTGGCACCTCAAGAGAAAGCCACCGATCCCTATGAAAACTCGACAGGAAGTCTGACACTGCTTTGACAGCTCGGGAGCAAAGCGGACTTGCATGTCTCCACACAAGACGAGGCCTGACTCCCCTGTGGAAATTCCAGAGGAACCCCGAGATCCATTTCAGCACTGGAGAGGAACCCTGAGGTTCCGCTGTCAACTCCAGATGAGGACCTCAGCCCCAGTAGCGACTGGAGAGGAATCCCAAGTGGCCCCTTGCAACTCCCATGGAGACTGGAGTTTCCTAAGGCCACAGGAGTAGGTCCCTGAAGTAAACATCATAACTCGAGAGGAATCCCAAGTTTCCTGCTGCAAGTCAAGATAAACCAGGATATTCTCCACTCCAGTAAAGATGAGGCCCTTTTCCACTGTGGGGTCTCGAGATAAATCCCACCTTTACTCTTGAGCCTTGAAAAAGTCCTTAACACACTTCAGGCAACTCAAGAAGTTCCGTGACATACACGTCTCCTCTCAAGAGGAACACCGAGGGTCCCACCACAACTCAAGAAGAGTCCCAGTTTTCCCTCTGCATCTCGAGGTGAGGGTCCATTTCCCTGCTTCGTCAGGAAAGGAATCCCGGCATTCCTGTCACACCTCAAGAGGAGGTGGTCTCCAGCTGAACCTCGAGAGGAACTCCAGGGGTCTTGCCACAATTCCAAAAGACCTGAATGTCCCAATCCTCTCCAGATACACCTGACTCCCTTGCACTGACTAGACGGTCACACCAAGGATCGACCCAAAACACGATGGCAGGTGTGACAGCCCTGTGGCACCTAGAGAGAAAGCAACCAATCCCTATGTCAACTGGGTAGGAAGCCTGACACTGCTTTTCCAGCTCAAGAAGAAAGCGGATTTTCATTTCTCCACAGGAGACGAGGCCTGACCCCCTTGTGGAAACTCCAGAGTAACCCAGAGATGCATGTCAGCACTGGAGAGGAACCCTGAGGTTCCAGCCTCAACTGCAGATGAGGACCGCAATCCCAGCAGCGACTGGAGGGGAATCCCTAGAGACGCCTTGCAACACGCATGGAGACTGGACTTTCCTGAAGCCAAACGAACGGTTCCCTGAGGTCCCCATTGTAACTCGAGTGGAAGCCCATGTTTCCTGCCACACCTCGAGAAAAACCAAGAGATTCTCCCCTCATGTGAGATGAGGCCCTTTTCCACTGCAGTGTCTTGAGGGAAATCCCACCTTCCCTCTTGAGCCTTGAAAGGGTCCTTGATGTCCTTGATGCAACTCAAGAAGTTCCCCAACATACCTGTCTCCATTCGAGAGGAACACCGAGGGTCCTGCAACAACTCAAGAAGAGCCCCGTTTTTCCCTTCTCATCTCGAGATGAGGGTCCATTTCCCTGCTTCATTGGGAAAGTTATCCCGGCATTCCTGTTGCACCTCAAGTGGAAGTGGTCTAAATTTGAAAGTCAAGAGGAATTCCAGGGGTCATGCCACCTTTCCAAAAGACCCTGATATCCCAGTCCACTCCAGATACACCTGATTCTGCTGCACTGACTCAAAAGTCACCCTGAGTTTTGACTCAAAACACGATGGCACGTGTGACAGCCCTGTGGCACCTCGAGAAAAAGCCACAGATCCCTACGTCAGGTCAGCAGGAAGACTGACACTACTGTTACAGCTCTAGAAGAAAGCAGACTTTCATGTCTCCACAAGAGTCGAGATCTGACTACCCTGTTGAAATACCATAGGGACCCCGAGATCCATGTCAGCACTGCGGAGGAATCTTGACGTTCCGACTTGAGCTCAAGAAGGGATTTAGGAACCAGCACTGACTGAAGGGGAATCCCGAGAGACCCCTCGCAACTCGCATGGACACTGGACTTTCCTGAGGCCACAGCAGTGGGTCACTGAGGTACCTGTCGTAACTCGAGAGGAACCCCAAGTTTCCTGCCGCAACTCGAGAAAAACCAGGAGATTCTCCTGTCAATGCAAGATGAGGTCCTTTTCCGCTGTGACGTCTCGAGAGAAATCCACATTCATACTTGAGCCTCAAAAGGGTCCTTGACTCCCTTGAGGCAACACAAGGAGTTATCCAACATGACCGTTTCCACTAAAGAGGAACACCGAGGGTCCCACCACAACTCAAGAAGAGCCCTGGTTTTCACTCCTCATTTCAAGATGAGGGTCCATTTCCCTGCTTCATTGGGAAAGGAATCCCAGCGTTCCAATTGCACCTCAAGAGGAGGTGGTCTCAACTTGAACCTCGAGTGGAACTCCAGGGGTTGTGACACCATTCCAAAAGACCCCAATGTCCCAATCCACTCCAGATACATCTGACTCCCCAGCACTGACTCGACGGTAACCCCGAGGATCGACTCAAAATACGATGGCAGGTGTGACAGCCCTGTGGCACCTCGGGAGAAAACCACTGGTGACTATGTCAACCTGACAGGAAGCCTGACACTGATTTGACAGCTTGAGAGGAAAGAAGACTTGCATGTCTGCACATGAGACAAGGCCTGACTCCCCTGTGGAAACTCCAGAGACACCCGAGATCCATGTCAGGACTGGAGGGGAATCCTGAGGTTCTGGCCTCAATTCCATATGAGGACCTCGGGCCTGGCAGCGACTGGAGAGGCATCCCGAGAGGCCACTCGCAACTCGCATGGAGACTGGACTTTCCTGTGGCAACACAAGCGGGTCCTTGAAGTCCCCATGGTAAATCTAGAGGAACCCCAAGGTTAATGCCACAACTCGAGAAAAACCAGGAGATTCTCCCCTCAATGCGAGATGAGGACCTTTTCCACTGTGGCATCTCGAGAGAAATCCCACCATCCCTCTTGAGCCTCAAAAGGGTCATTGACATCCTTGAGGCAATTCAAGAAGTTCCCCGACATACCTGTCTACACTCGAGAGGAACACCGAGGGTCCTGCCATAACTCAAGAAGAGCCCCAGTTTTCCCTCCTCATCTCAAGATGAGGGTACATTTACCTGCTTAGTTGGGAAAGGAATCCTGGCATTCCCATCACACCTCAAGAGGAGGCAGTCAAAACATTACACTCGAGAGGAACTCCAGGGGTCGTGACACCATTCCAAAAGACCCCGATGTCCCAATCCACTCCAGATACACCTGACTCCCCAGCACTGACTCAACGGTAACCCCGAGGATCGACTCAAAATATGATGGCAGGTGTGACAGCTCTGTGGCTCCTTGAGAGAAAACCACTGATGACTGTGTCAACCTGACAGGAAGCCTGACACTGATTTGACAGCTCGAGAGGAAAGAAGACTTGCATGTCTGCACATGAGACAAGGCCTGACTCCCCTGTGGAAACTCCAGAGACACCCGAGATCCATGTCACGACTGGAGGGGAATCCTGAGGTTCTGCCCTCAATTCCATATGAGGACCTCAGGCCTGGCAGCGACTGGAGAGGCATCCCGAGAGGCCACTCGCAACTCGCATGGAGACTGGACTTTCCTGAGGCAACACGAGTGGGTCCTTGAAGTCCCTGTGGTAAATCTAGAGGAACCCCAAGGTTAATGCCACAACTCGAGAAAAGCCAGGAGATTCTCCCCTCAATGCGAGATGAGGACCTTTTCCACTGTGGCATCTCGAGAGAAATCCCACCATCCCTCTTGAGCCTCGAAAGGGTCATTGACATCCTTGAGGCAATTCAAGAAGTTCCCCGACATACCTGTCTACACTCGAGAGGAACACCGAGGGTCCTGCCATAACTCAAGAAGAGCCCCAGTTTTCCCTCCTCATCTCAAGATTAGTTGGGAAAGGAATCCCGGCATTCCCATCACACCTCAAGAGGAGGCAGCCAAAATGTTACACTCGAGAGGAACTCCAGGGGCCGTGCCACAATTTCAAAAGACCCCAATATCCCAGTCCACTCCATATACACATGATTCCCCTGCACTGACTCGACAGTCACCCCAAGGATCGACTCAAAACATGATGACATGTGTGACAGCCCTGTGGCATCTCTAGAGAAAGCCACCAATACCTATGTCAACTCTACAGGAAGTGTGACACTGCTTTGACAGCTCGAGAGGAAAGCGGACTTGCATGTCTACACACGAGACGACCACTGATTCCCCTGTGGAAACTCTAAAGTAACCCAGCGATCCATGTCAGCAATGGAGAAGAACCCTGAGATTCCAGCCTCAATTCCAAAAGTGGACCTTGGCCCCAGGAGTGATTGGAGAGGAATTCCAAGAGGCCTTTCACAACTCGTATGGAGACTGTATTTTCCCGAGGCAAAACGAGCGGGTCCCTGATGTCCCGGGCATAACTCGAGAGGAACCCCATGTTTCCTACCGCAACTCGAGAAAAACGAGAAGATTCTCCCCTCAACGTGAGATGAGGCCCTTTTCTGATGTGGCGTCTCGAGAGAAATCCCACCTTCCCTCTTGAGCCTCGAAAGGGCCCGTGAAACCCTTGAGGCAACTCAAGAAGTTCTGCAATATACCTGTCTCCACTCGATAGGAACACTGAGGGTAATGTCAACCTCAAGCAGAGCCCCGGTTTTCTCTCCTCATCTCGAGATTAGGGTCCATTTCCCTGCTTCCTCGGGAATGGAATCCTGGCATTCCTGTCACTCCTCCAGTGGAGGCAGTCTCAACTTGACACTTGAGAGGAACTCCAGGGGTCGTGCCTCAATTCCCAAAGACCCCAATATCCAAATCCACATCAGATACAACTGAATTACCTGCACTGACTCGACGGTCACCCTGAGGATCGACTGAAAACACGATGGCAGGTGTGACAGCCCTGTGGCATCTCTAGAGAAAGCCACTGATACCTATGTCAACTTTACAGGAAGCATGACACTGCTTTTGCAGTTCAAGAGGAAAGCGGGCTTGCATGTCTCCACACGAGACGAGCCCTGACTCCCCTGAGGAAACTCTAGAGGAACCCCGAGATCCATGTCAGCAATGGAGAGGAACCCTGAGGTTGCAGCCTCAACTCCATATGAGGACCGCAGCCCCGGCACTGACAGTAGAGGAATCCCGAGAGGCCCCTCGCAACTCGCATGGAGACTGGGCTTTCCTGAGGCCACACAAGCGGGTCTCTGAAGTCCCTGTAGTAACTCGAGAGGAACCCCAAGTTTCTTGCCGCAACTCGAGAAAAACCAGGAGATTCTCCCCTCAACGCGAGATGAGGCCTTTTTCTGCTGCGGCATCTCAACAAAATCCCACCTTCCCTCTGGATCCTCGAGAGGATCCTTGACACCCTTGAGGAACTCAAGAAGTTCCCTGACATACCCGTCTCCACTCGAGAGGAACACCGAGAGTCCTGTCAACACTCAAGAAGAGCCCCGGTTTTCCCTTCTTATCTCAAGATGACGGTCCATTTCCCTGCTTCGTTGAGAAAGGAATCTCAGCGTTCCCATCGAAACTCAAGAGCAGGCGTTCTCAACTAGAATTTCTAGAGGAACTCCAGGGTCGTGCCACCATTCCAAAAGAAACCGATGTGCCAATCCACTCCAGATACACCTGACTCCCTTGCACTGACTCGATGGTCACACAGTGGATTGACTCAAAACACGATGGCAGGCATGAGAGCCCTGTGGCACCTCGAGATAAAGCCACCAATCCCTATACCAACTCGACAGGAAGCCTGACCCTGTGTTTCCTGCTCGAAAATAAAGCGGACTTGTATGTCTTCACACGAGATGAGGCCTGACTCCCCTGTGGAAACTCCAGAGGAACCCTGAGATCCATGTCAGCACTTTAAAGGAAACATGAGGTTCCAGCCTCAACTCAAGATGAGGACCTCATCCCCAGCGGCGACTGGAGAGGAATCCCCAGAGGCCCCTCACACCACGCATGGATACTGGCCTTTCCAGAGGCACCATGAGCGGGTCCCTGAGGGCCCTGTCGTAACTCAAGAGGAACCCCATGTTTCCTGCCGTAACTCGAGAAAAAACAGGAGATTCTCCCCTCAACGCGATTGAGGCCATTTTCCACTGCAGCTTCTGCAGAGAAATCCCACCTACCCTCTTGAGCCTCGAAAGGGTCCTTAACACCCTTGAGGCAACTCAAAAAGTTCCCCAACATACCCATCTCCACTCTAGAGGAACACGAGGGTCCCACCACAACTCAAGAAGAGCCCTGGTTTTCCCTCCTCATCTTGAGATGATGGGTCCATTTCCCTGCTTCGTTGGGAAAGGAGTCCCAGTGTTTCCGTCACTCCTCAAGAGGAGGCGGTCGGAAATTTACACTCGAGCAGAACTCCAAGGTTCGTGCCACCATTCGAAAAGACCCCAATATCCCAATCCACTCCAGATACAACTGACTCCCCTGTACTGACTCGACGGTCACCCTGAAGATCGACTCAAAACCAATGGCAGGTGTTACAGCCCTGTGACACCTCAAGAGAAAGGCACCCATCCCTATGTCAACTCGACAGAAATCCTGACACTGCTTTGACAGCTCGAGAGGAAAGCGGACTTGCATGTCTCCAAACAAAACGAGGCCTGACACCCCTGTGGAAACTCCAGAGGAACCCCGAGATCCATGTCAGCACTGGAGAGGAACCCTGAGATTCCGGCCTCAGCTCCAGATGAGGACATTGGCCCCAGCAGCGACTGGAGAGGAATCGCGAGAGGCCCCTCGAACCGCGCATGGAGACTGGCCTTTTCTGAGGCAACACGAGCGGGTCCCTGAGGTCCCCATGGTAACTCGAAAGGAACCCCATGTTTCCTGCCGCAACTCTAGAAAAATCAGGAGATTCTCCCCTTAACGCGAGATCAGGCCCTTTTCCACTGTGCCATCTCGATAGAAATCCCACCTTCCCTCTGGAGCCTCAAAAGGGTCCTTGACACACTTGAGCAAACTCAAGAATTCTCCCGACACACCCGTCTCAATGTGAGAGAAACACCGAGGGTAGGGCCACAACTCAGGAAGAGCCTTGGTTTTCCCTCCTCATCTCAAGATGAAGGCCCATTTCCTTGCTTCATCTTGAAAGGAATCCCAGCATTCCCGTCACACCTCAAGAGGAGGCGGTCTCAAATAGAAACTTGAGAGGAACTCCAGGTGTGGTGCCACCATTCCAAAAGACCCCACTGTCCCAATCCACTCCAGATACACCTGACTCCCCTGCACTGACTCGACGGTCACACCGAGGATCGACTCAAAACACGATGGGATTTTTGACAGCCCTGTGGCACCTGGAGAAAAATCCACTGATCCCTATGCCAACTCAACAGGAAGCCTGACACTGCTTTTCCTGCTCGAGAGTAAAGCGGACTTGCATGTCTGCACACGAGACGGGGCCTGTCTCCCCTGTCGACACTTCAGAGGAACTCCAAAATCCATATCAGCACTGGAGAGGAACCCTGAGGTTCTGGCCTCAGCAACAGAGGAGGACCTCGGCACAGGCAGCGACTGGAGAGGAATCCGGAGAGGCCCTTTGCAACTCGCATGGAGACTGGAGTTCTGGGAGGCAACACGAACAGGTCCCTGAGGTCCCTGGCATAACTCGATAGGAACCTCAAGTTTCCTGTCGCAACTCGAGAAAAACCAGGAGATTCTCCCCTCAATGCAAGATGAGGCCCTTTTCCACTGTGGCGTCTTGAGAGAAATCCCACCTTCTCTCTTGAGCCTCGAAAGGGTACTTGACACCCTTGAGGCAACTCAAGAATTTCTCCGACATTCCCATCTGCATTTGAGAGGAACACCGAGGGTTCTGCCACAACTGAAGATGAGCCTGGTTTTCCCTCCTCATCTTGAGATGAGGGTCCATTTCCCTGCTTCATTGGGAAAGGAATCCTGGCATTCCCATTGCACCTCAAGAGGAGGCGGTCTCCAGTTGAACCTTGAGAGGAACTCCAGGGATCTTGCCACCATTCCAAAAGACCTGAATGTGTCAATCATCTCCAGATACACCTGATTCCCCTGCACTGACTAGACGGTCGCACCAAGGATCAACTCAAAACATGATGGCAGGTGTGACAGCCTTGTGGCACCTAGAGAGAAAGCAACCAATCCCTATGTCAACTGGATAAGAAGCCTGACACTGCTTTTCCAGCTCGAGAGGAATGCATAATTGCATGTCTCCACAAGAGACGAGGCCTAATGCCCCTGTGGACACTCTAGAGGAACACTGAGATCCATGTCAGCACTGGAGTGGAACTCTGAGGTTCCAGCCTCAACTCCAGATGAGGACCGCGGCCCCGGGAGTGACTGCAGAGGAATCCCTAGAGGCCCCTGGAAATTTGCATGGAGACTGGAGTTTTCTGAGGGCACACCAGTGGGCCCCTGAGGTCCCAATTGTAATTCAAGAGGAACCCTAAGTTTCCAGCTGCATCTCGAGAAAAACCAGAAGATTCTCCCCTCAACCTTAGATGAGGCCCTTTTCCACTGTGGCATTCTAGAGAAATTCCATCTTCCCACTTGAGCCTCAAGAGGGTACGTGACACCATTGAGGCAACTCAAGAAGTTCCTCAACATACCTGTCTCCGCTAGAGAGGAGCATCGAGGGTCCCGCCACAACTGAAGAAGAGCCCTGGATTTCCCTCCTCATCTCAAGATGAGGGTCCTTTTCCCTGCTTCAAGGGGAATGGAATCCCGGCATTTCCATCGCACCTCAAGAGGAGGCGGTGTCAACTTGAACCACGGGAGGAATTCCATGGGTCGTGCTACCATTCCACAAGACCCCGATGTCCCAATCCACTCCAGATACACCTTACTCCCCTGCACTGACTCGACGGTGACCCCTAGGATTGACTCAAAACACAATGGCAGGTGTGACAGCCCGATGGTACCTCCAGAGAAAGCCACCGATTCCTGTGTCAACTTGACAGGAAGCCTGACACTGCTTTTCCAGCTCGAGGGGAAAGCGGACTTGCTTGTCTCGACACGACACCAGGCCTGACTCCCCATTGAAACTCCATAGGAACCACGAGATCCATGTCAGCACTGGAGAGGAAACCTGAGGTTCCAGCCTCAACTCCAGATGAGGACCCCGGCCCCGGCAAGGACTGCAGAGGAATGCCGAGAGGCCCCTCGCAATTTGCATGGAGACTGGACTTTCCTGAGGCCACACAAGGGGGTACCAGAGGTCCCCGTGGTAACTCGAGAGGAACTCCAAGTTTCCTGCTGCAACTAGAGAAAAACCAGGAGATTTTCCCCTCAAAGCGAGATGAGGCCCTATTTCACTGCGGCCTCTCGAGAGAAATTCCACCTTCCCTCTTGAGCCTTGAAAGGGTTCTTGAAACCCTTGAGGCAATTCAAGAAGCTCCCTGACATACCCGTCTCCACTAGAGAGGAACACTGAGGGTCCCGACACAATTCAAGAAGAGCCCCGTTTTTCCCTCCTCATCTCAAGATCAGGGTCCATTTCCATGCTTCATCAGGAAAGCAATCCCGGCGTTCCCGTTGCACCTCAAGAGGAGGTGGATTCCAATTGAACCGCGAGAGGAACTCCAGGGGTTGCGCCACCATGCCCAAAGACCCAGATGTCCCAATCCACTCCAGATACACCTGACTCCACTGCAGTGACTCGATGGTCACCCTGAGAATCGACTCAAAACATGATGACAGGTGTGAGAGCCCTGCGGCACCTCAAGAGCAAGTCACTGATCGCTATGACAACTGGACAGAAAGCATGACACTGCTTTTCCAGCTCAAGAGGAAAGCGAACTTGCATGTCTCTACACGAGACGAGGCCTGACTCCCTTGTGGACACTCCAGAGTAATCCCAAAATCCATATCAACACTGGAGAGGAACTCTGAGGTTCCATCCTCAAATCCATTTGAGGAATGCAGCCCTGGCATCAACTGCAGAGGAATGCCTAGAGGCCCCTCGCAACTCGCATGGAGACTGGACTTTCCTGAGGCCACATGAGTGGGTCCCTGAGGTCCCCATCATAACTCGAGAGGAACTCCAAGTTTCCTGCCACAACTCGAGAAAAAACAGGAGATTATTCCCTTAAACGCGAGATGAGGCCCTTTTCCCCTGCAGCGTTTCGAGAGAAATCCCACCTTCCCTCCTGATCCTTGTAAGGGTCCTTGACACCCTTGAGGCAACTCAAGAAGTTCCCTGACATACCCGTCTCCACTCGAGAGGAACACCGAGGGTCCCGCCACAACTCAAGAAGAGCCCTGGTTTTCACTCATCTCAAGATGAGGGTCTATTTCCCTGCTCCTTGGAAAGGAATCTAGGCGTTCCCGTGGCACCTCAAGTGGAAGAGGTCTCAAATTGAACCTCGAGAGGAACTCTAGGGGTCGTGCCACCATTTCAAGTGACCCCGTTGTCCAAATCCACTGCAGATATACATGACTCCACTGCACTGACACGATGGTCATCCCGAGGATCAACTCAAAACACGATGGCAGTTTGACAACCCTGAGGCACCTCGAGAGAAAGCAACGATCCCTATGTCAACTTGATAAGAAACCTGACACTGCTTTTCCAGCTCAGGAGGAAAGCGGACTTGCATGTCTCCATATGTGATGAGGACTGACTCCCCTGTGGAAACTACACAGGAACCCCGAGATCCATGTCAGTACTGGCGAGGAAACCTGAGGTTCTGGCCTCAATTCCAGATGAAGACTGTGGCCAAGGCATTGACTAGAGAGGAATCCAGAGAAGCCCCTCGCATCTCGCATGGATACTGGACTTTCCTGAGGCCACAGGAGCGGGTTCTTAAGGTCCACATCATAACTCGAGAGGAACCCCAAGTTTCATGCAGCAACTTGAGAAAAAGCAGGAGTTCTACCCTCAACGCAAGTTCAGTTCAGTCGCTCAGTCGTGTCCGACTCTTTGCGACCCCATGAATCGCAGCACGCCAGGCCTCCCTGTTCATCACCATCTCCCGGAGATCACTCAGACTCACATCCATCGAGTCCGTGATGCCATCCAGCCATCTCATCCTCGGTCGTCCCCTTCTCCTCCTGCCCCCAATCCCTCCCAGCATCAGAGTCTTTTCCAATGAGTCAACTCTTCGCATGAGGTGGCCAAAGTACTGGAGTT
>SJYT01031263.1:24817-81390 GCA_006410635.1 Cephalophus harveyi
GTATTGCTGAAGCCTGGCTTGGAGGATTTTGAGCATTACTTTACTAGCATGTGAGATGAGTGCAATTGTGCGGTAATTGGAGCATTCTTTTGCATTGCCTTTCTTTGGAATTGGAATGAAAACTGACCTTTTCCAGTCCTGTGGCCACTGCTGAGTTTTCCAAATTTGCTGGCATATTGAGTGCAGCACTTTCACAGCATCATCTTTCAGGATTTGAAACAGCTCAACTGGAATTCCATCACCTCCACTAGCTTTGTTCGTAGTGATGCTTTCTAAGGCCCACTTGACTTCACATTCCAAGATGTCTGGCTCTAGATTAGTGATCACATCATCATGATTATCTGGGTCTTGAAGATCTTTTTTGTACAGTTCTTCTGTGTATTCTTGCCACCTCTTCTTAATATCTTCTGCTTCTGTTAGGTCCATACCATTTCTGTCCTTTATCGAGCCCATCCTTGCATGAAATGTTCCCTTGGTATCTCTAATTTTCTTGAAGAGATCTCTAGTCTTTCCCATTCTGTTCTTTTCCACTGTGGCGTCACTAGAGAAATCCCACCTCCACTCGTGAGCCTTGAAATGGTCCTTGACACCCTCGAGGCAACTCAAGAAGCTCCCCGACATACCCTTCTCCACTCGAGAGGAACACCGAGGGTCCTGCCACAACTCAAGACAAGTCCTGGTTTTCCCTCCTCCTCTCAAGATGAGGGTTTATTTCCCTGCTTTGTTGGGAAAGGAATCCCGGCGTTCCCATCTCACCTCAAGAGGAGGCAGTCTCCACTTGAACTGCGAGAGGAACTCCAGGGATCGCGCCACCATTCCCAAAGACCCCAATGTCCCAATCCAGTGCAGATACACCTGACTCCACCGCACTGACTCGACGGTCACCCCGAGAATTGACTCAAAACACGATGGCAAGTGTGATAGCCCTGTTTGCACCTCAAGTGCAAGGCACCAATCTCTACGTCAACTCGACAGGAAGCCTGACACTGTTTTCAAGCTAGAAAGGTAAGTGGACTTGCATGTATCCCCACGAGACGAGGCCTTACTTCCCTGTGGACAATCCAGAGGAACCCTGAGATCCATGTCAGCACTGGAGAGGAACTGTGAGTTTCCAGCCTCAACTGCAGATGAAGACCGTGGCCCCGGCAGCGACTGGAGAGGAATCCCGAGAGGCCCCTAGCAATTCGCATGGAGACTGGACTTTCCTGACGCCACATGAGTGGGTTCCCTGAGGTCCCCGGTGTAACTCAAGAGGAACTCCATGTTTCCTGCTGCAACTTGAGAAAAACCAAGAGATTCTCCCCTGAAAAGGAGATGAGGCCCTTTTCTGCTGCTGTGTTCAAGAGAAATCTCACCTTCCCTCTTGAGCCTTGAAAGGGTCCTTGACACCCTTGAGGCAACTCAAGAAGTTCCTTGACATACCCATCTCCATTTGAGAGGAACACTGAGGGTCCCGCCACAACTCAAGAAGAGCCCCGGTTTTCACTCCTCAATTCAAGATGAGGGTCCATTTCCCTGCTTCAAAGGGAAAGGAATCCTGGCGTTTCTTTCTCACCTCAAGAGGAGGCGGTCTCAACTTGAACCTCGAGAGGAACTCCAGGGGTCATGCCACCATTCTAAAAGACCCTGATGTCCCAATCCACTCCAGATACAACTTACTCCCCTTCACTGATTCTACGGTAACCCAGAGGATCAGCTCAAAACACATTGGCAGGTGTGTCAGCCCTGTGGCACTTCGAGAGAAAGACAATGATCCCTATGTCAACTCGACAGGAAGCCTGACACTGCTTTGACATCTCAAGAGGAAAGCGGACTTGCATGTCTCCACACGAGACAAGGTTTGATTCCCTTGTAGAAACTCCAGAGGAACCCTGAGATCCATGTCAGCACTGGAGAGAAAACATGAGTTTCCGGCCTCAAATCCAGATGAGGACCTCAGCCCCGGCAGTGACTGTAGGGGAATCCTGAGAGGTCACTCACAAATCGCATGGAGACTTGACTTTCCTGAGGAAACAAAACCAGGTCCCTGAGGCCACCATCGTAACTCAAGAGGAACCCAATTTTCCCTGCCGCAGCTCGAGAAAAAACAGGAGATTCTCCCCTCAACACGAGATGAGGCCCTTTTCCACTGTGGCATTTCTAGAGAAATCCCACTTTCTCTCTTGAGCTTTGAAAGGGTCCTTATACCCTTGAGGCAACTCAAGAAGTTCCCTGAAATACCCCTCTCCACTCGAGAGGAACACTGACGGTCCCACCACAACTCAAGAAGAGCCCCGGTTTTCCCTCCTCAACTCGAGATGAGGTTCCCTTTCACTGCTTCATCAGGAAAGGAATCCCGGCTTTCCCTTCACACCTCAAGAGGAGGTGGTCCAACTTGAAACTCGAGAGGAACTCCAGGGGTCTTGCCACAATTCCAAAACACCCCAATGTCCCAATCCACTCCAGATACACCTGACTATCCTGCACTGACTCAATGGTCACTCTTAAAATTGACTCAAAACTCCATGGCAGGTGTGACAGCCCTGTGGCACCTCAAGAGAAAGCCACCAATCCCTATGTCAACTCAACAGGAAGCCTGACACCACTTTGACAGGTCGAGAGGAAAGCGGACATGCATGCCTGCACACGAGATGAGGCCTGACTTCCCTGTTGAAACTCCAGAGAAACCCTGAGATATATGTCAGCACTAGAGAGGAAACTTCAGGTTCTGGCCTCAACTCCAGATGAGACCTCAGCCCTGACAATGACTCGAAATAATCCCGAGAGGCCTCATCGCAATTCACATGGAGACTGGACTTTCCTGAAGCAACACGAGCGGGTCCCTGAGTTCCCCATTGTAACTCGAGAGGAACCCCAAGTTTCTGGCCGCTACTCGAGAGAAACCAGGAGATTCATCCCTCAATGTGAGATGAGGCCATTTTCCACTGTTTTGTCTCGAGAGAAATCCCACCTTCCCTCTTGAGCTTTGAAAGTGTCCTTAACACCCTTGAGGCAAATCAAGACATTCCCTGACATACCAGTCTCCACTCGAGAGGAACACCGAGGGTCCCACCACAACTCAAGAAGAGCCACGGTTTTCCCTCCTCTGCTGGGGTCCAGCAGTGCTGGATCCAGGGAATTCGAAGCGGAGATGGTATCAGAGTCTGGTAAAGGACCATTTAAATAGAAATATAAAGAGATTAGAAAAGAATAGTTTAGTAGGAAAATTAGTGGAGAAAAAAGGGCTGAACAACTTGCTTTATGCAGAAAACTAATAAAATCTCAAGACAAGTGGTTTGCACCATCTACGTTAGGCCACCAAAGCCCTCTTGAATAGTGGAATGTGCCCTGCCTTGGGCTCCCTCTCACGTGGATCTTAGAAGACTGGGCAAGTAAGTAGATGTGGCAAGCCTCTGCCCTCCAGATTGGAATTCAGCCAGAAAAATGGAGAAAATAATGACATGGGGGAGGCCAGCATCAGTGCAAACCTCAAAACTTTATTTTCAAAATCAGCTTATATACCCCAAGTTGTACATAAATAAATCATGGAGTATGCAGAGTTATGCAGGGGCAGGAGTCCTGACCCTCACTGAGACCAGTCTTTCTTTTTGCATGCTGCTGCTGCTGCTGCTAAGTCGCTTCAGTCGTGTCCGACTCTGTGCGACCCCATAGATGGCAGCCCACCGGGCTCCCCCATCCCTGGGATTCTCCAGGCAAGAACACTGGAGTGGGTTGCCATTTCCTTCTCCAATGCATGAAAGCGAAAAGTGAAAGTGAAGTCGCTCAGTCGTGTCCGACTCCTAGCGACCCCATGGACTGCAGCCTACCAGGCTCCTCCGTCCATGGGATTTTCCAGGCAAGAGTACTGGGGTGGGGTGCCATTGCCTTCCCCGTCTTTTTGCATACCTTCCCATATACAAAATGTCTTGGGTGGTTTACATTATCTTCTGGCTATCTTATGTCTAACAACCAGAAAAACTCTTTTTCCCTAGAAGAGTTTTTCTTTACTCTACATCACCCACAAAGTAGTAAATAAAGTTACATTCCTGTAGAACAAAGGTGTAGTGGGTTATAACAAAGAAAGTACTTAACTCAAAGATCTAATGTAGCTAATACCAAGTCTACTACCTGTTTTTTCAATATACCAACTATATTGACAAATAAAAGATATGAAAACTTGGTAGCAAGTACTGGCTCAACAAGTGAAACCTTTAATCAGTCCTATTCTAATGATTTTGACTCCTCGGAAGCCCCTACATTCCTAGGATGATTTAAGCTTCCTGTGCCTCTCGTGGTGGGGAGGCCGCAAACATTCACAGACGCAGCTGTAAGAGTCTGGCAGGAAGGCTAGAAAGCCATCAGAGGGATTTTTGGATTGAAACACCCTTATTATGCCCAGGAGTTTTATTATCTAAAAGATATATATTATTTTTCCTAGAAAAAGGTGGTGGTGGGAGAGCCCCCTGTTATTGACAGAAGAGTAGGTGGAAAGCATAACACAGTAAAGCAAGCAGACTCTGGTTTTGGGGGGTAGATTCAGGAAAATCTAGGGGGAGCCCCTGAGACCTGACTCGCCTTGCCCATCAGGCCTCTCCGCATGACCTTGTCATGGGTGGGATCACCCATGTTGGCTCCCGGCACTCCTCATCTCGAGATGAGGGTCCATTTCCCTGCTTCGTCGGGAAAGGAATCCTGGAGTTCCCCTCGCACCTTAAGAGGATGCAGTCTCAACTTGAACCCCGAGAGGAACTCCGGGGGTCGTGCCACCATTCCAAAAGACCCCGATGTCCCAATCCACTCCAGATACACCTGACTCCCCTGCACTGACTCGACGGTCACCCGAAGGATCAACTTAAAACACGATGGCAAGTGTGACAGCCCTGTGGCACCTTGAGAGAAAGCCACAGATCCCTATGTCAACTCGACAGGAAGACTGACACTGATTTTCCAGCTCAAGAGGAAAGCGGACTTGAATGTCTCTACATGAGATGAGGCCTGACTCCCCTGTGGAAACTCCAGAGGAACCCTGAGATCCATGTCAGCAATGGAGAGGAAACCTGAGGTTTTGGCCTCACCTCCAGATGCAGACCTCGGCCCCAGCAGCAACTGCAGAGGTATCCTGAGAGGCCCTTCTCAAATCGCATGGAGTCTGGACTTTCCTGAGGCAACATGAAAGGGTCCCTGAGATCTCCATCATAACTCGATAGGAACCCCAAGTTTCCTGCCACAACTCGAGAAAAACCAGGAGATTCTCCCCTCAATGTGAGATGAGGCTCTATTCGGCTGTGGCGTCTCGAGAGAAATCCCACCTTCCCTCTGGAGCCTTGAAAGGGACCTTGACACCCTTGAGGCAACTCAAGAAGTTCCCAGACATACACGTCTCCACTCGAGAGGAACCCCGAGGGTCCCACCACAACTCAAGAAGAACCCCGGTTGTCCCTCCTCATCTCGAGATGAGGTTCCATTTCCATGCTTCGTCAGGAAAGGAATCTCAGCATTCCCATCGCACCTCAAGAGGAGGCGTTCTCAAGTTGAACTTCAAGAGAGGCATCAGGGGACGTGCCACAATTCAAAAAGTACCTGATGTCATAATCCACTCCAGATACACGTGACTCCCCTGCACTGACTCGACGGTCACCCTGAGGATCGACTCAAAACACGATGGCGGGTGTGAGAGCCCTGTGGCACCTTGAGAGAAAGCCATGGATCCCTATGTTACCTCGACCGGAAGCCTGACAATGCTTGACAGCTTGAGAGGAAAGCGGATTTGCATGCCTGTACAGGAGACGAGGCCTGACTCCCCTGTGGAAACTCAAGAGGAACCCTGAGATTCATGTCAGCACTAGAGAGGAATCCTGAAAATCTGGCCTCACCTGCAGATGAGGACCTCGGCCCTGGCAGTGACTGGAGAGGAATCCCAAGAGGCCCCTCACAACTCACATGGAGACTGAAATTTCTTGAGGCAACACAAGTGGATATCTGAGGTCCCCATCGTAACTCGAGATGAACTCCAAGTTTCCTGCTGCAACTCAAGGAAAACAAAAAGATTCTCCCCTCAACATGAGATGAGGCCCTTTTCCACTGCATCATCTCGAGAGGAATCCCACCTTCCCTCTTGAGCCTCGAAAGGGTCCTTGAGAACCTTGAGGCAACTTAAGAAGTTCCCCAACATATCCATCTCCACTGGAGAGGAACACCGAGGGTCCGACCACAAGTCAAGAAGAGCCCCGTTTTTTCCTCCTCTGACGGGGTTCAGCCCCAGTGGATCCAAGGATTTCAAAGCAGGGATGGAGTCGGAGTCTGGGAAAGGACTATTTAATTAGAAATCTAAAGAGATTAAAAAGAATAGTGTAGTAGGAAAATTAGTGGAGAAAAGAGGCCAAATAACTTGGTTTACGCATAAAACTAATAAAACCTTGAGACAAGAGGTTTGCAACATCTATGTTAGGCCACTGGAGCCCACTTGAATAGTGGAGGATGTCCTGCCTTTGGCTCCCTCTCACGTGGATCTTAGAAGCAAGGGCAAGTAAGTAGACTTGGCGAGCCTCTGCCCTCCAGATGGGAATTCAGCCAGAAAAGGGGAGAAAAGAATGACATGGGGCAGGCCAGCATCGGTGCAAGACTCACAAATTTATTTTCAAAATCAGCTTATATACTCCAAATTGTACATAAAGAAATAATGGAATATGCAGAATTATGCAGGGGCAGTAGTCCTGACCCTCATTGAGACCAGGCTTTCTTTTCACATATCTTCTTGTATACAAAAGGTCTCAGGTGGTTTACATTATCTTTTGGCCTAGAGTCCTGTTAATATTTTTAAGGCTCTCTTCCTAGATAAATGTCTATCAACCAGAAAAACTCTTTTTCCCTAGAAAAGATTTTCTTTACTCTGCATCACCCTCAAAGTACTAAATAAAGTTACATTCCTGTGGAAAAAAGGTGCAGTGGGTTGTAACAAAGAAAGGACTTAACTCAAAGATCTAATGTTGCTAATACCAAGTCTACTACCTGTTTTTTCTATATACCATCTATATATACAAATAAAAGATATGAAAATTTAGCAGCAAGTATTGGCTCAACAAACGAAACCTTTAATCAGTCCTACTCTAATGATTTTGACTCTTCGGAAACCGCTACATTCCTAGGATGTTTTAAGCTTCCTGTGCCTCTCGTGGTCAGGAGGCTGCAAACAGTCACATGCGCATCTATAAGAGCACGGCAGGCAGACTAGAAAGCCATCAGAGAGATTTTTGGATTGAAACACTCTTATTATGCCCAGGAGATTTATTATCTAAAAGATCTACATTAACTTTTTCCTAGAAAAAGGTGGTGGGGGGACAGCCCCCTATTAATGTCAGAAGAGTAGGTGGAAAGCATAACAGTAAAGCAGGCATACTCTGGTTTTGGAGGGTAGATTTTTAGGAAAATCCAGGGGGAACCCATGAGGCCTGACTCACCTTGCCCATCAGGCCTCTCCGCATGGCCTTGTCATGGGTGGGATCTCCTATGCTGGTTCCCGGGACTCCTCATCTAGCCATGAGGGTCCATTTCCCTGCTTCGTTGGGAAAGAATCCCAGAGTTCCTGTCGAACCTCAAGAGGAGATGGTCTCAACTTGAACCTCGACAGGAACTAAAGGGGTTGTGCAACCATTCCAAAAGACCCCGATATCCCAATCCACTACAGATTCACCTGACTCCCCTGCACTGACATGACAGTAACCCCGAGGATTGACTCAAACCATGCTGGCAGGTGTGACAGCCCTGTGGCACCTCAAGAGAAAGAGAATGATCCCTATGTCAACTCGACTGGAAGCCTGAAATTGCTTTTTCAACTCAAGAGGAAAGCAGACTTGCATGTTGCCACATGAGACAACGCCTGAATCCCCTATGGAAACCTCAGAGGAACCCAGATATCCATGTCGGCACTGGAGGGGAAGCCTGAGGATCCGGCCTCAACATCAGATGAGGACCACGGCCCTGGTAACCACTGGACAGGAATACCAAGAGCTGCCTTGCAACTCGCATGGAGACTGGACTTATCTGTGCATCACATGAGCAGATGCCTGAGGTCCCCATCGTAACTCTACAGGAACCTCAGGTTTCCTGCCGCAACTCGAGAGAAACCAGGGGATTCTCCCCTCAACACGAGATGAGGCCTTTTTCTGCTGGGGCCTCTCAAGAGAAATCCCACTTTCCCTCTTGAGCCTCAAAAGGTCCTTGATACCCTTGAGGCAACTCAAAATGTTGCCTGACATACATGTCTCCACTCCAGAGGAAGACCGAGTGTCCTGCCACAACTCAAGAAGAGCCCTGATTTTCCCTCCTCATTTCGGGATGAGGGTCCATTTCCATACTTTGTCGGGAAAGGAATCCCGGCATTCTCGTCACACCTCAAGAGGAGGCAGTCTCCACTTGAACCTCGAGAGTAACTCCAGGGGTCGTGCCACCATTCCCAACGACCCCTATGTCCCAATCCACTCCAGATGCACCTGACTCCTCTGCACAGACTCGACAGTCACCCCGAGGATAGACTCAAAACATGATAGCAGGTGTGACATCCCTGTGGCACCTTGAGTGAAAGCCATTGAATCACATGTCAACTCAACAGGAAGACTGACTCTGCTTTTCCAGCTTGAGAGGAAAGCAGACTTGCATGTCTCCACATGAGACGAGGCCTAAATCCCCTGTGAAAACTCCACAGGAACCCCGAAAGCCATGTCAGCACTGGGGAGGAAACCTGAGGTTACACCCTCAATTCCAGATGAGGACCGTGGCTCCAGCAGCGACTGGAGAGGAATCCCGAGAGGCCCCTCACAACTCTCATGAAGACTGGATTTTCCTAAAGCCAAATGAGCGGGTCCCTGAGGTCCCCATCATAACTCTAGTGGAATCCCAATTTTCCTGCCACAACTCGAGAAAAAACAGGAGATTCTCCCCTCAACACGAGATGAGGCCCTTTTCCGATGCGGTGTCCCTAGAGAAATCCCACCTTCCCTCTTGAGCCTGGAAAGGGTCCTTCACACCCTTGAGGCAACTCAAGAAGTCCCTGACATAACCTTCTCCACTCGAGAGGAAAAAATGAGGGTCCTGCCACAACTCAAGAAGAGCCCCCGTTTTCCCTCCTCATCTTGAGACGATAGTCCATTTCCCTGCATCGTCGGGAAAGGATTCCCGGCGTTCCTGTCGCACCTCAAGAGGAGGCAGTCTCCAATTGAACCTTGAGAGGAACTCAAGGGTTCGTGCCACCATTCACAAAGACCCTGATGTCCCAATCCACTCCAGATACATTTGACTCCCCTGCACTGAGTCGACGGTCACCCCGAGGATCAACTCAAAACACAGTGGCAGAGGTGACAGCCCTCTGGCACCTCGAGAGAAAGCCAACAATCCCTATATCAACTCGACAGGAAGTCTGACACTGCTTTTCCAGCTCAAGAGGAAAGCGGACTTGCATGGCTCCACACAAGATGAGGACTGACTCCCTTGTGGAATCTCCAGAGGAAACCCAAGATCCATGTCAGCACTGCAGAGGAACACTGAGATTTCGGCCTCAACTCCAGATGAGGACCCTGGGCACAGCAGCGACTGGAGAGGAATCCTGAGAGGCCCCTCAGAACTCGCATGGAGACTGGACTTTCCTGAGGCCACACGAGCAGGTCCCTGAGGTCCCCATCCTAACTCAAGAGGGACCCTGAGTTTCCGGCCGCACATCAAGAAAAACCAGGAGATTCTCCCTCAACGCGAGCTGAGGCCCTTTTCTGCTGCAGCATCTCGAGAGAAATCCCACCTTCCCTCTTGAGCCACGAAAGGGTCCTTGACGCCTTTGAGCCAACTCAAGAATTTCCCCGACATTCCCATCTCCACTTGAGAGGAACACCGAGGGTTCTGCTAGAACTAAAGAAGAGCCCCGGTTTTCCCTCCTCATCTTGAGATGAGGGTCCATTTCCCTGCTTCATCGGGAAAGGAATCCCAGCATTCCCTGGGCACCTCAAGAGGAGGCAGTCTCAACTTGAACCTCGAGAGGAACTCCAGGGTTCAAGCCACCATTCTAAAAGACCACAAAGTCCCAATCCACTCCAGATACACCTGACTCCCCTGCACGGACTCAACAGTCACCCCGAGGATCGACTCACAACACGATGGCTCATGTGACAGCTCTGTGGAACGTCAAGAGAAAGCCAGCGAGCCCTTTGTCAACTCGACAGGAAGCCTGATACTGCTTTTCCAGCTCGAGAGGAAAGCGAACTTGCAATTCTCCACACGAGACGAGGCCTGACTCCCCTGTGGAACTTCCAGAAGAACCTCGAGATCAATGTCAGCACTGGAGAGGAAACCTGAGGTTCCTCCCTCAACTCCAGATGAGGGCCGCGGCCCTGGCAGTGACAGAGAGGAACCCCAAGAGGCCCCTTGCAACTCGCATAGAGACTGGACTTTCCTGAGGCCACACAAGCGGGTCCCTGAGGTCCCTGTCGTCACTCGAGAGGAACCCAAAGTTTCCTGCCGCAACTCGAGAAAAGCCTGGAGATTCTCCACTCAACGTGAGATGAGGCCCTGTTCTGCTGTGGCGTCTCGAGAGAAATCCCACCTTACCTCGTGAGCCTCGAAAGGATCCTTGACACCCTTGAGGCAATTCAAGAAGTTCCCTGACATACCTGACTCCACTTGAGAGGAACCCCGAGAGTCCCGCCACGACTCAAGAAGAGCCCTGGAATTCCCTCCTCATCTCGAGATAAGTGTCCATTTCCCTGCTATGCAGAAAGGAATTCTGGTGTTCCCGTCACACCTAAAGAGGAGGCGGTCTCCAATTGAACCTCGAGAGGAACTCCAGGGGTCGTTCCACCATTCCAAAAGACCATGATGTCCAATTCCTCTCCAGATACCCCTGACTCCCTGCACTGACTCAACGGTCACCCTGAGGGTCGACAGAAAACACGATGGCAGGTGTTGCAGGCCTGTGGCACCTCGAGAGAAAGCCACCGATCAATGTGTCTACTCGACAGGAAGCCTGGCACTGCTTTTCCAGCTCGAGAGGAAAGCTGACTTGCATGTCTCCACAGGAGACGATGCCTGGCTCCCCTGTGGAAGCTCCAGAGGAACCCCGAGATCCATGTCAAAACTTGAGAGGAACCCTTAGGTTCCGGCATCAAGTCCAGATGAGGAATGTGACCCCGGCAGCGACTGGAGAGGAATCCCGAGAGATCCCTCGCAACTCTCATGGAGATTGGACTTTGCTGATGCCACACGAGCTGGTCCCTGAGGTCCCCTTCTTAATTTGAGTGGAACCACGAGTTTCCTGCCGCAACTCAAGAAAAACAAGGAGATTCTCCCCTCAATGCGAGATAAGGCCCTTTTACGTGGTGGCACCTCTAGGGAAATCCCACCTTCCCTCTTGAGCCTCAAAAGGGTTCTTCACACGCTTGAGGCAACTCAAGAATTTCCCCAACATAAACGTCTCTACTCGAGAGGAACACTGAGGGTTCCACCAAAATTCAAGAAGAGCCCTGGATTCATCTCAAAATGAGGGTCCATTTTCCTGCTTCACCGGAAAGGAATCCCAGTGTTCCTGTTGCACCTCAAGAGGAGGCAATCTAAACTTGAACCTCGAGAGGAACTCCAGGGGTCCTGCCACCATTCCAAAAGACCCCGATGTCCCAATCACCTCCAGATACACCTGAATCCCCTGCTATGACTCGATGGTCACCCCGAGGATCGACTCAAAACACGATGGCATTTGTGACAGCCCTGTGGCACCTCGAGAAAAAGCCACTGATCCCTATGTCAACTCGACAGGAAGCCTGACACTGCTTTTCCAGCTCAAGAGGAAAGCAGACTTGCATGTCTCCGCATGAGACGAGAGCTGAATCCCCTGTGGAAACTCCAGAGGAACCCCTAGATTCATGTCTGCACTGGTGAGGAACCCTGAGGTTCTGGCCTCAACTACAGATGAGGACCGTGGCCCCAGTAGTGACTGGAGAGGAATCCC
The DNA here is from genome assembly GCA_006410635.1 of Cephalophus harveyi. Classification (NCBI taxonomy): domain Eukaryota; kingdom Metazoa; phylum Chordata; class Mammalia; order Artiodactyla; family Bovidae; genus Cephalophus; species Cephalophus harveyi. The sequence continues at coordinate 36,780 of SJYT01031263.1, forward strand.
AAGAGGCCCTTTGCAACTCACATGGAGACTGGACTTTCCTGAGACTACATGAGCGGGTCCCTTAGGTCCCCATCCTAACTCAAGAGGGATCCCGAGTTTCCTTCCGCAATTCGAGAAAAACCAGGAGATTCTCCCCTCAATGTGTGATGAGGCCCTTTCCCCTGTGGCATCTCGAGAAAAATCCCACCTTCCCTCATGAGCCTTGAAAGGATGCTTGACACCCCTGAGGCAACTCAAGAAGTTCCCCAAAATTCCCGTCTCCACTCGAGAGGAACCCCGAGGGTCCCATCACTACTCAAGAAGCATCCTGGTTTTCCCTCCTCATCTTGATATGAGGGTCCATTTCCATACTTCATCGGGAAAGGAATCCTGGCATTACCGTGGCACCTCAAGAGGTGGCGATGTCAACTTGAACCTCGAGAGGAACTCCAGGGGTCGTGCCACCATTCCCAAAGACCGCAATGTCCAATTCCTCTCCAGATACCCCTGACTCTCCTGCACTGACTCAACGGTCACCTTGAAGGTCGACGCAAAACAATATGGCAGGTGTGACAGCCCTGTGGCACCTTGATAGAAAGCAACCAATCCTCATGTCTACTCGACAGGAAACCTGGCACCTATTTTCCAGCTCGAGAGGAAAGCAGACTTGCATGTCTCCAAAGGAGACGACACCTGACTCCCCTGTGGAAGCTCCAGAGGAACCCCGAGATCCATGTCAAAACTTGAGAGGAACCCTGAGGTTCTGGCATCAAGTCCAGATGAGGACTGCAGCCCCTGCAGCGACTGGAGAAGAATCCCGAGAGGCAACTCACATGGAGACTGGACTTTCCTGATGCCACACGAGCTGGTCCCTGAGGTCCCCTTCGTAACTCGAGTGGAACCACGAGTTTCCTACCGCAACTCGAGAAAAACAAGAAGATTCTCCCCTCAACGTGAGAAAAGGCCCTTTTCCATGGTGGTGCCTCTAGGGATATCCCACCTTCCCTCTTGAGCCTCGAAAGGGTCCTTGACACCCTTGATGCAACTCAAGAATTTCCCCAACATAACTGTCTCCAATCGAAAGGAACACTGAGGGTCCCACCACAACTCAAGAGCCCTGGATTTCCCTCCTCATCTCGAGGTGAGGGTCCATTTTCCTCCTTCATTGGGAAAGGAATCCCAGCATTCCCGTCACATCTCAATAGGAGGCAGTCTCCACTTGAACCTCGAGAGGAACTCCAGGGTTCTTGCCATCATTCTAAAAGACCTCGATGTCCCAATCCACTGCAGATACACCTGAATCACCTGCTATGACTCGATGGTCACCCCGAGGATCGACTCAAAACACGATGGCATTTGTGACAGCCCATGGCACCACGAGAAAAAGCCACCGATCCCTATGTCAACTCGACAGGAAGCCTGACACTGCTTTTCCAGCTCAAGAGGAAAGCGGACTTGCATGTCTCCACATGAGATGAGGCATGAATCCCCTGTGGAAACTCCAGAGGAATGCCGAGATCCATGTCAGCACTTGAGAGGACCGCTGAAGTTCCAGCCTCAGCTTCAGATGAGGACCGCAGCCCCTGCAGCAACTGGAGACATATCCCGAGAGGCTGCCCGAACTTGCATGGAGACTGTACTTTCCTGAGGCCACACGAGCAGGTTCCTGCGGTTCCTGTTGTAACTCGAGAGGAACCCCATGTTTCTTACCACAACTCAGGAAGAACCAGGTGATTCTCCCTTCAATGCGAGATGTGGCCCTTTTCTGCTGCTGTGTCTCGAGAGAATTCCCACCTTCCTTCTTGACCCTGGAAAAGGTCCTTGACATCCTGAGCAACTCAAGGAGTTCCCCAACAAACCTGTTTCCTCTCGAGAGAAGCACCTAGAGTCCCATCACAACTCAAGAAAAGCCCCGGTATTCCCACCTCATCTCGAGATGAGGGTCCAATTCCCTGCTTCCCATGACCCCTGGCACGACCCTTGGAATCACTCTGAGGTTGAACTGGAGACCGCCTCCTCTTGAGGTGTGACAGGAACGCCGGGATTCCTTTCCCAATGAAGCAGGGAAATGGACCTTCATCTTGAGATGAGGAGGGTTAACTGGGGCTCTTCTTGAGTTTTGGCAAGACCATCGGTATTCCTCTTGAGTGGAGATGGGTATGTCGGGGAACTTCTTGAGTTGCCTCAAGGGTGTCAAGGATCCTTTCGAGGCTCAAGAGGGAAGGTGTGATTTCTCTTGAGACGCTGCAGCAGAAAAGCACCTCATCACGCGTTGAGGGGAGAATCTCTTGGTTTTTCTCGAGTTGAAGCAGGAAATTTGGGGTTCCTCTCGAGTTGAGACAGGGACCTCAGGGACCCGCTTGTGTTGCCTCAGGAAAGTCCAGTCTCCATGCGAGTTGTGAGGAACCTCTCATGATTCCTCTCCAGTCACTGCAGAGGCTGAAATCCTCATCTGGATTTGAGGCCGGATCCTCAGGTTTCCTGTCCAGTGCTGACTTGGATGTCGTTGTTCCTCTGGAGTTTCCACAGAGGAGTCAGGCTTCGTCTCATTTGGAGACATGCAAGTCCACTTTCCTCTCGAGCTGGAAAAGCAGTCTCAGGCTTCCTGTCGAGATGACATAGGGATCGGTGGCTTTCTATTAGGTGCCACAGGGCTGTCACATCTGCCATCGTGTTTTGAGTCAGTCCTCGGGGTGACAGTCGAGTCAGTGCAGGGAAGTCAGGTTTATCTGAAGTGGACTGGCACATCAGGGTATTTTGGAATGGTGGCACGACCCCTGGAGTTCCTCTCATTTCAAGTTGAGATCTCCTCCTCTTGAGGTGTGATGGGAACGCCGGGATTCCTTTCCCAACGAAGCCGGGAAAGGGATCCTCATCTCGAGATGGGGAGTGCCAGGAACCAGCTCGGGAAATCCCACCCATGACAAGGTCATGTGGAGAAGCCTGATGGGCATGGCGCGTCAGGGCTCTGGGGTTCCCCCTGGATTTTCCTGAACATCTACCCCCAAAATCCAGAGTCTGCCTGCTTTACTACGTTATGCTTTCCATCTGCTCTTCTGACAATAACAGAGAGCTGCCCCCACCCATCTATTTCTAGGATAAAGTTAATGTAGAGCTTTTAAATAATAAATCTCCTGGGCATAATAAGGGTGTTTCAATCCAAAACCCCTCTGATGGATTTCTAGCCTGCCTGCCAGACTCTTACAGCTGCGCATGTGATTGTTTGCAGGCTCCCGACTGCGAGAGGCACAGAAAGCTTAAAACATCCTAGGAATGTAGGGGCTTCCAAGGAGTCAAAATCATTAGAATAGGACTGATTAAGGTTTCATTTGTTGATCCAATTCTAGCTGGAAATTTTCATATCTTTTATTTGTCGATATAGTTGGTATATTGAAAAAAACAGGTAGTGGAATTGGTATTAGCAACATTAGATCTTTGAGTTAAGTACTTTGTTTGTTATAACCCACTGCACCTTTTTTCTACAGGAATGTAACTTTATTTATTACTTTGAGGGTGATGCAGAGTAAAGAAAAAACTCTTCTAGGGAAAAAGAGTTTTTCTTGTTGATAGACATTTATCTAGGAAGAGAGCCATAAAAATATTAACAGGACTCTAGGCCAAAAGTTAATGTAAACCACCTGAGACCTTTTGTATACGGGAAGTTATGCAAAAAGAAAGCCTGGTCTCAATGAGGGTCAGGACTGCTGCCCCTGCATAACTGTGCATATTCCATTATTTCTTTATGTACAACTTGGGGTATATAAACTGATTTTGAAAATAAATTTGTGAGTCTTGCACCTCTGCTGGCCTCCCCCATGTCATTCTTTTCTCCCCGTTTCTGGCTGAATTCCCATCTGGAACGTGGGGCTTGCCATGTCTATTAACTTGCCCTGGCTTCTAAGATCTATGGGAGATGGAGCCCAAGGCAGGGTACACTCTGCTATTCAGGTGGGCGCCGGTGGCCTAACGTAGATGGTGCAAACCTCTTTTCTTGAGGTTTTGTTAGTTTTCCATGTAAATCAAGTTATTCAGCCTCTTTTCTCCACTAATTTACCTACTACACTATTCTTTCCTAATGTCTTTTTATGTCTAATTAAATAGTCCTTTCCCAGACGCCAACGATGTCCCCACTTCAAATTCCCTGGATCCACAAAGGCTGGACCCTGGCAGAGGAGGGAAAAACAGGGCTCATCTCGATTTTTGGCAGGCCCCTCGGTATTCCTAATGACTGGAGATAGATATGTCAGGGAACTTCTTGAGGTGCCTCAAGGGTGTCAAGGACCCTTTCTAGGCTCAAGAGGGAAGGTGGGATTTCTCTCGAGACACCACAGTGGAAAAGGGACACATCTCGCATTGAGGGGAGAATCTCCTGCTTTTTCTAGAGTTGCGACAGGAAACTTGGGGTCCCTCTCGAGTTACCCTGGGACCTCTTGGACCCACTCGTGTTGCCTCAGGAAAGTCCAGTCTCCATGCGAGTTGTGAGGGGCCTCTTGGGATTCCTATGTAGTCGCTGTGGGGGCTGAGGTCCTCATCTGGAGTTCATGCTGGAACCTCAGGTTTCCTCTCTAGTGCTGACCTAGATCTCGGGGTACATCTGGAGTTTCTACAGGGGAGTCAGACCTCATCTCCTGTGGAGACATACAAGTCTGCTTCCCTCTCGAGCTGGAGAAGCAGTTTCAGGCTTCCTGTTGAGTTGACAAGGGGATCAAAGGCTTTCTCTTGAGGTGCCACCAGGCTGTCACACGTGCCATCGTGTTTTGAGTCGATCCTCTGGGTGACTGTCAAGTCAGTACAGGGGAGTCAGGTGTATCTGGAGTGAATTGGGACATCGGGGTCTTTTGGAATTGTGAAACGACCCCTGGAGTTCCTCTCGAGGTTCAAGTTGAGACCGCCTCCTCTTGAGGTGCGACAGAAACACCGGAATTCCTTTCCTGAGGAAGCAGGGAAAAGGACCCTCATCTCGAGATGAGGAGGGAAATCCAGGGGTCTTCTTGAGTTGTGGTGGGACCCACGTTGTTCCTCTCAAGTGGAGACAGGTATGTCAGGGAACTTCTTGAGTTACCTCAAGGGTGTCAAAGATGCTTTCGAGGCTCAAGAGGGAAAGTGGGATTTCTCTCGAGAGGCTGCACCAGAAAAGGGCCTCATCTCCCATTGGGGGAAGAATCTCCTGTTTTTTCTCAGTTTGTGGCAGGAAACTTGCTGTTCCTCTCTAGTTACGACGAGGACCTCAGGGACCCTCTCGTGTGGCTGCAGGAAAGTCCAGTCTCCATGCGAGTTGCGAGGGGTCTCTCAGGAATCCTTTCCAGTCATTGCCAGGTTCGAGGTCCTCATCTGTATTTGAGGCCGGAACCTCAGGGCTGAAATGGAACTCGGGGTTTCTCTGGAGTTTCCAAAGTGGAGTCAGACCTCATCTCATATGTAGACATGCAAGGCTGCTTTCTTCTCGAGCTGTCAAAGCAGTGTCAAGCTTCCGGTCGAGTTGACATAGGGTTTGGTGTCTTTATCTCGAGGTGCCACAGGGCTCTCACACCTGCCATTGTATTTTGAGTTGATCCTCAGGGTGACCGTGCATCACTGCAGGGGACTGAGGTTTTTCTGGAGAGGATTGGGACATCAGGGTTTTGTGAAATGGTACCACAACCCCTGGAGTTCTTCTTGAAGTTCAAGTGGAGACTGCCTCCTCTTGAGTTGCGACGGAAAAGCCAGTATTCCTTTCCCGACGAAGCAGGGAAATGGACCCTCATTTCAAGATGAGGAGGGAAAACCGGGCCTCTTCTTCAGTTGTGGCAGACCTATTGGTGTTCCTCTCGAGTGGAGATTGTTATTTTGAGGAACTTCTTGAGTTGCCTCAAGTGTGTCAAGGACCCTTTCAAGGCTCACGAGGGAAAGTGGGATTTCCCTCAATACACCACAGTGGAAAATGGCCTCATCTCGTGTTGAGGGGAGAATCTCTTGGTTTTTCTCAAGTTATGGCAGGAAACTTGAGGTTTCTCTCGAGTTATGATGGGGACTTCTGGGACCCACTCGTGTTGCCTCAGGAAAGTCCAGTCCCCATGAGAGTTGTGATGGGCCTCAAGGGACACCTCTCCAGTCATTGCCGGAACCGAGGTCCTCATCTGTAGATGAGGCCAGAACCTCAGGTTTCCTCTCCTGTGCTGACATGGATCTCGGGGTTCCTCTGGAGTTTCCACAGGGAAGTCAGTCCTCGTCTCCTGTGGAGACGTGCAAGTCCGCTTTCCACTCAAGCTTTCAAAGCAGTGTCAGGCTTCCTGTCCAGTTGACATAGGGATAAGTGGCTTTCCCTCGAGTTGCCACAGGGCTGTTACACCTGCCATGCTGTCTTGAGTGGATCCTTGGCGTGACTGTCGAGTCAGTGCAGGGGAGTCAGGTGTATCTGGAGTGGATTGGCATTATGTTCATTTGGAATTGCGGCACAACCCCCGGAGTTCCTCTCGAGGTTCAATTTGAGACCATCTGCTCTTGAGGTGTGAAAGGAACGCTGGGATTCCTTTCATGACCAATCAGGGAAATGGACCCTCATCTCGAGATAAGCAGGGAAAACCCGGGCTCTTCTTGAGTTGTGGTGGGACCCTCGGTGTTCCTCTCGAGTGGAGACAGTTATGTCGGGGAAATTCTTGAGTTGCCTCAAGGGTGTCAAGGACCCTTTCAAGGCTCAAGAGTGAAGGTGTGATTTCTCTCGAGACGGTGCAGCTGAAAAGGGCCTCATCCCACGTTGAAGGTAGAAACTCCTTGTTTTTCTTGAGTTGTGGCTGGAAACTTGGGGTTCCTGTCGAGTTATGACAGCGACCTCAGGGACCCACTCATGTTGCCTCAGTAAAGTCCAGTCTCCATGCTAGTTGTGAGGGGCCTCTAGGGATTAATCTGCAGTCACTTCTGGGGCCTCATCTGGAGTTGAGGCCGGAACCTCAGGTTTCCTCAGCAGTGGTGACATGGATCTCAGGGTTCCTCTTGAGTTTCCACAGGGGATTCGCGCCTCTTCTCATGTGGAGACATACAAGTCAGCTTTGCTCTCAAGCTGGAAAAGCAGTGTCAGGCTTCCTGTCGAGTTGATATAGGAATAGGTGGCTTTCTCTCTATGTGCCACAGCGTTGTCACACCTGCCATCCTGATTTGAGTCGATCATTGGGGTGACCGTCAAGACAGTACAGGGGAGTCAGGTGTATCAGGAGTGGATTGGCATCAGGGTTTTTTGGAATTGTGGCACGACCCCTGGCATTCCTCTCGAGGTTCAAGTTGAGACTGCCTCCTTTTGAGGTGTGACTGGAATGCTGGGATTCCTTTCTCGATGAAGCATGGAAATGGACCTTCATCTCGAGGTGAGGAGGGAAAACACGGGCTCTTCTTGAGGTGTGGTTGGATCCTCGTTGTTACTCTCAAGTGGAGTCGGCTATGTCGGGGAACTTCTTGAGTTGCCTCAAGGGTGTCAAGGACCCTTTCATGGCTCATGAGGGAAGCTGGGATTTCTCTCAAGACGCCACAGTGGAAAAGGGCCTCATCTCGTGTTGAGGGGAGAATCTCCTGGTTTTTCTCGAGTTACAGCAGGAAACTTGGGTTTCCTCTCGAGTTATGATGGGGACCTCAGGGACCCACTCATGTGGACTCAGGAAAGTCTAGTTTCAATGCAAGTTGCAAGGCACTTCTTGGGATTTCTCTCCAGTCAGTGCCTGGGCCAAGGTCCTTATCTGGAGTTCAGGCCAGAACCTCAGGTTTCCTCTCCAGTGCTGACATGGATCTCAGGGTTCCTCTGAAGTTTCCACAGGGGAATCAGGCCTAGTCTCCTGTGGATACATGCTAGTCCACTAACCTCTCAAGCTGGAAAAGCAGTGTCAGGCTTCCTGTCGAGTTGACATAGGGATCGGTGGCTTTCTCTCGAGGTGCCACAGGGCTTTCACACCTGCCATGCTGTTTTGAGTTGATCCTCAGTGTGACCATTGAGTCAGTGCAGCTGAGTCAAGTGTATCTGGAGTGGATTGTGACATCGGGGTCTTTTGGAATGGTGGCATGACTCCTGGAGTTCCTCTCGAGGTTAAATTTGAGACCGCCCCCTCTTGATGTGCGACGGGAATGCCGGGATTCCTTTCTGATGAAGCAGGGAAATGGACCCTCATCTCGAGTTGAAGAGTGCCGGGAGCCAGCACGAGAGTTCCCACCCATGACAAGGCCATGCGGAGAGGCCTGATGGGCAAGGCATGTCAGGCCTCAGGGGTTCCCCCTGGATTTTCTTGAACATCTACCCCCAAAAACCAGAGTGTGCCTGCTTTACTGTGTTATGCTTTCCACCTACTCTTCTGATATTAACCCACCACCTTTTTCTAGGAAAAAGTTAATGTAGAGCTTTTAGGTAATAAATCTGGGCATAATAAGAGTGTTTCAATCCAAAAACCCCTCTGATGGCTTTCTAGCCTGCCTGAGGGACTCTTACAGCTGTGCATGTGATTGTTTGTGGCCTCCCAACTGCGAGAGGCACAGGAAGCTTAAAACATCCTAGGAATGTAGGGGCTTCCGAGGAGTCAAAATCATTAGAAAAGACTGATTAAAGGTTTCATTTGTTGAGGCAATACTTGCTGCCAAATTTTCATATCTTTTGTTTGTAGATATAGTTGGTATATAGAAAAAAAACAGGTAGTAGACCTGGTGTTAGCAATATTAGATCTTTGAATTAAGTCCTTTCTTTGTTATAACACACTGCACCTTTGTTCTACAGGAATGTAACTTTGTTTAGTAGTTTGAGGGTGATGTAGAATAAAGAAAAAACTCTTCTAGGGAAAAAGAGTTTTTCTGGTTGATAGACATTTATCTAGGAAGAGAGCCATACAAATATTAACAGGCCTCTTGGCCGAAGATAATGTAAACCACATGAGACCTTCTGTATACAGGAAGGTATGCAAAAAGAAAGCCTGGTCTCAATGAGGGTCAGAACTGTTGCCCCTGCATAACTCTGCATATTCCATTATTTCTTTATGTACAACTTGGGGTATATAAGCTGGTTTTGAAAATAAAGTTGTGAGTCTTGCACCAATGCTGGCCTCCCCAATGTTGTTCTTTTCTCCCCTTTTTCTGGTTGAATTCACATCTGGAGCATGGAGGCTTGCCAAGTCTACTTACTTGCCCTGGCTTCTAAGATCCATGCGAGGGGGAGCCCAAGGTGGGGCACCCTCCACTATTCAAGAGGGCTTCAGTGGCCTAATGTAGATGGTGCAAACCTTTTTTCTTGAGGTTTTATTAGTTTTCCACGTAAACCAAGTTATTCAGCCTCTTCACTAATTTTCCTACTACACTATTCTTTCCTAATCTCTTTATATTTCTAATTGAACAGTCCTTTACCAGACTCCAACACATCCTGCTTCAAATTCCCTGGATCCACCATTGCTGGATACCGGCAGAGGAGGGAAAACTGGTGCTCTTCTTGAGTTGTGGCGGGACCCTCGGTATTCCTCTCGAGTGGAGATGGGAATATCGGGGAAATTCTTGAGTTTCATCAAGGGTGTCAAGGATCGTTTTTTGGCTCATGAGGGAAGGTAGAATTTGTCTTGAGATGCCACAGTGGAAAAGGATCTCATCTCATGTTGATGGGAGAATCTGCTGGTTTTTCTAGAGTTGAGGCAAGAAATTTGGGATTCCTCTCGAGCTACCACAGAGACCTCAGGGACCCGCTCATGTGGCCTCAGGAAAGTCCAGTCTCCATGCAAGTTGTGAGGGGCCTCTCGGGATTCCTCTCCAGTGGCTACCGGGGCACAGTCCTCATCTGGATTTGAGGATGGAACCTCAAGTTTCCTCTCCAGTGTTGACATCGATCTTGGGCTTCTTCTGGAGTTACCACAGGGGAGTCAGGCCTCATTTCGTGTGCAGACATGCAAGTCTGCTTTCCTCTCGATCTGGAAAAGCAGTGTCAGGCTTCCGGTCGAGTTGACATAGGGATCGATGGCTTTCTCTCGAATTGCCACAGGGCTGTCACACCTGCCATCATGTTTTGAGTCGATCCTTGGGCTGACCGTCAAGTCAGTGCAGGGGAGTCAGGTGTATATGGAGAGGATTGGGACTTCAGGGTCTTTTGGAGTGGTGGCACGACCCATGAAGTTCCTCTCAAGGTTAAAGTTGAGACCGCCTCCTCTTGAGGTGTGACATGAATGCCAGGATTCCTTTTCTGATGAAGCAGGGAAGTGGACCCTTATCTCGAGATAAGGAGGGAAAATCGGGGCTCTTCTTGAGTTGTGGCAGGACCCTCGGTGTTCCTCTCAAGTGGAGACAGGTATGTGGAGAAACTTCTTGAATTTCTCAAGGGTGTTAAGGACCATTTCGAGATTCAAGAGGGATGGTGGGATTTCTCTCGAGCTGCTGCAGTGGAAAAGGGCCTCATCTCACGTTGAGGGGAGAATTTTGTTGGGTGCATATATATTTATAATTGCTATATCTTCTTCTTGGATTGATCCTTTGATCATTATGTATTGGCCTTCTTTGTCTCTTTTCACAGCCTGTGTTTTAAAGTCTATTTTATCGGATATGAGTATTGCTACTCCTGCTTTCCTTTGGTCTCTCTTTGCGTGGAATATCTTTTTCCAGCCTTTCACTTTCAGTCTGTATGTGTCCTTTGTTTTGAGGTGGGTCTCTTGTAGGAAGCATATATAGGAGTCTTGTTTTTGTATCCTTTCACCCAGTCTTTGCCTTTTGGTTGGGGCATTCAACCCATTTACATTTAAGGTAATTATTGATAAATATGATCCCATTGCCATTTACTTTATTGTTTTGGGTTTGGGTTTATATGCCCTTTTTGTGTTTCCTGTCTAAAGAATATCCTTTAGCATTTGTTGGAGAGCTGGTTTGGTGGTGTTGAATTCTCTCACCTTTTGCTTGTCTGTAAAGCTTTTTATTTCTCCTTCATATTTGAATGAGATCCTTGCTGGGTACAGTAATCTGGGCTGTAGGCTATTTTCTTTCATCACTTTAAGTATGTCTTGCCATTCCCTCCTCGCCTGAAGTGTTTCTATTGAAAGATCTGCAGTTATCCTTATGGGAATCCCCTTGTGTGTTATTTGTTGTTTTTCCCTTGCTGCTTTTAATATTTGTTCCTTGTGTTTGGTCTTTGTTAATTTGATTAATATATGCCTTGGGGTGTTTCACTTTGGTTTATCCTGTTTGGAACTCTCAGGGTTTCTTGGACTTGGGTTATTATTTCCTTCCCCATTTTAGGGAAGTTTTCGACGATTATCTCCTCAAGTATTTTCTCATGGTCTTTCTGTCTTCTTCTTCTGGGACTCCTACAATTCAAATGTTGGAGCGTTTCATATTGTCCTGGAGGTCTCTGAGATTGTCCTCATTTTTTTATTTGTTTTTCTTTTTGCCTCTATGATTTATTTATTTCTACCATTCTATCTTCTATTTCACTAATCCTATGTGCTGCCTCCATCATTCTACTATTTGTTGCCTCCAGAGTGTTTCTGATCTCATTTATTGCATTATTCATTATATATTGACTCTTTTTTATTTCTTCTAGGTCCTTGTTAAACCTTTCTTGCATCTTCTCAATCCTTGTCTCCAGGCTATTTATCTGTGATTCCATTTTGATTTCAAGATTTTGGATCATTTTCACTCTTAATATTCGTAATTCTTTCTCAGGTAGTTTCCCTATCTTTTCCTCTTTTGTTTGGTTTGGTGGGCATTTCTCCTGTTCCTTTACCTGCTGGGTCTTCCTCTATCTCTTCATCTTTGTTATATTGCTGCGTTTGGGGTGGCCTTTCTATATTCTGGGAATTTGTTGAGTTCTCTTTATTATGGAGTTTCCTCGCTGTGGGCAGGTTGTATCAGTGGCTTGTCAAGGTTTCTTGGTTAGGGAGGCTTGTCTTGGAGTTCTGGTGGGTGGAGCCAGATTTCTTCTCTCTGGAGTGCTATGAAGTGTCTAGTAATGGGTTATGCTACGTCAGTGGTTTTGGAGTAACATTGAGCTGCCTGTATATTGAAGTTCAGCGGTGTGTTCCTGTGTTGCTGCAGAATTTGCGTGGTATGTCTTGCTCTGGAACTTGTTGGCCCTTGGGTGGTGCTTCGTTTCAGTGTAGGTATGGAGGCATTTGATGAGCTTCTATCGATTAATGTTCCCTGGATTCAGGATTTCTTTGATGTTCTCAGGATTTGAACTTAAGTCTCCTTCTGGTTTTCAGTTTTATTTTTGTAATAGCCTCAATACTTATCCATCTATACAGCACTGATGATAAAACATCTAGGTTAAAGATGAAAGGTTTCTCCACATTGAGGGACACTCAGAGAGTTTCACTGAGTTACATGGACAAGAGAAGAAGGAGGGGGTAATTAGAGTTGACTGGAATGAGATGAGGTAGGATAAAAAGAGGAGAGAGCAAGCTAGCCAGTAATCACTTCCTTATGTGTGTGCCACAGTCTGGACTGCTCAGAGGTGTTCACAAAGTTATACAGGGAAGAGGAGAGGGAGGAAGTAGACAGAGGTGGCCAGGAGGATAAAAGAGGGAAATGAAAAGGAGAGAGACAGATCCGGCCAGTAATCAGTTTCCTGAGTGTTCTTCACTGTCTGGAACACACAGAGGTTCACAGAGTTGGGTAGAGAAGAGAAGGAGGCGGGAAGAGGCAGAGGCCACCAGATGGAGAAAAAGGAGAGTCTAAAGTCTCCCCTCCTCAAAGGAGGAGAGAGAAATCAAGCCAGTAATCTCACTCTCAGGTAAAATTGGGTACTGAAGATTGGGTTTTTAAATGTACAAAATTGACAACAAATACCAAAAAGCGAAGATTAAAAATCTGGAGTAGAGATTGGATTTTCAAAGATGCAATATTAAAGAAAAGAAGCAGCAGAAGAAGAAAAACGAAAAGAAAGAAAAAAAAGCCACAATAATTATTAAAAAACAACAATATCAACCTCTAAAAGACTATAATGGCATTTGCTTTAAAAATAGGTTATTTTTTTTTGAAAAGTAATAGTAGGTTATAAAAATTAAAATTAGAGAAATAGAGGACTTACAAATTAAAGAAACTTAAAAAAAAGAAGAAAAAAACATTCCAGCAACAACATCAACACACACACACACACACAAAAGAATGATTGTAAAAATAGTAAAGATATATCTGGCCCTTTCTCTGGTGTTTTGGGCAGTGTGGGATCACTTCCAAGGCGGTTCTCTCTGTTTAACATCTTCTATTTGCTGGTCTGTTCAGTGTCTGATTTCCATCTTGACTCAGGGAGGGTGGTGGTGGACAATTTTTTTTTTTTAGGCTCACTTGTTCAGTTGTGCTGTGGGTGGGGGGGGAGGAATGCTGCAAACAAATATTACTGGCGTGTGCTTGCAGTGTCTCATCCATGCTGGGCTTGTCCCTGCTCATGGCACACACCGCTCAGGCTCTAAGTTGCTCGGCCAGGGAACCGTCTGAGGCTGGCCCTAGGCTTCATGCACCTCCCCGGTCTAAGCCGCTCAGGCTCGGCGCTCAGGTAGCCTTCAGAGGCGGAGATTTGGTTGGGCCTGCGTTTTGTGCCCTTCCCAGATCCGAGTAGCTCAGGAGTTTGGCGAGCACAGTTGCTGCGACTTATCGCCTTTCCCTGCTGCTCAGTTTTCTGGGTGTACCGCTGGTGTTCCTTCTCAGGTGGATGATGACTGTCCAGAACCCCTAGAAGTCTTAGTTAACAAAGAAGCCTGCTTGCATTCTGGTAGGTAATGTGTCTCTTGGGCTGCGATTGCTCCCTTCCAGCCCTTAAGGCTCTGGCTGCCTGTCACCGGAGGGGGATGTTCTGTAGCCGACTATTTCTGTTCTGTCCTTTGTTCTGTGCACATTTCTGGCAGTGTCTTATGTTCAAACGTTTCATGTGGTAGCTATTCCACAGTCTGGATTGCTAGCCCAAGTTAGTTCACTCTGGTCACGCGCAGGGCGTTCTGGCCTGATTCTTAAAAAAAAAAGCACTGCAGCCCGCACCTCCCACGGCCCAATTCTTAAAAAGCACTGCAGTCTGCGCCTCCCACGCCTCCCTGCCCAGCCCCCACTTGCTAGTGGTGGATGCAGGCGTTTGTGCTGCTTTTGCGCTGGGGGAGTTACTGTTGGGCTCGCAATCTGTTGGTTTTAATTGTATATTTATTTTTCCTTCCTGTTATGTTGCCCTCTGTGCTTCCAAGGCTCTCCACAGACTTGGCAGCGAGAATGTTTCCTGGTGTTTGGAGACCTCTCTTCTTACGAGTCTCTTCCCAGGATGGGATTCCATCCTGGGACGGAGCTCCCTCCCTACCTCCTTTGTCTCTTTCTTCGTCTTTTATATTTTTTCCTACCTATTTTTGAAGCCAATGATCTGCTTTTCTGGGTGCCTAATGTCCACTGCAAGCATTCAGAATTTGTTTTGTGGAATTTATTCAGCATTGAAATGTTTGTTTGATGAATTTGTGAGGGAGAAAGTGGTCTCCCTGTCCTATTCCTCCACCATCTTAGGACCGCGGATCAGAATTGATGCTTTTGAACTGTGGTGTTGGAGAAGACTCTTGAGAGTCCCTTGGACTGCAAGGAGATCCAACCAGTTCATTCTGAAGGAGATCAGCCCTGGGATTTCTTTGGAAGGAATGATGCTAAACCTGAAACAAAAGTGAAAGAGGAGAGCGAAAATGTTGGCTTAAAGCTCAACATTCAGAAAATGAAGATCATGGCATCTGGTCCCATCACTTCATGGGAAATAGATGGGGAAACAGTGGAAACAGTGTCAGACTTTATCTTTGGGGGCTGCAAAATCACTGCAGATGGTGATTGCAGCCCTGAAATTAAAAGACACTTACTCCTTGGAAGGTAAGTTATGACCAACCCAGAGAGCATATTCAAAAGCAGAGACATTACTTTGCCGACTAAGGTCTGTCTAGTCAAGGCTATGGTTTTTCCTGTGGTCATGTATGGATGTGAGAGTTGGACTGTGAAGAAGGCTGAGCGCCGAAGAATTGATGCTTTTGAACTGTGGTGTTGGAGAAGACTCTGGAGAGTCCCTTGGACTGCAAGGAGATCCAACCAGTCCATTCTGAAGGACATCAGTCCTGGGTGTTCACTGGAAGGACTGATGCTAAAGCTGAAACTCCAATACTTTGGCCACCTCATGCAAAGTGTTGACTCATTGGAAAAGACTTTGATGCATGGGAGGGATGGGGTCAGGAGGAGAAGGGGACGACAGAGGTTGAGATGGTTTTGTGGCATCACCGACTCAATGGACGTGAGTTTGAGTGAACTCTCAGAGTTGGTGATGGACAGGGAGGCCTGGCGTGCTGCAATTCATGGGGTCACAAAGAGTCGGGCATGACTGAGCAACTGAACTGAACTGAATTGATACATACATCATCTCTATCTTTAACCTCCTTCTAATTTTCCTCCCCATTGTACCCCTCCAGGTTGATAGACAGATGCTGTTTGAATTCCCTGAGATATACAGCAAACTCCCATTTGCTATCTATTTTACATATAATAATGTAAATGCCCATGTTACTCTCTCCATTAATCTCATCCACTCCTCCCCTCTGCCACTGAGATTTTCAAATAGTAAATGTACAAAATTTCATGCTTCAAGAGGGGAAATGCATGGTTAAGTTTTCATATGTGAAAATACAGAATTCCACATTCATGTAGGTAAATGTGTGCAATGATATTCCATGGAAAGCAGACAAGTTTCCGTTTATCATGACAGAAAATACGCAAGTAGATTGTCAAACATGAAATACAGATTTCAGATTTCATATAGAAAACTTTGAAGCCATATTTTCATTGTGATTATAGAAAATTACATATTTGATGCAGGCAAGTTATCATTTAGGATTTCTCATGCATGAAGCAAGGCATTGAAACTGAGTGCTCTGGAACAACCAGTAAAAATAGGGTAGGGAAGGATGTGGGAGAGGTTTGAGGATGGGTGGGACACTGATATACATATGGATCATTAATATTGATGCATGGCAAAAAAAAAAAAATCCCAAACCAGATCTACCAACAGCCAGCCTCTCAGCAGAGTTTAGTAAAATATATATTGCAGCCTTTACACAGGGGTCTCTGGCCTTAGGCTGGGTAGTGAGCTACATAGCTTGGGGAAAGCTAAAGGCTGTGTCTTACAGAGGTCCAGAGCCCTTGCTAGAGACACTCAGTGGCCTGGCCCAGGGTTCAGAGCAATAGCCAACATGTCCCATGCCCAACTTCATGACCCAATGCTTGTGGCAATCTGGATGGTCGCAGTCTATGGGACCCAGCCCCACATTTGGGTAGACTGAGGAGGCTGAGAGGCAGCTGCATGCTGGGCCATTGACTCCCACATTGAACATGACTTGGCAGGGTTTGGGGAACTTGGTAAGAGGAGGGCACAGGAAACTGAGAGCCACCTCTTCTTCTGGGACTGTGCACTAATGGGAAGACCAAGACAGGGTGCTGTGTGCTATAAAGTTCCCAGTCAGGTTAACCAGCCTGCATAGGGACTCCCTTCCTCCTAACAAGGACCTTAAATGCTGAAAATCAAATTTGGGACATTTCCTTTCTGAGTAGGGACTAATATTTGTTTCCATAAAGGTTTACAGAAAAAGTTTTGCCTGACCATGACCTTACCTCAAGAACAGAGGATCTGGCAGCAAGATGTTTGTGATAGCTGATCATACCCCTCCCTGACCTTTCTTATAGGTATGCTTTGATGAAAGATTTGGGGAAGTTGGGATGTTTAAAGGCATAAGCCTCCATCTCCTTACATTGCCCTGAAATAAAAGCCTGTGTGCTTTAAACTCCAATATTTTGATACTGCTTAACCTAACTATATTGGGTGTATGGGTATTTGTTAACAGTAGCAACTTATCTCTCAATTCTGTGGAGGGTGCAGACTATATGAGAGAATGCCTCATCCAAAACCATTCTCTCATAAAAGTAAAAGAAGTTTATCCTTCTGTATAGAACAAATTAGCAAACACTGATGGCTACCCCAATTACCAAGTGAATGTAGGACAAAAATAAGTGTGACAAATGTCATCAGGTCTATTTGAGGACTACTTATTATTTTGAAAAGCTTTTAATGAACTGATTTTCTAGGATACATACTTGAAATATATCTTTTGTCTTTGCAATCTTTTAGTAGTTTGCTTATGATGTCTATCACATTATGGTTTAATATTTATTCAGTAATAGAATATTTTATTTCCCTTACACCTTTGTGGAGAGGATTTCTAGATTGGTAAGAAATTTTGAATTTTGCTTTCATATGTATTACTCTTGAACAACATATTTTTCTTCACCAGGTTCTTTCTGGGTTGTTTAGACCTGATTAATGAAGTGAAATCTGGGAGACAGAAAAATATACTGCAGTACCAAGTGGAAAGAAGAAAATAGATATTATAGAATAAACTGAATCCCCTAAAAATGTGTGTATTGAAGCCCTAACTCTGTACGTTGTATTTAGTCAATATGTGAGTAAATTAAAATTTATTTCTGGCCCTATTTGGAAATAGGGCCTCTAAATAGGCAGTTGGATTAAAATAGGACTGGTGCTTTATAGGAATAGGAGATCAGACATACACAACACAGAGATGTTACTATGAAAAGACAAAGCCAGAAGAAAGCCAGACACAGTCCAAAGGAAGCCTCAGAAGAAAACAAATCTGCTGACCTTTTGATTACTGACTTGATCCTCAGAAGTTTGAGAAAGCATTTACTGGAGCTACCTGGTATGGGGTAATTTGTTATGGCAAACCTAGTAAAGCAGTACACCCACTTCCTCTTGAAATTAAGCTTTCAATTGCAAAAGAGGCCTCCTTTTCTTACCTAGGTTCTCAGGGAAAGGAATCTGGTAAAGAGTTCTCTTACCCATCAACTGAATCCTCACAGATTCCTAATGCTTCCTAATAATTTTCACTGTTTCTTTACAGATTCGCCTGCCTAGAACTTATTCCTATTTCATAGGAAAAGTTGACCTAGGAAATATTAGAAAGAACATAAGATATAGGAAGTAGTAGAAGAAAATAAGCACATCAAGAAGGCAGCATAACCTCGTGAAAAAGATACAGTCCTCTCCTTTTATCCTTCCCATAGATCTCTTTCTAAATCCCTAGGAGGCAAATAGTAGTGACCAAGGCAATGCTGCCTATTGCTTTAGTGATGTCAGAAAGTTGGGATGTCATGGCAGCCATGCCTCTCTCAAACTCACCTAACCACGAAACTAGGCTGCAGTAGCCATGGGCCAGCCTAGAGCATCACAAGCCCTTCCAAACTAAAGGAGCCACCTGGGTTTTCCCTCAGACAGTTTGCCAGGCATGTTGTCGTCTGCATTTCTATGGCAGAATTTGTAATCTATGGTCGCCACTCTTATCACTAGTCCTCTGCATTCCTGAGGACCCCAAGAGACCACCATACTAGCTTGCAAACTACGTATCTTAAAAATATAGGAATACAATCCAGTCCAAACTGAAGGGCTGCAACTCATGGAGATAGATGTACATGGTCCTCAACCACAACAAGGGCTGTTATGAGCAGCAAAACCAAAGCTCCAGACAAATTCACATTAACAGCTGAAGCCATGCCAATGACATGTTTCCAGTATTGACAATGAGTGTAGAGTTTACATCCTCCACCAACTCGAGAACTTATGACGACAAGACCTCTCCCCCTTCCATCTTATGCAAGCCTAAAAGACAGACTCTATTGCAGCACATCAG
This sequence comes from Cephalophus harveyi, assembly GCA_006410635.1. Classification (NCBI taxonomy): domain Eukaryota; kingdom Metazoa; phylum Chordata; class Mammalia; order Artiodactyla; family Bovidae; genus Cephalophus; species Cephalophus harveyi. The sequence continues at coordinate 55,427 of SJYT01031263.1, forward strand.
GCCATACACATGCTCAACTGAGATATTTAGAGGTAACAGTACCAGGTACAGGACACTGTGGAGAAGACGCACATCCAAAGTGAGTCATATAAAAGCCTTCTGTGTCAGTTTCACAGAGAAAATATTCATCTCTGACATGATCCAGTTGATAGGATTCAAATCATTACTAACATTCAACTTAGCCACAAGGCAGTGCAGGTTCCCAGCATGGAACTTAAGAAATTTCAGTGCAGGCAAGAATAGAGAATCTTTCCAGGGCAAGGGACAGAGGTGATACATGTTTGGGAATAAGACAGAAGAATGAATAGGAGATTTCAGAGCTAGGTCTGACCATTGGATGTGATGGGAGCTGCTCTAGACCTGGCTACAGGCCTTGGGGACATATTTCAAAATTTAATACACTAATGTGGTCTCTGACCTCAGTGAGCTTTTATAATATTAATGCCTCAGCATACTTGTCTAGATCAACTGAAGTTCCACAGCTTTGAAATTCAGGAGATATTGATTGAGGGGTGGGGTGGGACTTGCAGGAGATTTGCTCTACAGGACATGCTCCAGCACTTGGTATACATAATAGAGCTGGAGTCAGAACTCACCTATGTATAGACTGTTCTGTTCTGCATATTTCAATTACAAGATTATATAATAACCACACATCTGGGCTTTCACTTTCTTTCTCTTTCCATACTTCTCTACTTATACAAAAGAAAGATAGCACTAATTTAGAAGTCACATTTTTGTATTAGGACTTTTCTCTCAGTTTTCCAAATTTATCAACTGTGCTAATTGACTTCCTGCTACTAAATATGGCCAACTTTATAGTAATTCCTCATGCCATGGCAGAGGTTCTCAAGTAAATGTAAAGGCAGATAAAATACAAAAGAACAAATAAACCAAGCTTCTGAGGAGTGTCAGAAGTAAAAAACGGCCATGGGAAAGTAGGCCATGAGATGGCTGATGACATAGTAGTGTGAGGGAAGCTCTGATGAGAAATCAGCATCCCTTGCAAATAGTTCATCTGTCCTAGAAATCAATAAGTTCATTTTTCTTCCAGCTAGTTCTCGTTATGTCTCTCCCTCATCGCATACACTGCCTACAGGTGACGATCCAGTTTAATCTCAAATATAAACCACACATTTCAACTTCTTCCTTACTCTCATGACAGGACTACTTATGACCTCATTGGCCATCCCCTTTTGTTTTACTATTGCAATCAGCATGCCAGTTCATTGTTTCTGACACTTTCAAATACATCTCTGGCCATCCTTTCATCTTCCTAACATCATCTCAATCTTCCCCTGAGCATCCAGATACATCCATCAGTATTTCTTATGTGTTTCTCATGGAGACCATTGTAATCACCCTCATGACTTCTTATCAATCTCATTAAAGTCTGAAATAGACACATATACTAAAAGGCTGGGAATATTTCATTAATACACAAGAATTCTTCAGAAAAGTGACTCTCAGCCTGCTCTTAGGTAAGGAAGAGGTATATGTGGGTCTCAAGATTATAATTTCCTCTCAGTTCCAGATCCTTCCTTTTTACTCCTTACTATTCTAGACAAGGGAAAAGTTAAGTTAGAGGTTATTATTCACAAATGACAAAAGAACTATTCTAATGGATCAGACTCCCTAAAGCAAGACAGGATAGAAATCCTTATTTCAGGTAACAGGAAAGAGATTCCAAAACGTGGATGGAGAAAAGGCAGCACAACACTCTCCACAGAGAAGTTTTTTGTTTGTTTGTTTAGTTTCTTAGGGAAAAGAAATAGCCCATGATCTTCAAAAGATGCACAGAGATAATTTATAAAATGGCTTAGCCATTCAGTGTGAACCACATGATGTCCTATCAGAAAAGACTACCTTAAGTTAGAAGTGTGTGTGTTTGCTCAGTCTTGTCAAATCTTTGCAACCCCTGAAGTGTAGACCACCAGGTTCCTCTGTCCATGAGATTTTCCAGGCGGAAAATTGGAGTGGGTTGCCATTTCCTACTCCATATTGTTGGATGTGTAGAGCTGAAGAAAAATATTATTACCCATGCATTTTCTTACACCTCTTTTGAGACAAAGAAAACTGTATAAGCCCAATCAGAACAACAACAAATTTAAAAATTAAGAACAGTTTAAGGGACCTCTGGGGCAACATCAAGGGCAACAACATCCCAATATTGAGGGTCTCAGAGAGGTGGAGAGAGAAAAAGCAGTTGATAATATATAGATATAATCATGGCTGAAAGGTCCCAAACCTGAAGAAGGAAACAAACTTAGATATCCAGGTAGAGAAAGAACAGAGGGTCCCAGAAGGATGATCATAGATGCAAACCAAGACACATCAAAATTAAATGGAAAGTTAAAGAGAAAGAGAAAAGAAAATGTGTCAGAGGACTCCCATAAGGCTATCAGCGGACTGAGCATTGTTGAGGTGGGGTGTTAGTCGCTCAGTCATGCCCGACTCTTTGCGACCCCATGGACTGCAATCCACCAGGTTCCTCTGTCCATGAGATTTTCAGGCAAGGATACTGGAGTGGGTTGCCATTTCCTTCTCCAGGGGATCTTCCCAACCCAGGAATTGAACCCGTGTCTCCTGCACTGCAGGCAAATTCTTTACCGACTGAGCTACAAGGGTCGCACTGAGCCTCCTCCAAATTGGTGATTGACTATGGAGTTCTTGGCTGCTCACAGAAGGGTTTGGGGCCGGGTCAGCCCCATACTGACCTCGCTTGTGTGGCCAGTAAATCATCAGTGAAGACCTGTGGTTCGATCACCTGCAGGACTACCCCAGGGGGGAAGATCCATGCCATGAGAGGTAACTGACAGAAACATGGATTATGAGGAGGTGGGCCCTGAAGAGACAGCTGTGTAGATGCCAGGACACTGTCTTTACAAATGGGCATGCCCAGGCTCATGCATGATGGCTGTGGAGCTTGGATTTGTAGCAAGTAGCAAGTGACAGGCTGAGACTGGAGGCTTGGGGACTTCATGTGTGCATGAGTGAACAAATTCTCACTCAAAGCAGCTGTGGTTACAGCATGAGAGTCCTAGGTGATTCTGATAGAGGCAGGGTGAATTAAGCACCTTTGTCAGAATCATCCTTCCCTGGGGTTTGCCACTCCCAGGCGTTCTGCTCCTCACAGAGATTGAGATCCCCTGGGCTCTTCCTTCCAGCCCCTCTTTGGTAGGGCTTTCTCTCTGGTGTTTCATTGCATATTTGTGCTGACTTTGGGGTCTTCTCTGAATTTCTGTATCCACTGTTTGGCCTCTCACCACCCCCACACAGGTAGCACTGGAAACATCTTCAGGCTGGTTGGGGATAATACTGAAGAGCTGTGGGGAGGGGTATCCTAAAATGGCAGTATGTGGTGCCTGCTGACTATTCCCAAGCTGTTGGATACAGCTGTCCTCAGCTACTGAGACACCTGTTTTCCCTGTTTGCATTTGTGTCCCTGTGCCTTGCATATATGTGTGTACATGCGTGTTTGTGTCACCTGTGCTTGTGTGTCTTTCTCTGTGTGTGTGTGTCCAGCCCACTGCAGGTGCCGAGGTGAAGGTGTCCACATGTGAGATGTGGGTAACTCAGAAGAGGAGGTACAAGGTGTCCACAGGCCAGATGGGACTGGACAGTGTATCTTCGTGGTGTCCCTGTTCAGGACCTGAATGTAGAAATGACGGCCAGTGATAATTCAGGATGGTGGCTCCAGAAATCTGGAATTACCCCAAGAGACATAAACAAATTCACAATTTCTGCTGTGTTTTTGTGTTTCTACCAGGAAGCGGGTATGGAGGGTTTGAGGAGTCACCTAGAGTAAGTCAAGTGTGGTGGGGCTTTTAAACCACTGCTTTTGGACCCCTCAGTCTGTGGGACATGGGCTGGATTGTAGAATGGAGCATGTGGCTAGGACAGGATCTGGGATTGTGAAGAGGCCAATTTCCTTTGGAAAAAGGCAGGGACTGGGAGGAGGAGGCCCAGAAAGAAAGCCTGCTGCACTGGAGACTTGTTCCACACATGCGAGGGAAACAGGTGAACATCCTCGGCCAGTGCTGCCTAGAAACAGCCCAACAGCCAGGACCCTCCCTTCCTGAGTGTGGCACACACTGGCACAATTGGAGAGAAATGACCTTCTAAGGTATTTGCTATATGTAGAGTGTTACTAATTTCCAGGTGGGCAAATTTTTCCTTCCTTCTTGGTGTCCCAAAGTGCCAGAAATCATTGTTATGCTGCCTACATTAATTGCCTAGTGTTCATGTATAAAATTTGAAATATACAATATTATATATGAATGTTGGGGTATATTTTCATATGCGTAAGACTGAATTTCATTACTTCATATATGAAAACCTGGAAGCTGATTTTCTTATGTGAAGTATTCTATTTTCTATAACTCATTCATTGAATACAGCATGTTCATGTGTGTGCTCTGTCTGTCCAGCTCTCTGCGATTCCATGGACAGTAACCTGCAGGGCCTGTCTGACCACAGGGATTTTCCCAAACAAGCATGCTGCTGCTGCTAAGTTGCTTCAGTCATGTCCGACTCTGTGTGACCCCATAGACGGCACCTCACCAGGCTCCCCCGTCCCTGGGATTCTCCGGGCAAGAACACTGGAGTGGGTTGCCATTTCTTTCTCCAATGCATGAAAGTGAAAAGTGAAAGTGAAGTGGCTCAGTCGTGTCTGACTAGTAGTGACCCCATGGACTGCAGCCTACCAGGGTCCTCTGTCCATGGGATTTTCCAGGCAAGAGTACTGGAGTGGGAGGCCATTGCCTTCTCCGCCAAGCAAGCATACTGGAGTGGATTGTCATTTCCTTTTCCAGAGGATATTTCCAACATTGGTATTGAAGCCGCCTCTCTTGTCTCCCCCACGTTGGTAGGCAGCTTCTTTACCACTAGTATATTTCCTGTTCAAAATATGTAGTATTTTATGTGTATGAATAATCAAATTTTCCATAGTTTGTATGGGATAACCTGGGTGCAGAGTTTCATATGTGAAATGCGTAATTCTCCTATTACACATATTAAAATCTGGTGCTGATTTTCCTACATGGACTGTGGAATTCTCTATGCTTAAGACAAGATAATCTGGATGCCAAGTTTTCCCACATGATATATGAAATTTTCTGTATTTCTTATAAAAGAATCCAAGGGTAATTTTAATACATAAATACAGAATTCTCTCAATGTCATAGATATATATGTGGGCAAAATTTTCCTGTGTGAAATAATGGAACTATATAATTCACAGGAGAATATGCATGTAGCTACCCTGTATGAAATACGGAATTCCCTATATTCACACATGAAAATTTTGGCACAAATTTACCTCCATGAAATATGGAATTTAGGAAAACCTGGGTCATGACTTTCTTTCATGAAATATTGCATTCTCTATATTTCACAAATGAAAATCTGGGCATTGATTTTCATTCATCAAGAATGGAATTCTCTATATTTCACATGTGAAAATCTAGGTGCAAATACCATATGAAAGATGAAATTCTTTATATTTTGCAAATGAAACTTATGATGGGTAATTTTTCTACAGGTTACGTGGAATTCTCTATATTTCACATGAACATCTGAGTGCATATTTTCCTATATGAAAAATGAAAGCCTCTGCATTTCAATTCTTTACCATCTAAGCTACCAGGAAACTTGAAAGTTTCTATGAAGACTTACAAGACCTAGAATTAACGCTGAGAAAAGATGTTCTTTTCATCATAGGGGACTGAAATGTAAAAGCAGGAAGTCAAGAGATATCTGGAGTAATAGGCAAGTTTGGACATAGTGTACAATATGTGACAGGACAAAAGCTAGTAGAACTTTGGAAAATAGAAAGGGTAAAAATGGAAAGAGTGACAGACAATTTTCTTGGGCTCCAAAATTACTGGGAACAGTGACTACAGTAGAGTTCAGTCACTCAATGGTGTTCAACTCTTTGTCACCCATGAACTTCAGCATGTCAAGCTTCCCAATCCATCACCAACTCCCAGAGCTTACTCAAACTCATGTCCATTGAGTCGGTGATGCCATCCAACCATCTCATCCTCTGTTATCCCCTTCTCCTCCTGCCTTCAATCTTTCCTAGCATCAGGGTCTTTTCAAATGAGTCCTTTCTTCATATCAGTTGGCCAAAGTATTGGAGTTTCACCTTCAGCATCAATCCTTTCAATGGATATTCAGGACTGATTTCTTCAGGATTGACTGGTTGGATCTCCTTGAAGTCCAAGGGACTCTCAGGAGTCTTCTCCAACACCACAGTTCAAAAGCATCAGTTTTTTTGGCACTCAGCTTTCTTTATACTCCAACTCTCACATCCATACATGACTACTGGAAAAACTATAGCTTTGACTAGATGGAACTTTGTCAACAAAGTACTGTCTCTGCTTTTAAATATGCTGTCTATGAAATTAAGATGATTACTCCTTGGAAGAAAAGTTATGACCAACCTAGATAGTATATTCAAAAGCAATTTGCCAACAAAGCTCCGTCTAGACAAGGCTATGGTTTTTCCAGTGGTCATGTATGGATGTGAGAGTTGGACTGTGAAGAAAACTGAGCACCAAAGAATTGATGCTTTTGAACTGTGGTGTTGGAGAAGACTCTTGAGAGTCCCTTGGACTGCAAGGAGATCCAACCAGTCCATTCTAAAGGAGATCAGTCCTGGCTGTTCTTTGGAAGGAATGATGCTAAAGCTGAAACTCCAGTACTTTGGCCACCTCATGTGAAGAGCTGACTCATTGGAAAAGACTCTGATGCTGGGAGGGATTGGGGGCAGGATGAAAAGGGGATGACAGAGGATGTGATGGCTGGATGGCATTGCCGACTCGATGGTCGTGAGTTTGAGTGAACTCCAGGAGTTAGTGATGGACAGGGAGGCCTGGCATGCCTGCGCTTCATGGGGTCGCAAAGAATCGGACATGAATGAGCGACTGAACTGAACTGATGTTGGTCATAGCTTTTATTTCAAGGAGCAAGCATCTTTTAATTTCATGGCTGTAGTTGCCATCTGCAGTTATTTTTGAATTCCCCCAAAATAAAGAAGGGAAGCAAAAAGCAAAGGAGAAAAATAAAGATATACCCATTTGAATGCAGAGCTCCAAGGAATAGCAAGGAGAGGTAAGAAATCCTTCCTCAAAGATCAATGCAAAGAAATAGAGGAAAACAATAGAATGGGAAAGACTAGAGATCTCATCAAGAAAATTAGAGATACCAAGAACATTTAATGCAAAGATGGGGTCAATAAAGGATAGAAATGGTATGAACCTAACAGAAGCAGAAGATATTAAGAAGAGGTGCCAAGAATATACAGAAGGAGTGTATAAAAAAGATCTTCATGAAACAGATAATCACAATGGTGTGATCACTCACCTAGAGCCATACATCTGGAAATTTCAAATGGGCCTTAGGAAGCATCACTACAAACAAAGCTAGTGGAGGTNTAGAAATGGTATGAACCTAACAGAAGCAGAAGATATTAAGAAGAGGTGCCAAGAATATACAGAAGGAGTGTATAAAAAAGATCTTCATGAAACAGATAATCACAATGGTGTGATCACTCACCTAGAGCCATACATCTGGAAATTTCAAATGGGCCTTAGGAAGCATCACTACAAACAAAGCTAGTGGAGGTGATGGAATTCCAGTTGAGCTAATTCAAATCTTGAAATCTGATGCTGTGAAAGTGCTGCACTCAATATACCAGCAAATTTGGAAAACTCAGCAGTGGCTACAGGACTGGAAAAGGTCAAGACACCACCCTTATGGCAGAAAGTGAAGAGGAACTAAAAAGCCTCTTGATGAAAGTGAAAGAGGAGCATGAAAACGTTGGCTTAAAGCTCAACATTTGCCAGGAGCAGCATGAGGAATCCCACCCATGACAAGGGGACCCGGCAGAGATCTCATGGGCAAGGCGAGTCAGATCTCAAGGTGTCCCCCTGATATGTCCTGAGTATGTACCCCAAAAAACAAAAATCTGCTGGCCTTTGTACTCTGCTTTTCCACTCTTCTGACACACTCTGGAAAAAGTCAACTCAGGGCTTTAGTCTTCTGCATTTGAAAGGGATGTTTCAGTAGGGCAAGGCGAGTCAGATCTCAAGGTGTCCCCCTGATATGTCCTGAGTATGTACCCCAAAAAACAAAAATCTGCTGGCCTTTGTACTCTGCTTTTCCACTCTTCTGACACACTCTGGAAAAAGTCAACTCAGGGCTTTAGTCTTCTGCATTTGAAAGGGATGTTTCAGTCACATGCACTCTGATAACTCTCTAGCTTGCCTAACAGGTTCCCCTGGACCTCTTACAGCTTGTGAATTGCTTACAGCCCCCCAACTGTGAGAGACACAAAACTTAAAAGCATCTTAAAGATACAGAGCCTTTTCTAAAGAGTAAAAAATCATATTGGTGATGGGATTTCACTGTCGACTCGATGCTTGCTGCCAGGCCTCCATATTCTTTATCTTTTAGGCACCTTAGGAGGATGTTAATCAATGTAATCAGGATTTGGAAAAAAGGTATATAGTAGTTTTGATGTTAGCAACACTAGACTTTTGAGTTAATTGCTTTTCTTTTGTTATAAATCACTGTACTCCTTTTACTTGTTATAGATTGCTGTATCTTTGCTATGTAAGAATTTAACTTTATTTAGTGCTTTCTGAGAGTGGCACCAGACTTTGGGAAGATCAACACAAATAAGTCTTCTGGTTGACAAACCTTATCAGAAAAAAAGGCTGTAAAATGTTAACTGGCCCTTGTGGCCGGAAGATGATGTAAATCGCCTAAGACTTGTGCATACAACTAGGTATACAGAGAGAAAAGCCTGGTTTTGATAAGAATCTGGGTTATGCAGCCTTAGCTGCATAATTTTGTATTACCCATTGATCTTTATGTACAATCAAACAGGTATAAAAGGCCTTTCTAGACAATAGAGCCCGGGCCAGTCACTGGACTGGTTTCCACCGTGTCTCCTCTTTACTCTAATTTCAGGCTGAGTTCCCATCTGGGGCATGGAGGCTCGCCATGTCTACTTACTTGTCCTGGCTTCTAAGATCTGTAAGAGAGAGAGCCCAAGGCAGAGCACTCTCCAATATTCAAACGGGTGCCAGCGGCCTAATGTAGATGGTGCAAGTTCCTTGTCTGGAACTTTATTGACTTTCCACGGAAACCAAGTTATTCAGCCTCTTTTCTCCACTTAATTTTCCTACTACACTATTTCTTCCTAATATAATTTTATATTAAAAAACAAATAAGTTTTCCTCGCCTACGCTGTCCACGCTTTGAATTTCCCTGGATCCACCGGGGCTGGACTCCGGCAAACATTCAGAAAACTAAGATCATAGCATCCAGTCCATCATTTCATGGCAAATAAATGGGGAAACAATGGAAACAGTGTCAGACTTTATTTTTCTGGGCTCCAAAATCACTGCAGAGGGTTATTGCAGCCATAAAACTGAAAGACACTTACTCCTCTGAAGGAAAGCTATGACCAACCTAGACAGCATATTGAAAAGCAGAGACCTCACTTTGTTGACAAAGTTCCATCTAGTCAAGGCTATGGTTTTTCCAGTGGTCATGTATGACTGTGAGAGTTGGACTATAAAGAAAACTGAGAACTGAAAAACTGATGGTTTTGAACTGTGGTGTTGGAGAATACTCTTGAGAGTCCCTTGGATTGCAAGGAGATCCAACCAGTCCATCCTAAGGGAAATCAGTCCTGAATATTCATTGGAAGGACTGATGATGAAGCTGAAACTCTAATACTTTAGCCACCTGATGTGAAGAGCTGACTCATTTGTAAAGACCCTGATGCTGGGAAAGATTGAGGACAGGAGGAGAAGGAGGATGAGGTGGTTAGATGGCATCACCGACTCAATGGACATGGGTTTGGGTGGACTCTGGGAGTTGGTGATGGACAGGGAGGCCTGGCGTACTGCAGTCCATGGGGTCACAAAGAGTCGGACACGACTGAGTAACTGAACTGAACTGAAAAATAAAGTATCTCACTGCTTCCATTTTTTCCCCCATCTGTTTGCCAAAAAATGATGAGAGACTGGATGCCATGATCTCTGTAATTTGAAAGTTGAGTTTTAAGCCAACTTCTTCACACTCCTGAGAGGGTAACAGGCAGGAAGGCCAGGGGTCTCCAAACGGAGGAAATAGCCTGCAAGTGTCAAACATTTTTATCTGTCATAAGTGGCAGGAGGAAACAAACTAGCAATATTTTTCCTTCTCTATACAAATTTAAAAGGAGGTTTCTCTTAAAATTCTGTGTTGCCATAATGACACCTGCTTTCACCTGAAGTTAACTAGTGCCTTTTTCTTATGGAAATGATAATCTTAAGCTATGCTAATGTACTATGCATTTACTCCAAACTCTGTCTTCAAGTTGGTTCCACCTTTTGGGCTCAGAACCTACTTGATAAGCCAGTATGTTATACTCTGATATTGTTCCTCTAATCTATGTAAATGAAACTATTTCTATGGTGATCTGCCCTTCTTCAAGGTTTAAGTTAATCCTTTTATGGCCCAAGATAAACCATTTGGTGCCAAGATTATCCCAAAATACATCTTATGGGTGAGGGGCCTGGTGCCATTCTGAGTTTTGAGACATTCTTTTCTTTCATTAACAGGCTGCTTGTGACTATATAACATCCAGCTGAAGACTAGCAGGGGGATACTCTTTCTACCCCCTTCTGATGCCTATGTCAGAAGCTTTCTCTGTCTCCTTTATACTTTAATAAAACTTTATTACACAAAAGCTCTGAGCGATCAAGCCTCATCTTTGGCCCAGATTGAATTCTTCTCCTTCAGGGGCCAAGAATCCCGGCATCGTAATTCAACAACAATCTTTCATCTTGGGGGCTCATCCGGGATCCTTCAGGACAAGGTAAGGATGCTTGGAGCTCTAGTTCTTTGTTCTCTTAGTGAACACGTTTTCTGCTGTGCTTTACTAACTACGGTGTGCTCGTGTGAATGAATGACATGCCTTGAGTGAAGCAAGTGAGGAGCCTTGCTCTGCGGTTCTATGGTGATCTCATACGGCTTATGGCAAAAACCTGTCTAGGGTTTATACCGACCTGCCAATGCCAAGAGGCATGCAATGTCTCCTTTGGGAATCGACCAGAAATGGGCAAAGCGTGTGGACTGAACTCTCCTTTCTCAGTCAAACTTTTCTGTCCCTTTGACCATTTCATAACTCCTTGGGAATTTGAGGTACTAACCTAATCTATTGGATCATAGACTTTCAAGGGACTTGTGATCTATACTGTTACTGTGTACTGTGGCTTAGGTCCCAAACTTGGATTGGTAGTCAAGAAAGTGCCTAGCCTCTCTAGGAATTGAAAGTTTGGAAGCTAGACGGAGCTCTATCCACAAGAACATCTCTGGGGTTAAAGGTTACTCAGATTGGGACTGCAGTGTTTTTTTTTTTTACTTTGGTAACTCTGGCTCTTAGTGGACCAGAAGAGGCTCTTATACTGGTGTGGTGATGCTTGAAAAGAACATCCCAGCTTTATGTTTGTATTGGTCTTATTGTGGTCAGGAATATACTCAGTGTCATGCACAAGCACTCAGGTGATGAATGTTTCCCCCAGCGGTCTTAGCTGGGGAGGCATTCCAGGTTACTCTGATTGCACCCCGGGTGGCATCAGAGGCAAGCAAGGTTAAAGGTGAAGAGCTGGATGTCAGGTAGAGATGCTATCTGTTCTACCCCTGGTAAATCACCACCCAATCTCGGTGGTAGGACAGTGCCTGCATCGGTAAGGGGCAGACTAATCCCACCAGGAAGGAAAAGCTTTTGGTGTAAAGTCTGTCTACACCCCCATCTAGAGCAGGGAGGGAAGCCTCCAGTAGGAAAATGGCTCTGGCCGCTTTTTTTCTCTCTTACAGATGGGAGCTAATAATTCCAGCCTCATTCTTTTGAACTGTATCCTGAAAAACTGGGATAGATTTGATCCCCAGGGCTTAAAGGAGACACACCTGGTCTTCCTATGCGATACTGCATGGCCACGGTATCCATTGGAGGGTCTCTTAAGTACAATACTGTTTTACAATTTGACTGGTTCTGTAAGGAACAAGGGAAATGGGTAGAAGTAGCATATATGTTGCCCTTTTTCTCTCTATGAAATATGCCAGACTTATGTCCTAAGGGTATAGATTTCAGTGTGAAACCTTCAGCTCCCTCTACTTTGTCCTCCTACTTTGCCCCCATACCTGGGGCTCCAAGCTGAACAAACTGAAAGCCAAAGAACACCCCTCAGAATGGCTGCCTTAGTCTCAGTGGAAACCCAAACTGAGATTCAAACTGCTTTGGTCTCAGTGGAAACCCAAACTGAGTTTCAAACTGCTTTGGTCTCAGTGGAAATCCAAACTGAGATTCAAACTGCTTTGGTCTCAGTGGAAATCCAAACTGAGATTCAAACTGCTTTGGTCTCAGTGGAAACCCAAACTGAGATTCAAACTGCCCACGTGGAGGTCCAAACAACTCCTGTTTCAGTATGACCTCAGACTATTCTGGTTTCAGTAGAAACTCAGACCATAGAAGTAAGAGATGAGATGGGGGACAGGAGACAAAGAGAAAAAGAAAAACAGGTTTCTCCAGTCTATCCCTAGGATCATATGCACAGAGAAGCCAGAGAGACTGAGGAACAGCCACATAAGCTGTTGCCTCTTTATGAAACACCCAATGGGAGAAATAATCCATCTATGAGAGTTAATAAGCCTTTTTCTTATCAAGAAATACAAAGAATCAAGGAAGATCTGGGAGACTATTTAGAGGACCCAGAAAAATACATTAGAGCCTTTAAAGGTGTTACTCTGCTTTATGACCTTACTTGGAAGGATATGATGTATATCTTGGGACAAATGCTGACTACTGACTCAAAGTTACGAGCTTTGGGAAAAGCGGTTGCTTTTGGAGATGAATGGCTTGGTAATGAATCAGTAGGGAAGAGGGAGGCAGCCCTCCCCACTGGGAATAGGCGGTCCCAACTATAGAACCAGAATGGTCCCAACTATACAACACAGCTAAAGGAAGATGGGATCAGAGTCATTTTGTCAGATGTATTCTTGAGGGACTCAGGCAGGCGCATTCTAAGCTTTTAAACTATAGCAAATTGGCAGACATAGAACAGGAGGAGAAGGGAGCTCCTGGTAAATTCCTAGATAGACTAAGAGAAGTTCTTCGCAGATTCACTGAGATTGATCCTGAAAGTTGTCGCGAGTGAAATGACAAAGAGACACAGACACAGACACACAAAGGACAGACATACACACAACTCCGGCCGGAGGAACAAATCTGCGCAAGACTCCTTGCAGTTTATTTTTATAGTCCAGTTCTGGGAAGCAATCCAAGAAGCGAAGCACTGAATTCTTTTACCATATGAGTACAAAATTACGATTTCAGCACAGAGGGAGAAAGTGACCTTCACATATTTACTAAGAAGCCTGTCCAGGACCCCAGCTTCCTCCTACTCATCAGGGAGGGTGTGAGACTCCTCGTATGCGAGCGGGTCCTTAACCCTTAGGGGTTCGTGTACAGGCTTCTTGGCAGAAGGGCTCTTGTTTGCAAGGAACCCCATGCCCTCAGGCAAAAAGGCCCCGTTTGCGGGCACTTGATGCCTCCCTATCTGATCCATTCTCAGGCCACTGTTGGTCTCCTACAGAAAGTGAAGAAGGAAAAGTGATCTTAAAAGATAGATTTATCACTCAGTTGGCTCCAGATATCTGCCATAAGCTACAAAAACGGGCGTATGGGCCAAATCAGTCTTTAGATACTCTATTACAACTGGCTCAGACGGTTTATTACCGTAGGGAATATGAGGAAAAGAAAGAAAGGCAAAAAAAGACAAAGGAAAAGGCGGAAGCCTTCACAATGGCTATGAAAAACTTTCTTAAACAGCCATAGAAAAATGCCCAGAGGGACCCAGGTGAAAAGGGATGGGCTTGCTATTACTATGGAAAGGAGGGGCACCTCAAGTGGGATTGCCCTCAGGCATCTGAGCCACCCCCGTCTCCATGTCCGGTGTGCAAAGGACCACACTGGAAGAGAGACTGCCCTCAGAGGCATAGGTCTCCGGAGTCAGACTCTCAAGACAATCAGGACTGAAGGTGCCCGGGGGTCCCCACAAAAGCTCCCGTCCTAATTACACCTGAGGAAGCCTAGGTATTAATAATTGTGGGGGGCCAATCTGTCGATTTCCTTTTAGATAATGTGGCAACTTACTCTGTGCTTACTGAAGCCCCTGGCCCACTTTCTTCCCAATCTGCTTCCATAATGGGACTGTCTGGATGAGCCAAAAGGTATTATTTCAGTTATTCTTTATCTTGCAACTGGGATTCTGTCTTATTTTCACACGAGTTTCTGATCATGCCAGAATTTCCCTCACCCCTTTTGGGGAGGGATATACTGAGCAAGGTCCATGACTCTGTTTTTATGAATATGGAGCCCTTCCTTTCTCTCCCTCTAGTTGAACAAAATGTAAATCCTAGAGTATGGGCTAATGGAAAATCTGTGGGTCGAGCACAAAATACTATTCCTGTAGTTGTCAAGCTCAAAGACCCACACTTTTTTCCACATAAGAAGCAGTATCCTCTGAAACCTGAGGTTAAGGAAGAGTTAAAACCCATCATCAAAAATTTAAAGGAACAGGGACTATTAACTCCTTGTAACAGTCCTTGCAACACTCCTATTTTGGGTATAAAGAAATCAAATAGTAAATGGAGACTAGTTCAAGATTTATGTATAATAAATGAAGCTGCAGTTCCTTTACACCCTATGGTGCCTAATCCTTATACTCTATTGCCTGAAATTCCTGAACGAGCCAAATATTTCTCAGTAATTGATTTAAAAGATGCCTTCTATTCAGTGCCTTTGGTGGAGGAAAGTCAATTTATATTTGCCTTTGAAGACCCATCGCAGCCAGCTTCTCAGTTAACCTGGACAGCTTTGCCCCAGGGATTTCGTGACAGACCTCACTTATTTGGACAAAGTTTGTTATGGGTTCTACAAAACTTTAATAGCTCTGAGCTCAGTTCAGTTCAGTTGCTCAGTAGTGTCCAACTCCTTGCAACCCCATGAATCGCAGCACGCCAGGCCTCCCTGTTCATCACCATCTCTGGAGTTCACTCAGACTCACGTCCACTGAGTCTGTGATGCCATCCAGCCATCTCATTCTCGGTCATCCCCTTCTCCTCCTGCCCCCAACCCCTCCCAGCATCAGAGTCTTTTCCAATGAGTCAACTCTTTGCATGAGGTGGCCAAAGTACTGGAATTTCAGCCTCAGCATCATTACTTCCAAAGAAATCCCAGGGCTGATCTCCTTCAGAATGCACTGGTTGGATCTCCTTGCAGTCCAAGGGACTCTCAAGAGTATTCTCCAACACCACAGTTCAAAAACATCAATTCTTCGGTGCTCAACCTTCTTCACAGTCCAACTCTCACATCCATACATGACCACAGGAAAAACCATAGCCTTGATTAGACGGACCTTAGTCGGTAAAGTAATGTCTCTACTTTTGAATATACTATCTAGGTTGGCCATAACTTTTCTTCCAAGGAGTAAGTGTCTTTTAATTTCATGGCTATAGTCACAATCTGCTGCTGGGGTCCAGCCCTGGTGGATCCAGGGAATTCGAAGCATGGACGGCATTGGTGAGGAAAGATTTATTTATTTATTAATATAGAAATATAAGATTAGATTAGATTAGAAAGAGATAGTGTAGTAAGAAGATTAAGTGGAGAAAAGGAAGCCGAATAACTTGGTTAACATGAAATAACAATCACCACCTACGTAGGCCACAGGCGTCTTCCCATTCTCCCGAAGGAGAGGAGGCACTGAGGCCCCCCGGTCCGATCTTAGAAGCCCAGGCAAAATTAGCAGGCTTGGTGGGTACCTCTGCACCAGATGGGAATTCGGCCAGAAAATAGTAAGGGAGAAAAAGAGGTTGAATAACTTGGTTTATGGGGAAGGCTAATAAAACTCCAGACAAGGAGCTTGCACCATCTACGTTAGGCTACCGGCGTCCATTTGAATATCGGAGAGTGCCCCGCCTTGGGCTCTCTCTCTTACAGATCTTAGAAGCCAGGGCAAGTAAGTAGACTTGGAGAGCCGCCCGCTCCAGATGGGAATTCAGCCTGAACTTAGAGTAAGAAGGAGAAGAAAGGTGAGAGAGTAAGAGAAAGAGAGAGAGACATGGGGGGAGCCAGATTCCCAAAAAACTAGACCGAGAGACTAGTCCGAGAAACTGGTCCATCCTTTATTGTTCAGAAGGCCTTTTATACTTTTGATGAAACATGGAGATCAATAGGTAACACAAAGTTATGCAGCATTAACAGCCCAGACTCATCACAAACAGGCTTTTCTCTCCGCATACCTAATTGTATACACAAGTCTTAGATAACTGACATCATCTTCTGGCCAAAAAGGGCCAATTAACATTTTACAGCCTTTATTCTGATAAGGGTTTGTCAACCAGAAGACTTATTTGTGTTGATCTTCCCAAAGTCTGGTGCCACTCTCAGAAAGCACTAAATAAAGTTACATTCTTACATAGTAAAGATACAGCAATTTATAACAAGTAAAAGGAGTACAGTGATTTCAGTTCAGTTCAGTCACTCAGTCGTGTCTGACTCTTTGCGACCCCATGAATCACATAGTGATTTATAACAAAAAAAAAATAATCAACTCAAAAGTCTAATGTTGCTAACATCAACACTATGATATATCTTTTCCCATATCCCGTTTACATTGATTAACATCATCCCAGGTGCCTAAAAGATAAAGAATATGGAGGTCTGGCAGCAATCATTGAGTCAACAGTGAAAACCCATCACCAATATGATTTTTAACCCTTTAGAAAAGGCTCTGTTTCTTTAAGACATATCCCGTTTACATTGATTAACATCATCCCAGGTGCCTAAAAGATAAAGAATATGGAGGTCTGGCAGCAATCATTGAGTCAACAGTGAAAACCCATCACCAATATGATTTTTAACCCTTTAGAAAAGGCTCTCCTTCTTTAAGATGCTGTTAAGCTTTGTGCCTCTCATGGTTGGGGGCTGTAAGCAATTCACAAGCTGTAAGAGGTCTGGGGAACCTGTTAGGCAAGCTAGAGAGCTATCAGAGTAGGTTTAACTGAAATATCCCTTTCAAATGCAGAAGACTAAAGCCCTGAATTGACTTTTTCCAGAGAATATCAGAAGAGTGGAAAACAGAGTTCAAAGGCTGGCAGATTCTTATTTTTTTGGGGTGGTGGATGCTTGGGAAATTCCAGGAGGAACCCCTGAAACCTGATTATGTCCTTGCATTTGTCAGGCTTCCTTCCGCATGACCTTGTCACGGTGGGATTCCTCATGCTGGCTCCCGACAATCTGCAGTGATTTTAGAGCCCCCAAAAATAAAGTCTGACACTGTTTCCACTGTTTCCCCATCTATTTCCCATGAAGTGATGGGACCGGATGCCATGATCTTCATTTTCTGAACGTTCAGCTTTAAGCCAACTTTTTGCTCTCCTCTTTCACTTTCATCAAGAGGCTTTTTAGCTCCTCTTCACTTTCTGCCATAAGGGTGGTGTCATCTGCATATCTGAGGTTATTGATATTTCTCCCGGCAATCTTGATTCCAGCTTGTGTTTCTTCCAGTCCAGCGTTTCTCATGATGTACTCTGCATATAAGTTAAATAAGCAGGGTGACAATATACAGCCTTGACGCACTCCTTTTCCTATTTGGAACCAGTCTGTTGTTCCATGTCCAGTCCTAACTGTTGCTTCCTGACCTGCATACAGATTTCTCAAGAGGCAGGTTAGGTGGTCTGGTATTCCCATCTCTTTCAGAATTTTCCACAGTTTATTGTGATCCACACAGTCAAAGGCTTTGGCATAGTCGATAAAGCAGAAGTAGATGTTTTTCTGGAACTCTCTTGCTTTTTCCATGATCCAGCGGATGTTGGCAATTTGATCTCTGGTTCCTCTGCCTTTTCTAAAGCCAGCTTGAACATCAGGGAGTTCACGGTTCACGTATTGCTGAAGCCTGGCTTGGAGGATTTTGAGCATTACTTTACTAGCATGTGAGATGAGTGCAATTGTGCGGTAATTGGAGCATTCTTTTGCATTGCCTTTCTTTGGAATTGGAATGAAAACTGACCTTTTCCAGTCCTGTGGCCACTGCTGAGTTTTCCAAATTTGCTGGCAGATTGAGTGCAGCACTTTCACAGCATCATCTTTCAGGATTTGAAACAGCTCAACTGGAATTCCATCACCTCCACTAGCTTTGTTCGTAGTGATGCTTTCTAAGGCCCACTTGACTTCACATTCCAAGATGTCTGGCTCTAGATTAGTGATCACATCATCATGATTATCTGGGTCGTGAAGATCTTTTTTGTACAGTTCTTCTGTGTATTCTTGCCACCTCTTCTTAATATCTTCTGCTTCTGTTAGGTCCATACCATTTCTGTCCTTTATCGAGCCCATCCTTGCATGAAATGTTCCCTTGGTATCTCTAATTTTCTTGAAGAGATCTCTAGTCTTTCCCATTCTGTTGTTTTCCTCTATTTCTTTGCATTGATCACTGAAGAAGGCTTTCTTATCTCTTCTTGCTATTCTTTGGAACTCTGCATTCAGGTGCTTATATCTTTCCTTTTCTCCTTTGCTTTTCGCCTCTCTTCTTTTCACAGCTATTTGTAAGGCCTCCCCAGACAGCCATTTTGCTTTTTTGCATTTCTTTTCCATGGGGATGGTCTTGATCCCTGTCTCCCGTACAATGTCACGAACCTCATTCCATAGTTCTTCAGGCACTCTATCTATCAGATCTAGGCCCTTAAATCTATTCCTCACTTCCACTGTATAATCATAAGGGATTTGATTTAGGTCATACCTGAATGGTCTAGTGGTTTTCCCTACTTTCTTCAATTTGAGTCTGAATTTGGTAATAAGGAGTTCATGATCTGAGCCACAGTCAGCTCCTGGTCTTGTTTTTGTTGACTGTATAGAGCTTCTCCATCTTTGGCTGCATAGAATATAATCAATCTGATTTCGGTGTTGACCATCTGGTGATGTCCATGTGTAGAGTCTTCTCTTGTGTTGTTGGAAGAGGGTGTTTGCTATGACCAGTGCATTTTCTTGGCAAAACTCTATTAGTCTTTGCCCTGCTTCATTCCGTATTCCAAGGCCAAATTTGCCTGTTACTGCGGGTGTTTCTTGACTTCCTACTTTAGCATTCCAGTCCCTTATAATGAAAAGGGCATCTTTTTTGGGTGTTAGTTCTAAAAGGTCTTGTAGGTCTTCATAGAACCATTCAACTTCAGCTTCTTCAGCATTACTGGTTGGGGCATAGACTTGGATAACTGTGATATTGAATGGTTTGCCTTGGAGACAAACAGAGATCATTCTGTTGCTTTTGAGATTGCGTCCAAGTTCTGCATTTCAGACCCTTTTGTTGACCATGATGGCTACTCCATTTCTTCTGAGGGATTCCTGCCTGCAGTAGTAGATGTAATGGTCATCTGAGTTAAATTCACCCATTCCAGTCCATTTTAGTTCACTGATTCCTAGAATGTTGACATTCACCCTTGCCATCTCTTATTTGACCACTTCCAATTTGCCTTGATTCATGGACCTGACATTCCAGGTTCCTATGCAATATTGCTCTTTACAGCATCGGATCTTGCTTCTATCACCAGTCACATGCACAACTGGGTATTGTTGTTGCTTTGGCTCTGTCCCTTCATTCTTTCTGGAGTTTTTTCTCCACTGATCTCCAGTAGCATATTGGGCATCTAATGACCTGGGGAGTTCCTCTTTTGGTTTCCTATCATTTTGTCTTTTCATATTGTTCATGGGGTTCTCAAGGCAAGAATACTGACATGGCTTGCCATTCCCTTCTCCAGTGCACTATGTACTGTCAGCCCTCTCCACCATGACCCGCCCGTCTTGGGTTGCCCTGTAAGCATGGCTTGGTTTCTTTGAGTTAGACAAGGCTGTGTTCCTAGTGTGATTAGATTGACTAATTTTCTGTGAGTATTATTTCAGTGTGTCTGCCCTCTGATGCCCTCTTGCAACACCTACCATCTTACTTGGGTTTCTCTTAGCTTGGGCGTGGGGTATCTCTTCACGGCTGTTCCAGCAAAGCACAGACACTGCTCCTTAACTTGGACGAGGGGTATCTCCTTACTGCTGCTGTTCTTGACCTTCAACGTGGGATAGCTCCTCTAGGCCTTCCTGCACCTGCACAGCCACCGATCCTTGGGTTGCTCCTCCCGGCTGCCGGCCCTGGCCTCGGACATGGGTGACTCCTCCCAGCTGCCACCCCTGGCCTTGGGCTTGGGGTGGCTCCTCAGGGTCACCACCCCTGGCCTCGGTCATGAGGTGGCTTCTCCTAGTTGCCCCTGACCTCGGACATGGGGTGTCTCCTCCTGGCCGTTGCCCTGACCTCAGACATGGGATAGTTCCTCTCGGCCACCGCCCCTGACCTGGGACGCGGGGTGTCTCCTCCCAGCCACCACTGGCCTCGGATGCGGGGTAGCTCCTCCCGGCTGCCGCCATGACCTCGGACGCGGGGTGTCTCCTCCTGGCTGCCCCTGACCTCGGACATGGGGTAGCTCCTCTTGGCCGCCGCCCCTGACCTTGGATGCGGGGTGTCTCCTCCCGGCAGCTGCCCGTAACCTCGGACACGAGGTATCTCCTCCCGGTCACACCTGACCTCAGACACAGGGTAGCTCCTCTCAGCCGTTCCTGTGCCATCGCAGCCTGGCATTCTAGGCCGGTGCCCCTGACCTCGGATGTGGGGTAGCTCCTCTCTGCCATGCTTAGTGCACCGGCCAGCTCTTGCAGCTGCCTGCACTTAGTGCTCCGGCTGGCTCTCACAGCCACCTGTGCTTAGTGCACTGGCTCTGAAGCAGTGGTGTTACAATATGTAGATGATATTTTGCTCTGTGCTGAGACAGAGGAAGCTTGTCGCCGAGCCTCAGAAGATTTCTTAAACTTTCTGGCAGGCTGTGGTTACAAGGGATCAAGAGAAAAGGCTCAGCTTTGTCAACAATCAGTTAGATATCTGGGCCTAATCATATCAGAAGGGACTAGGGCCATAGGCCCTTAGAGAATTAAACCTATACTAAATCATCCCCTACCTATGACTTTAAGAAAACTGAGAGGATTTTGGGGAATCACAGGTTACTGTCGTATTTGAATTCCAGGTTATGGGGAACTTGCCTGGCCTGTATATAAACTTATAGCTGAAACTCGGCAGGCCCAAACTGACAAACTGGTTTGGTCTCCAGAAACTCAAAAGGCTTTTAAGGTTCTTCAGACTGCTCTCCTGCAAGCTCCAGCTCTGAGCTTGCCCACAGGGTCAGAATTTAATTTGTTTGTCACTGAAAGGAAAGGTATGGCCTTGGGTGTTTTGACACAACCCCGAGGGCCTCACCAGCAACCTATTGCTTATCTAAGCAAAGAATTAGATGTAATTTCACGTGGGTGGCCCCACTGCCTAAGAGTAATTGGGGCNGGGTCAGAATTTAATTTGTTTGTCACTGAAAGGAAAGGTATGGCCTTGGGAGTTTTGACACAACCCTGAGGGCCTCACCAGCAACCTCTTGCTTATCTAAGCAGAGAATTAGATCTAATTTCACGTTGGTGGCCCCACTGCCTAAGAGTAATTGGGGCAGTGGCTTTATTAGCACCTGAAGCTTTAAGAATAATTAATGGATGAAACCTTACTGTACTGGCTTTTCATGATGTGAGTGGAATCTTAAATTCTAAGGTTAATATTTGGATGACAGACAGTAGCCTTCTTAAATATCAGTCAATGTTGTTAGAAGGACCAGTAACTAAGCTTAAAGTTTTTGGAAATTTAAATCCTGCCACTTTCCTTCCTGAGAAGGAAAATGAAATTATTATTCTCAGTTCCTAACTTTAAACTATGCAGCTCGGGAAGATCTAATGGATACCCCATTAGACAATCCTGAAATGGAAATATTTACAGATGCCAGTTCTCTTGTTCGGGATGGAAAGCATAAAGCAGATTATGCCGTGGTGACTGCTGAACTGGTTTTGGAAGCAAAATCTCTCCCCCAGGGAACCAGTGCTCAGTTAGCAGAACTTGTGGCTCTGACCCAAGCTCTAGAGTTAAGCAAAGGGCAGCGAGTAAATATCTACACTGATTCTAAGTATGCTTATTTGACTTTACATGCTCATGCTGCAATATGGAAAGAAAGACAGTTTAAAACAGCAATAGGAGAACCTATTAAGCATTTCAGAGAGATTGAGAGACTTTTAACTGCTATATATTGTCCTAAAGAAGTAGCTGTCATGCATTGCAAAGGGCACAGCAGGGATGGGAGTAAAGTAGCCAAAGGTAATCAGCTGGCTGACTGTCAAGCCAGAAAAGCGGCACTTTATGAAACCCCTTCACTGCTGACACCTTTGATCTGGACAGGTCCTGTGGAACAGGAAAAGCCACAATATACTGAGGAAGAATTAGAAAGATACGAAAAAAGAGGAGCACAGATTACTGATAAAGGATGGTTACAGTCTGAAGATGGAGGAGTAATAATTCCTGAACATGGTCAATGGAAAATTCTTAAGGGTTTACATCAGAATTTTCATTTGAGTGCAGAGAGTACTTACCAAATGGCTTCTCGTTTGTTCAAAGGTAAACATGTAATGAAAACTTTGAAGAATATTATCAAAAGGTGTGAGGTTTGTCAGAAAAATAACCTAAAGACTGAAAAGCTAGCAAAATCTGGATTACAATGAAGTGCGAAGTATCCTGAAGAGGACTGGGAAATTGATTTTACTCATATGCCAAAAGCTAATGGATATTCTTGCTTACAAGTTTGGGTAGATACTTTTACTGGATGGATTGAGGCTTCACTCTGTCGTAGTGAACAAGCTAAGGAGGTTATATAGATTTTAATCCATGAAATTATCCCCAGGTTTGGGCTGCCACAGAGCCTTCAGAGTGACAATGGTTCCGCCTTTAAAGATGCTGTAACTCAGGGGGTATCTAAAGCTCTAGGAATAGAATATCACTTACACTGTTCCTGGAGACCCCAATTCTCAGGAAAGATTGAAAAAACTAATGACATTATCAAAAGACATCTGTGCAAATTAACTCAAGAGGGAGGCAAGAATATATAACGGAGTAAAGACAATCTCTTTAACAAGTGGTGCTGGGAAAACTGGTCAACCACTTGTAGAAGAATGAAACTAGATCACTTTCTAACACCACACAGAAAAATAAACTCAAAATGGATTAAAGATCTAAACGTAAGACCAGAAAATATAAAACTCCTAGAAGAGAACATAGGGAAAACACTTTCTGACATAAATCACAGCAGGATCCTCTATGATCCACTTCCCAGAATACTGGAAATAAAAGCAAAAATAAACAAATGGGGTCTAATTAAAATTAAAAGCTTCTATACAACAAAGGAAACTATAAGCAAGGTAAAAAGACAGGCTTCTGAATGGGAGAAAACAATAACAAATGAAGCAACTGACAAACAACTGATCTCAAAAATATACAAGCAACTCATGCAGCTCAACTCCAGAAAAATAAACGACCCAATCAAAAAATGGGCCAAAGAACTAAACAGACATTTCTCCAAAGAAGACATACGAATGGCTAACAAACACATGAAAAGATGCTCAACATCACTCATTATCAGAGAAATGCAAATCAAGACCTCAATGAGATACCATTTCACATCAGTCAGAATGGCTGAGATCCAAAAGTCTACAAGCAATAAATGCTGGAGAGGGTGTGGAGAAAAGGGAACCCTCTCACACTGCTGGTGGGAATGCAAACTAGTACAGCCACTATGGAGAACAGTGTGGAGATTCCTTAAAAAACTGCAAATAGAACTGCCTTATGACCCAGCAATCCCACTGCTGGGCATACACACCGAGGAAACCAGAATTGAAAGAGACACATGTACCCCAATGTTCATTGCAGCACTGTTTATAATAGCCAGGACATGGAAACAACCTAGATGTCCATCAGCAGATGAATGGATAAGAAAGCTGTGGTACATATACACAATGGAGTATTACTAAGCCATTAAAAAGAATTCATTTGAATCAGTTCTAATGAGATGGATGAAACTGGAACCTATTATACAGAGTGAAGTAAGCCAGAAAGAAAAACACCAATACAGTATACTGACACATATGTATGGAAAGTAGAAAGATGGCAATGATGACCCTGTATGCAAGACAGCAAAAGAGACACAGATGTGTAGAATGGACTTTTGGACTCTGTGGGAGAGGGAGAGGGTGGGATGATTTGGGAGAATAGCATTGAAACATGTATACTATCATGTAAGAACGAAGCACCAGCCTATGTTCGATACAGGATACAGGATGCTTGGGGCTGGTACACGGGGATGATCCAGAGAGATGATGTGGGGTGGGAGATGGGAGGGGGATTCAGGATTGGGAGCTCGTATACATCCATGGTGGATTCATGTCAATGTATGGCAAAACCATTCGGTATTGTAAAGTAAAATAAAGTAAAAATAAAATTAAAAAAAAAAAGAATCTTGTTTCTTAAAAAAAAAAAAAAAGGAAATGGGGAGATGTGAGGGGAGGGATGGGATACACCAACACCTTACCTGACTTGGCACCGTAGGTCCCTGAGAGCCTTGGCATCCTGTCCTGTACAGGGAAGGAAGGACTCAGGCAAAGAAACAGGAGAAGGGAGTATCTGTGAAGGGACTAAAGGAACTTCAGCTCACTTGAGTAGATCCTGGTGCTGCTCCCAGGGCAGCTGGCAAACCACAGGGAGAGAGAGCTCTGAGGAGAGGCCTTAAGGGATACGGGGTGGTCCCCCAGAGAAACCGTGGTCTGCAGCTGGCCTATCAGTACTGGCAGATGGTTCCTCATCCAAAGAAGGTGGGCAAGTATGCATGCATGTGGAGCTCCAGTATTGCTGTAAAGCTGTCAGCTAGTGCCATCCACACATTTGCATCACTGTCTGTTTATGTGTGTGTGTGTTTCTCCTATCTTCTTCATGCTGAAAAAAAAAAAAAAAAACCTGGGCATGAATGTACACACAAATCACATGTCCTGACCATGGTCTCATACAGAGATGTCACAGGACCCTCCTCCCCCTGCCCCTGCTCCACCCTCAGGGGCCTGGAGGCCCTTGTATCCAACATTCAAAAGAGTCCCGCAATGGCCACCTGGAATTGCAATTCCCCTGGAACGGTGCCTCTCAAGACATGGGGGCGTTCTGATCAGCATTCAGTGTTTAATCACGCGGTGCAGAGTGTGACGGGGTGGGCAGGGGCGGGTAGGGTGCAGCGGCAGTCCAAGCGCACAAGCATTCAGGAAAACCCCTAGCAGAAAGTTAAAATCTGATGCCTTGGTGCAGGATTGCTGGGAAGCGTCTGGCCCTCAGAGTGCAGGGCATTAGCACGCCAGCTTGCATGCATCACCGTCTTCCACGTGGAACCATACTCCCCATGTGCCGCCCAAGATCCGGGGGTTTTTTAAACCATGAAATGCAGGCCTCTCTTCCCAGGCTGCAGCCCCCCACCCCACCCCCGGAGTCGGAGCTCTACCCCTTTCTCACCTCAAGGCCAAGGGTAGTACCACCAAGTCTGCCTGAGCGCAAACCTGGACATGCACGTCCACTACGACACAGCCACTGGGCCCCCAGCACAGAACTGGGATGGTGAAGGAACTGAACCTCTGCCACTGAGGGGCCAGTAATCCTGTGTTCCTTTTCCCCAGCACTGAAGTCTGGCTTCTGAACACCCAGGGCATGGCATTGCCATCCTGGTGTGAGTACCCTGCCTCTCTGGGCCTGACTTTCCATATCCTACCCCACCCCTCTCCCCTGGCCCCCATGGGCTGGCTGCCCACACTCACTGCTCCTGTCCACATCAGCTACCCACCTCAGTTCAGTTCAGTAGCTCAGTCGTGTCCGACTCTTTGCGACCCCATGAATCGCAGCACGCCAGGCCTCCCTGTT
>SJYT01031269.1:0-14799 GCA_006410635.1 Cephalophus harveyi
AAGTCATGTTTGACTCTGCGACAGCATGGACTGTGGCACTCCAGGCTTCTGTGTCCTTCACTGTCTCCCAGAGTTTTCTCACACTCATGTCCATTGAGTTAGTGATGCTATCTAACCATCTCATCCTCTGCCATCCCATTTTCCTCCCTCCTTCAATCTTTCCCAGCATCAGGGTCTTTTCCAATGAGTTAGCTCTTCGTATCAGGTAGCCAAAGTATTGGAGCTTCAGCTTTAGTATCAGTCATTCCAATGAATATTCAGGATTGGTTTCCTTTAGGATTGACTGGTTTGAACTTCTTGCAGTCCAAGGGACTCTCAAGAATTTTCTCCAGCACCGCAATTCCAAAGCATCAATTCTTTGGCGCTCAGCCTTCTTTATGGTCCAACTCTCGCATCCATATGTGATTACTGGAAAACCCATAGCTTTGATTACATTGACTTTTGTTGGCAAAGTGATGTCTGCTTTTTAATACACAGTCTAGGTGATTACTAGGTAGATATACTTACTGTCACTCATTTATGGATGAGGGAACTGAGGGCCAGATACATTAAGCAACTTGCCCAAGCTTACATATCCAATGTGTGGCAGAAGTGGGATGTGAGCCCATGTTGTCTGGCTTCAGAGCCTACTCTGTCTACTGAGGCCGCATGGCCTCTTTGGATGGTACCTCCTCTATGAAGTCCTCTCTCTCTCCCCATCTGAGTTCCCAGAGAGCCAAGTTATATTTTCATGAGTATTCACATGAATACTTTAATTACCTGTACCTTTAATTACCTTGCATCGTTTCTCTCTCTTTTTTTTATTTGTACAGATGTGAGCTCCTCGTGAACAGAACTGAGGCTTTGTATTCCCTCTACATCAGCACAGGGGCCTGGAACTCAGTGACATTCAGTGGAGGCTTGCTAGATAAGTGTCTTATAAGACAAGATTATTCGTTAAAGCAGTAGTCATCAACTCTGGCTCACTTAGGCAGAATAGCATTTCATAGGAAGGCTATCTACAGGTTTATAGACTCAACTGGAGGGTAAAGAACTATGCTAAGAAAATAGGCAGAAAACTAATGGAGTGAAGCAGCAGGGATTTGTTCAGGCTTTCACTGTGTGGGAAAAGGATGAATTATTACAGGCAAGGTACTCAGAACATTATTAGCCATGATGTAAGAGACTGGCAGTGTTTGCTGTTATTGTGCATGTTGGGTCTTGAAGAGTATTTCATTTGCCAGCTGGAGGAAGAAGGACCAGCATTTAACAAGTCCCCTGCCTAACAGGGCGCGGTGTGTTAGGGAATTTCTGGAAGCTTGATATAGCCAGGCAGTAAAGGATGCCAAGAAGGCAGAGCAGGGGTAAAGCAAAAGCTGAGTCTGTAAAGGAAGACAGAAGGCAGAGCAGATAGGGCCTTGTGACTATGTATAAGAATAATGTCCTCATTTGGAATTTGTTCTACAGGCAAACCAGAACCAACAGTAGCTTTTAAATAGGGAAACTGAAGTGCTCAGCACACACACAAGGTCTGTTTGTGAGTTGCCTGAGGCCCATTTAATTGCATATGAATGAGTTTCCCTGCTAGGGATAGAAGGGCAGGCGGGACTGGAAGACTTGTGACCTTGATTCCTGAACTCCTGAACACCGGTGAAAATCACTTAGAACTTACATATAAATCTTGACCACATTTTGATAGTGAAGCATATGAAGCCAGGACTGCCGAGGTGACCCTGAGAGCCTGGAGGGCTTCATCAGGGAATTATCCTGGGGAGAGCAAATCCTGAGCTTGCTTTGAGGGAGGGGTCTTGGTTTGCCTCATCTTAGCTATGAAGGCGGGAGCTTCTCTGGTGGTTCAGATGATAAAGAATCTGCCTGCAATGCAGGAGACCTGGGTTTCATCCCTGGGTCAGGAAGATACCCTGGAAAAGAGAATGGCAACCCACTCCAGTATTCTTGCCTGGAGAATGCCATGGACAGAGGAGCCTGGCGGGCTACATACAGTCCATAGATCACAGAGTCAGATACGACTGAGTGATTGCCACTTCACTTTCTTCCTCAGTGAAGGAAGGACGAGCCAGAGAGAAGTCTGCCTGGCTGATGGTCATGTTGCAGAATTCCATAGCTGATTCATCCGTGGCCCTCCCCCCGCTGTATTGTACTGATGCCACAGGCAGCCTCGACACGACTCTTGGCTGCAAGTCAGGTGGAATAGTTCCCAGCATAGCTTCTGGGGCCACTGGGAAGACTCCCTCAAGAAACAGCCATAAATTCATCTACAAGGTTCAAAGAGAACCTCGTAAATGTGCTCCATCAGTGTCCCTGTGTGGGGGAGAGACTTTACGAGCTCTGCAAGCCTGAAACCACCTTGTAAAGCAGAGCGCAGGACCGAGAGGAAACATCCTGGGGTGGAGCACACGCACCTACCTTAGGGCCGCCTCCTCCTCAGCCAAAGCCAAGAGCCTACTTAAGGAAACTCAAGTTTTAAAGAAACACAATTATTTTTCCCTGAAAAAAGCAATATGTGTTCATGATGGAAAAATTGTAAAATGCAGAAAAATACAAAGAAGAAAGTAAAAATCTCGTAATTTCACAAGTCGGAATTCACTGCTGACATTCGGCTTATAGCTGTTTAGTATTTCATTTACATATGCAGGTCTGTATGTATTGGTATTGCATAAATGTATATGTGTTTGTGTATACATATATATATGTATTTTATTACAGTAAATTAAATACAATTTACCATTTTATTAATTTTAAGTGTTCGGTTCTATAGCATTAAGTACATTTGCACTGTTATGCAATTCTCTCCACTATCCATCTCCAGAAAATTTTCACCTTCCCAAACTGAAACTCTGTACCCATTGAACACTAACTCCCCAATTACTCTCCCTCCCCATCCCTGGCACCCACCATTTTATTTTCTGTCTCGAAGCCTGACTACTTTAGGTACCTCATGTAAGTGGAATCATACACTATTTGTCCTTTTGTGACTGACTTTTTACACCTACCATCAAGCCCTAAAGATTCTTTCATGCTGGTGCGTGTGTCAGAGTTTCATTCATTTGCTTGAATGGAATGTTATTACATTCCACTGTGTTTGTACAGACCGCATTGTGTTTATCCATTTGTCCACTGATAGACACTTGAGCTAATTCCACCTTTTGACTGTTGTGAATAATGTGGCTGTGAGCATGAGTTTACAGATATGTTTTGAGTCCCTGCTTTCATTCTTTTTGGGTGTATAGCCAGAAGTGAAATTGCTGGATCATATAGTAATACTGGGCTTCCCTGATGGCTCAGATGGTAAAGAATCTGCCCGCAATGCAGAAGACAGGGGTTCGATCCCTTGGTCAAGAAGATCCCCTGGAGAAGGGAATGGCAACTCACTCTAGTACTCTTGCCTGGAGAATCCCATGGAGAGAAGAGCCTGGTGGGCTACAGTCCATAGGGTTGCAAAGAGTTGGACCTGACTGAGCAACTAATACTTTCACTTTCACAGTAATACTATGTTTTATATATTTTAAAAATTGATAATATACTCACAATTTTATATCAAATTGTGGGCGTTTTCCAATGTCATTATAAACTCCTTTCAAACCTAGTTTTTAATGACTACCTAGTATTTATTATCTTGGCATCCTATTCTTAGATATTTTTATTGTTTCTAATTTTTCACTAGTACAATACTATAACAAACATTTTATACACAAATATTTGAATATATCTGATTATTTCCTTAACATGATCAACTCTTATAGGTAAAAGCATTGTCAAAAGATAACATTTTTAAAGCTTTTGATGTATATTTATACATTTTCTCATAAAATTTTCTCCAATTTTATACACTTCAGTGATGTTTTACCCACCTTACTCTAACATATATTAAAAATAATTCATTCTTTTTGCAACCTGACCCACAACCAACAACACATTTCTGGTCCTGGCTTCTTAAGAACCTTATCAGGCTAAGGTTGTGGGTATACAGATTAAAAAGAAGACTTTGGAAGTATTATTATAATTATCATTATTAGAGGAGAGGAAGAGAAACTGGCAGTTTCTTGTATGAAAAAGAAAAAGGAAGATTGGTGAAGCAGTAGGGCTAAGTGCAGATGGGAGAGGGGAGAGCATGGGGCACTGATGTTTGTTAAGCATCTGTACATGCTTTCCATATGGTCTTACTCTGTCAACAGCCCTATAAGTTATAAGCTATGGTTTTTCCAGTAGTCACGTAGGAATGTGAGAGCTGGACCATAAAGAAGGCTGAGAGCCAAAGAACTGATGCTTTTGAACTGTGGTGCTGGAGAAGACTCTTGAGAGTCCCTTGGACAGCAAGGAGATCACACCAGTCAATCCTAAAGGAAATCAACCCTGAATATTCATTAGAAGGACTGCTGCTGAAGCCGAAGCTCCAATACTTTGGCCACCTGATGAGAAGAGCTGACTCACTGGAAAAAACCCTAGTGCTGGGAAAGATTGAGGGCAAAAGGAGAAGTGGGTGGCAGAGGATGAGACAGTTAGATAGTATCACTGACACAATGGACATGAGTTTGAGCAAGCTCAGGGAGATAGTGAAGGACAGGGAAGCTTGGCATGTTGCAGTCCATGGGATTGCAGAGAGTCATACACGACTTAGCAGCTGGACAAGAACGACAACAAACATATGATGACCTGTATTTTCCAGTGAGGAAACTGAAGCTCAGAAAGAGCCTTGGTTATAAAGTTATATAGATGGTAGGTGGCAGAGCCAATTCAGCTAACACAGATACTCTGACCCCCAGGACTGGCACTGATCCTTTTCTTCACTATGATACTCTCAGGAGAAGACCCTATGATATAGGACAAAGAAGATGTGGGCAAGGTCAAAAGGAAAAAGCTTGGTACAGACAAATTTTGTTGTTAGTTCCTAGATCCAGGGAGAGGTATGGGCTGTAATTCTGTGTAAGGGGATGAAAGTTGCCTTCATGTGGTAGATGGTCAAACTCCCCTGCAAAAGTGTGTGGATTTAGCACCTGTGGCATGCCATGGAACTGAGTAATCTGATTGATTCAACAGATCTCACAAAACACAACGCAGCCACCTGCAGGCCCCACGTCTTCCTAGATGAGGTCCTTATGGAAGTGTGTGGAGCAGAGTCATCAGTAGCTTATCCTGATGGCAAAACTCAAACGGGGAGGCAGATGGCCAAAACCAGCTAAGTGAGAAAGATCAGGTTATGGGTAGAAAGTCAAATCTGTGGTTAACCTCAGATTTCTGCATTGCTGCCTAAGTGGGGATAAATTATACCCTATGTTATGTTAAGGTATGACTTAATCTTTCATTGTTTGTGGGTGTAATTAAGTTTTACAACACCCTTTTATAAGACAAACACTTCAACAGTACATATGGTCACTGATCTTATCATAAAATAGATGCTATAATTAGAGCAGTGAGTTCCTGGCTTGTGTATCACGGAAAACTGAAGTGGATTTTAGTCCTCTGTTTTATTAGGATTACTATGTGTTTGTCGTGAGTGGTAGGTAGTGGAAAAAATCCTCGATGAAATGCCAGAGTGTTTTTGGTGGAGAGGGTATTACAGTTATTGTGAGTAGAGTTACAAAACATCTTTCTCTGCACTGGAGAATGAGTGCAGATAACCATTTTCAAGATTGACAGTGGTTGGAATGGTGCCACCTGGAATCATACCAAAGCTAAGATTAGTTTAGGGGGGCCTGTAGGCAGAGAGCATGGGCAGTTGCTCTCTGAGCTAAGATTCTTTGGTTGTTTCAATATACTTCCCATTATATCTATTAATTTCATTTAAGTTCCTTGACAAAGAGACTAGGTCTGGTTCCTTTTATAAAATGCCAAGCATAAAATTGTTGTTCAGTCGCTCATTTGTGTCCGACTCTTTGCAACCCCCATGGACTGGAGCACGCCAGGCTTCCCAGTGCTTCATTGTCTACCAGAGTTTGCTCAAAAGTGATAGTCCATTGAGTCGATGATGCCATCCAACCATCTGATCCTCTGTTGCCCTCTTCTCCTCCTGCCTTCAATCTTTCCCAGCATCAGGGTCTTTTCTAATGAGTCAGCTCTTCACATCAGATTGCCAAGGTATTGGAGCTTCAGCTTCAGCATCAGTCCTTTCAATGAATATTCAGGGTTGATTTCCTTTAGGACTGACTGGTTTGATATCCTTGTAGTCCAAGGGACTCTCAAGAGTCTTCTCCAATACCACAGTTGAAAAGCATCAATTCTTTGATGCTCAGCTTTCCTTATGGTCCAACTCTCACATCCATACATGACCACTGGAAAAACCATAGCCTTGACTAGCTGGACCTTTGTCAGCAGAGTGATGAACCTGCTTTTTAATCTGCTGTCTAGGTTGTTCATAGCTTTTCTTCCAAGGAGCAAGCGTCTTTTAATTTTATGGCTGCAGTCACCATCTGCAGTGATTTTGGAGCCCAAGAAAATAAAGTCTATCACTGTTTCCATTGTTTCCCCAACTATTTGCCATGAAGTGATAGGACCAGATGCTGTGATCTTAGTTTTTTGAATGTTGAGTTTTAAGCCAGCTTTTTCACTCTTCTCTTTCACCTTCATCAAGAGGCTCTTTAGTTCCTCTTCGTTTTCTGCCATAAGGGTGGTGTCATCTGCATATCTGAGGTTATTGATATTTCTCCCAGCAATCTTGATTCCAGCTTGAGCTTCATTCAGCCTGGCATTTCACATAATGAATATAGTTGGTATTTAGTAAATTCATAGTAATATACAAATAAGCATGCAGCATAGTCTTGCATTTTTATTATTTGTGATTATTTATATTTTGATTAGGATTGAAAGACTGCAGTCCATGGGGTGCCAAAGAGTTGGATACAACNCCTGGCATTTCACATAATGAATATAGTTGGTATTTAGTAAATTCATAGTAATATACAAATAAGCATGCAGCATAGTCTTGCATTTTTATTATTTGTGATTATTTATATTTTGATTAGGATTGAAAGACTGCAGTCCATGGGGTGCCAAAGAGTTGGATACAACTCAGCAATTGAACATCAGCAAATTATAAAACAAGGTAGATTTCAGCCTGTGTATGGGAATTTTCCTCTGTGGATGGGAACTTTCCCTTGGAAGAAAGAAGTAGAACCCAAATGATAAGTGCATGAGGATAGGTGATGAATTGTCTCATGAAACAAGAGATTGATTTTTCTGGTCAGTGTGGCCCAGCTTGTTCTAGTTTGTTAAATATACCTCTCAAATTTAGATGGAAAAGTTGGGGCCCTGATAGCTGAGTCTGGTTTCCCCAACCACATACACCCTCCGTTCTGCTTCCTGAATCTTGTGAAAAAATAAGCCAATTAGAGATCCACTCCCTACCCTCTTCTTAGGTCACAGCCTAGTAATCCTGAGAGGGAGATCGATGGTAGTGAGAAACCGATTTTACCTGGTGAACAGAACAGGGGTTTGAGAGAGAAGGGAGGAGGGCTGCTGTTGCACGGATACATTTAGAATAATTTTCTGACATTCATCCTTGATTCTCAGATTTTCTTTGATATGGAAATCTCCACAGTTGTGACATGGTCGAGATCAGCTGCTAAAAGCCATAATTATCCTTATAAGAAAGAAAGCCCAGCCTGTGAGAAGCCTCTATATCAGATCAAGGTCACGCTGATTAGGACCATTTGTATCTTCTTCTTCAAACATCCCTTGCTTTATAAATAGCTAGAAGCTATTCTGCAATCATTTATCATTGTATAATATATATATGCATATACATATAATTTTCATAAGATTATAATTTTATGTGTTTTACATAGAGATGGATAACTTACAAATATAATTTACATAGTCATCTGCACATGTAATAATAGATGCACATTTTCATATAAATATTTATATGACAATTTGCATTAAGAGGAGGGTGTGAAAGGGATTTATTGTTGGTGTTTTTTTGTATTCATCTCTTTGCTTGCTTATTTTATGATTTCTCTATGATAAACGTCAAATTTTCTCAGTTTAAAAAAGGATTTCGGGAATTCCCTGGCAATCCAGTGGTTCAGTTCAGTTCAGTTCAGTCGCTCAGTCGTGTCCGACTCTTTGCGACCCCATGAATCGCAGCACGCCAGGCCTCCCTTTCATTACCATCTCTCGGAGTTCGCTCAGACTCACGTCCATCGAGTCCGTGATACTATCCAGCCATCTCATCCTCAGTTGTCCCCTTCTCCTCCTGCCCCAATCCCTCCCAGCATCAGAGTCTTTTCCAGTGAGTCAACTCTTCGCATGAGGTGGCCAAAGTACTGGAGTTTCAGCTTTAGCATCATTCCTTCCAAAGAAATCCCAGGGTTGATCTCCTTCAGAATGGACTGGTTGGATCAGTCAGAGGCTTTGGCATAGTCAATAAAGCAGAAATAGATGTTTTTCTGGAACTCTCTTGCTTTTTCCATGATCCAGTGGTTAGGACTACACAACTTTCACTGCCAAGGGTCTGGGTTCAATCCCTGACTGGGGAACTAAGATGCCAGAAGCTGCACGTCCTCCCACCCCCGCACCCCACCAAAAAAAAAAAAAAGATTTGTTTTTCTTTATTTAAGATATTTCCTTGGAGAAAGAAATGGCAGCCCACTCCAGTATTCTTGTCTGGGAAATCCCATGGACAGAGGAGCCTGGTGGGCTATAGTCCATGGGGTTGCAAACAGTCGGACATGACCTAGCAACTAAACAACAACATTTAGGATGCACTGAGTTCCCACCTGCTCAGTACAGGATGACCCAAAGCCCAAGTAGAACCTGGGGTCTGGAACAGCAACAGGCTATCTCATTACCATAAAAGGTTTCACATTTTATTTTTTCTGAGAAAGTTCAGTTCAGTTCAGTCGCTCAGTTGTGTCTGACTCTTTGTGACCCCATGCATTGCAGCACGCCAGGCCTCCCTGTCCATCACCAACTCCCGGAGTTCACCCACACTCATGTCCATCGAGTTGGTGATGCCATCCAACCATTTCATCCTCTGTCGTCCCCTTCTCCTCCTGCCCCAGTCCCTTCCAGTATCAGAGTCTGAGAGAGTAGAGGCTTCCAATGGCATGCATTACCATATTGTCTCCCAGGAACCCAACAATCATTCCTATTAACTCATGTCCATCGAGTTGGTGATGCCATCCAACCATTTCATCCTCTGTCGTCCCCTTCTCCTCCTGCCCCAGTCCCTTCCAGCATCAGAGT
Organism: Cephalophus harveyi; assembly: GCA_006410635.1. NCBI lineage: Eukaryota > Metazoa > Chordata > Mammalia > Artiodactyla > Bovidae > Cephalophus > Cephalophus harveyi. Next base: position 9,184 of record SJYT01031269.1, read on the forward strand.
CTGAGAGAGTAGAGGCTTCCAATGGCATGCATTACCATATTGTCTCCCAGGAACCCAACAATCATTCCTATTAGAGCTGACTTCATTTTATCTCTGGTGATGTCATTTGTTTTTCAGAGAATCCTTAGATAAACTAGAACAACTATTCTTCCACATTTCACCCAGAGCCATGGGCCTCAAAACTGCCTCAGCTGCTGTGGTAGCACCGGGGAATGGGAATCTCTTCCACTAGAGACCCGTTTAGTGCTGTAAGAGGAAGGCTCAGGAGCCCCTCTCAGCCTTGATGGTAGAAGGCTGCACTGCCTTGAGAGGTTAGCTGTGTGTTTCAGCAGGCCCCAGTCCAGCTCCTCAGACCCTCCACAATCACTGGCCTTGTGGATTTCAAAGTTTCTCACCACTCAGGCCGGAGAAGGCAATGGCACCCCACTCCAGTACTCTTGCCTGGAAAATCCCGTGGACGGAGAAGCCTGGTGGGCTGCCGTCTATGGGGCCGCAGAGAGTTGGACACGACTGAAGCGACTGAGCAGCAGCAGCAGCAGCAGCACCATTCAGGCAACAATGGAGGCAAAACCATTTGGCTTTTTTTCCCTTAGTACATAACTTTTCTTCCAAGGAGTAAGCGTCTTCTAATTTCATGGCTGCAGTCACCATCAGCAGTGATTTTGGAGCCCAAAAAAATAAAGTCTGGCACTGTTTCCACTGTTTCCCCATCTATTTCCCATGAAGTGATGGGACCAGATGCCATGATCTTCGTTTTCTGAATGTTGAGCTTTAAGCCAACTTTTTCACTCTCCTCTTTCACTTTCATCAAGAGGCCTTTTAGCTCCTCTTCACTTTCTGCCATAAGGGTGGTGTCATCTGCATATCTGAGGTTATTGATATTTCTCCCAGCAATCTTGATTCCAGCTTGTGTTTCTTCCAGTCCAGCGTTTCTCATGATGTACTCTGCATATAAGTTAAATAAGCAGGGTGACAATATACAGCCTTGACGCACTCCTTTTCCTATTTGGAACCAGTCTGTTGTTCCATGTCCAGTCCTAACTGTTGCTTCCTGACCTGCATACAGATTTCTCAAGAGGCAGGTTAGGTGGTCTGGTATTCCCATCTCTTTCAGAATTTTCCACAGTTTATTACCTGATGTGAAAAGTTTGTGGGGCTTTTGCAGTGGGGCTTCAGCCCCGAGTATTCCCGAGGATAGGGCCACTTTTCATGCTACAAACCATGTTTCTGGGGCTTATGAGCTTCGCAAAGGCCAACAAGATGCTTGAGTAAAAAATAAATAGATGCCATTCTATATATGGGGGCTTCCCAAGTGGCTCAATAGGTAAAGAATCATCTGCCAATTCAGGAGACTCAAGAGACACGTGTTTGATCTCTAAATCAGGAAGATCCCCTGGAGAAGGAAACGGCGACCCACTGCAGTATTCTTGCCTAGAAAATTCCATGGACATTCCTGGCGGGCTATAGTCCATGGGGTCATAAAGAGTCTGACATGACTGAGCACAGCACCGCATTCTATATATAATGTGTATGTCAGCTCCAAAATTAAAAAAAAATATGTTTACATATATATAATGGAACATTATACATATATACGTATATATAATGGAACATTACTCAGCCATTAAAGAGAATGAAAGAGCACCATTTGCCACAACATGCATGGACCTAGAGACTGTCATGCTGAGTGAAGTAAGTCAGACAGAGAAGGAGAAATATTGTATGACATCCCTTAGCAAATGCCCTGGTTCAAAGGGGCTAGGGCACATACACAGGCTCCCAGGTTATGACTCTGAGAGGAGAGCCTGCTTGTGTGGCAGACTCACAACTGCTAAGCCCAGAGCCTAGGACCGACCTTCATGATTTCAGTTCATTTATTTACAACAAGAAACATGAATGTTGAGTTCATGAACTCTGTTGAAAGAACACTAGTCACTCACATCCCTGGAGAGTGCTTTCGCCCACATGGACCCATATCATGAATGGTCACAGAAGCAGAGAAAGAGAGTTCATTTCCTGATGTGGAGGTTAGTGGCATCCAAGCAGCCATTCACTTGATGGATTTCCACAGATACATAGACCTTGCCAATGGCAGGTGGTGGTCTTGCCTAAACACAGACTGCTTATATGGATCCTGCCTCATTGACTCTGTGACTCCCCTTTTCTGTATTTGGCTGAATAACCGCCCCCACCCCATCTTCTGAAAGGTGAATGCCTTAAAGTTGAGTCAGCTTCTGTTGACTTGGATTCAATTCTTTCTTTTTAAGGTTCACCATGAATATGTCTCTGATTTGATCCATTCCAGTGTTTAACATTTATGAGAAATCTCTATTCATTTATACCTAAAACCTGGAGGAAGGGGGCCTTTCACGGTAGCTTCCAGATCCACCCAGCAGGGCACAGGGAGGACTAGAGGGGACAGGCTGCCAGGTCTCACCTCTCCACGACTCACGGCTGCTTGACTTCTCTTTCAGAACCACTTAAGCTTTCACATGTCCCTGGACTGTGCCCGGGCAGCTCCCTTGCTCCTCCTGGAAGCTCCCTGAGAACAGAGATCCTGAGGGTGGCATCTATCCCAAGGCGGCAGTGGGCTCCATGCGTTCATGGCCAGAATCTCCTTTGGGGGCTGGAGGTGGGACTGGAAGAGCCACTCTGGAAGGCCACCCTCCCAACCCCTCTGGGTAGATCCTCACGCACCCCCATGCCCTGTTTTCTCTGTGAGGATGATCAGTCACTGAGTTTATACCCAAAAGTCTGAGTTTAGTTTCAGTGCTGCCATTTTCTAGTTTCTAACAAGCAGACACATTACTTTACCGACTAAGGTCCGTCTAGTCAAGGCTATGGTTTTTCCTGTGGTCATGTATGGATGTGAGAGGTGGACTGTGAAGAAGGCTGAGCGCTGAAGAATTGATGCTTTTGAACTGTGGTGTTGGAGAAGACTCCTGAGAGTCCCTTGGACTGCAAGGAGATCCAACCAGTCCATTCTGAAGGAGATCAGCCCTGAGATTTCTTTGGAGGGAATGATGCTAAAGCTGAAACTCCAGTACTTTGGCCACCTCATGCGAAGAGTTGACTCATTGGAAAAGACCCTGATACTGGGAGGGATTGGGGGCAGGAGGAGAAGGGGACGACAGAGGATGAGATGGCTGGATGGCATCATGGACTCGATGGACGCGAGTCTGAGTGAACTCCGGGAGTTGGTGATGGACAGGGAGGCCTGGTGTGCTGCAATCCATGGGGTTGCAAAGAGTCGGACATGACTGAGCGACCTGAACTGAACTGTGACTTTGACAGCACTAAAGAAACTCCATTTTCTTATTTGATAAGTACTTGATTATAGTTGCCTTTCCATATTCACAAGTCTGCATAGAGATTATACAAACTTTAATGTATTAGTTTTTTAACAGATAATTATTGAATGCTACTATCTGTTTCACAGAAATGGCAAGAACAAAACAGGCAGATGTAATAATGATGAATTTTGTCAAATTCTCTCCAATGAGGCTGTAACATTTCTCACTCTCATCAGAAAAATGTGGGGGTACCTCTTCTTTATACCTTCATCAGCAAAGTCTATTCTCAGAAAGTCTTCTCAAGTCTATTGTCTTTTAGAATTTTGCCAAACTGATGCTGAGAAGTGGTATCTAGATGTAGTTTTGTGTTTCTATTAGTACAAAAACTAAGATCATGGCATCATGTCCCATCACTTCATGGCAAATAGATGGGGAAACAATGAAAGCAGTGACAGACTTTATTATCTTGGGCTCCAAAATCACTGCAGTGATGACTTCAGCCATGAAGTTAAAAGGTGCTTGCTCCTTGGAAGAAAAGCTATGACCAACGTAGACAGCATATTAAAAAGTAGAGACATTACTTTGTCAACAAAGGTCCATCTAGTCAAAGCTATGGTTTTTCCAGTAGTCACGTATAGATGTGAGAGTTGGACTATAAAGAAAGCTGAGTGTCAAACAACTGATGCTTTTCAACTGTGATGTTGGAGAAGACTCTTGAGAGTCCCTTGGACTGCAAGAAGATCAAACTAGTCAATCCTAAAGGAAATCAATCCTGAAAATTCATTGGAAGGACTGATGCTGAAGCTGAAGTTCCAATCCTTTGGCCACCTAATGTGAAAAACTGACTCCTTAGAAAAGACCCTGATAATGGGAAAGATTGAAGACAGGAGGAGAAGGGGATGACAGAGGATGAGATGGTTGGATGGCATCATTCACTCAATGGACATGAGTTTGAGTAAGCTCTGGGAGTTGGTGATGGACAGAGAAACCTGGAGTACTGCAGTCCAGGGGGTTGCAAAGTTGGATACAACTGAGTGACTGAACTGACTGATTTTTCATACATATTCTCCTTCCTCTGTTTTTGTTAGTTGTATTGTATTTATATTTAGAGTACATAATGTAAAATGTTATTCTGTCAGCTTTTCCTCCCTTTTTAGTCTTAGTCTATGGTTAATATGTTGAAATGTCTTGTATCATATTCCATGGCAAACACTTTTATGATTCTCTGTCTTGTTTGTTTTGGAAGTTCATTCTCTAATACAGTCCCTATTAAAGGATTGTGAGAATACTATTCCATGTTGCCTTGCAAGTCCTTTGCTATTTGTCAAACACTAGTCACTCACATCCCTGGAGAGTGCTTTCGCCCACATGGACCCATATCATGAATGGTCACAGAAGCAGAGAAAAAGAGTTCATTTCCTGATGTGGAGGTTAATGGCATCCAAGCAGCCATTCACCTGATGGATTTCCACAGATACATAGACCTTGCCAATGGCAGGTGGTGGTCTTGCCTAGACACAGACTGCTTATATGGATCCTGCTTCATTGACTCCGTGACTCCCCTTTTCTGTATTTGGCTGAATAACCGCCCCCACCCCCATCTTCTGAAAGGTGAATGCCTTAAAGTTGAGTCAGCTTCTGTTGACTTGGATTCAATTCTTTCTTTTTAAGGTTCACCATGAATATGTCTCTGATTTGATCCATTCCAGCGTTTAACATTTATGAGAAATCTCTATTCATTTATACCTAAAAACTGGAGGAAGGGGGACTTTCACGGTAGCTTCCAGATCCACCCAGCAAGGCACAGGGAGGACTAGAGGGGACAGGCTGCCAGGTCTCACCTCTCCACGACTCACGGCTGCTTGCCTTCTCTTTCAGAATCACTTAAGCTTTCACATGTCCCTGAACTGTGCCCGGGCAGCCTCCTTGCTCCTCCTGGAAGTTCCCTAAGAACAGAGATCCTGAGGGTAACATCTATCCCAAGGTGGCAGTGGGCTCCATGCATTCATGGCCAGAATCTCCTTTAGGGGCTGGAGGTGGGACTGGAAGAGCCACTCTGGAAGGACACCCTCCCAACCCCTTTGGGTAGATCCTCACACACCCCCAAGCCCTGTTTTCTCTGTGAGGATGATCAGTCACTCAGTTTATATCCCAAAGTCTGAGTTTAGTTTCAGTGCTGCCATTTTCTAGTTTCTAACAAGCAGAGACATTACTTTGCCAACTAAGGTCTGTCTAGTCAAGGCTATGGTTTTTCCTGTGGTCATGTATGGATGTGAGAGTTGGACTGTGAAGAAGGCTGAGCACTGAAGAATTGATGCTTTTG
>SJYT01031269.1:14960-78709 GCA_006410635.1 Cephalophus harveyi
GATTTCTTTGGAGGGAATGATGCTAAAGCTGAAACTGCAGTACTTTGGCCACCTCATGCGAAGAGTTGACTCACTGGAAAAGACTCTGATGCTGGGAGGGATTGAGGGCAGGAGGAGAAGGGGACCACAGAGGATGAGATGGCTGGATGGCATCACGGACTCGATGGACGTGAGTCTGAGTGAACTCCAGGAGTTGGTGATGGACAGGGAGGCCTGGTGTGCTGCGATCCATGGGGTCGCAAAGAGTCGGACACGACTGAGCGACTGAACTGAACTGAACTGTGACTTTGATAGCACTAGAGAAACTCCATTTTCTTATTTGATAAGAGCTTGATTATAGTTGCCTTTCCATATTCACAAGTCTGCATAGAGATTATACAAACTTTAATGTATTAGTTTTTAAACAGATAATTATTGAATGCTACTATCTGTTTCACAGAAATGGCAAGAACAATACAGGCAGATGTAATAATGATGAATTTTGTCAAATTCTCTCCAGTGAGGCTGTATCATTTCTCACTCTCATCAGAAAGATGAAAGCAGAGACATTACTTTGTCAACAAAGGTCCATCTAGTCAAAGCTATGGTTTTTCCAGTAGTCATGTATGGATGTGAGAGTTGGACTATAAAGAAAGCTGAGTGCCAAATAATTGATGCTTTTAAAGTCTTCTTCTCAAGTCTATTGTCTTTTAGAATTTTGCCAAACTGATGTTGAGAAGTGGTATCTAGAGGTAGTTTTGTGTTTCTATTAGTACAAAAACTAAGATCATGGCATCATGTCCCATCACTTCATGGCAAATAGATGGGGAAACAATGGAAGCAGTGACAGACTTTATTATCTTGGGCTCCAAAATCACTGCAGTGATGACTTCAGCCATGAAATTAAAAGGCACTTGCTCCTTGGAAGAAAAGTTATGACCAACGTAGACAGCATATTAAAAAGCAGAGACATTACTTTGTCAACAAAGGTCCATCTAGTCAAAGCTATGGTTTTTCCAGTAGTCATGTATGGATGTGAGAGTTGGACTATAAAGAAAGCTGAGTGCCAAATAATTGATGCTTTTAAAGTCTTCTTCTCAAGTCTATTGTCTTTTAGAATTTTGCCAAACTGATGTTGAGAAGTGGTATCTAGAGGTAGTTTTGTGTTTCTATTAGTACAAAAACTAAGATCATGGCATCATGTCCCATCACTTCATGGCAAATAGATGGGGAAACAATGGAAGCAGTGACAGACTTTATTATCTTGGGCTCCAAAATCACTGCAGTGATGACTTCAGCCATGAAATTAAAAGGCACTTGCTCCTTGGAAGAAAAGTTATGACCAACGTAGACAGCATATTAAAAAGCAGAGACATTACTTTGTCAACAAAGGTCCATCTAGTCAAAGCTATGGTTTTTCCAGTAGTCATGTATGGATGTGAGAGTTGGACTATAAAGAAAGCTGAGTGCCAAATAATTGATGCTTTTAAAGTCTTCTTCTCAAGTCTATTGTCTTTTAGAATTTTGCCAAACTGATGTTGAGAAGTGGTATCTAGAGGTAGTTTTGTGTTTCTATTAGTACAAAAACTAAGATCATGGCATCATGTCCCATCACTTCATGGCAAATAGATGGGGAAACAATGGAAGCAGTGACAGACTTTATTATCTTGGGCTCCAAAATCACTGCAGTGATGACTTCAGCCATGAAATTAAAAGGCACTTGCTCCTTGGAAGAAAAGTTATGACCAACGTAGACAGCATATTAAAAAGCAGAGACATTACTTTGTCAACAAAGGTCCATCTAGTCAAAGCTATGGTTTTTCCAGTAGTCATGTATGGATGTGAGAGTTGGACTATAAAGAAAGCTGAGTGCCAAATAATTGATGCTTTTAAAGTCTTCTTCTCAAGTCTATTGTCTTTTAGAATTTTGCCAAACTGATGTTGAGAAGTGGTATCTAGAGGTAGTTTTGTGTTTCTATTAGTACAAAAACTAAGATCATGGCATCATGTCCCATCACTTCATGGCAAATAGATGGGGAAACAATGGAAGCAGTGACAGACTTTATTATCTTGGGCTCCAAAATCACTGCAGTGATGACTTCAGCCATGAAATTAAAAGGCACTTGCTCCTTGGAAGAAAAGTTATGACCAACGTAGACAGCATATTAAAAAGCAGAGACATTACTTTGTCAACAAAGGTCCATCTAGTCAAAGCTATGGTTTTTCCAGTAGTCATGTATGGATGTGAGAGTTGGACTATAAAGAAAGCTGAGTGCCAAATAATTGATGCTTTTAAAGTCTTCTTCTCAAGTCTATTGTCTTTTAGAATTTTGCCAAACTGATGTTGAGAAGTGGTATCTAGAGGTAGTTTTGTGTTTCTATTAGTACAAAAACTAAGATCATGGCATCATGTCCCATCACTTCATGGCAAATAGATGGGGAAACAATGGAAGCAGTGACAGACTTTATTATCTTGGGCTCCAAAATCACTGCAGTGATGACTTCAGCCATGAAATTAAAAGGCACTTGCTCCTTGGAAGAAAAGTTATGACCAACGTAGACAGCATATTAAAAAGCAGAGACATTACTTTGTCAACAAAGGTCCATCTAGTCAAAGCTATGGTTTTTCCAGTAGTCATGTATGGATGTGAGAGTTGGACTATAAAGAAAGCTGAGTGCCAAATAATTGATGCTTTTCAACTGTGGTGTTGGAGAAGACTCTTGAAGAGTCCCTTGGACTGCAAGAAGATCAAACTAGTCAATCCTAAAGGAAATCAATCCTGAAAATTCATTGGAAGGACTGATGCTGAAGCTGAAGTTCCAATCCTTTGGCCACCTAATGTGAAAAGCTGATTCCTTAGAAAAGACCCTGATAATGGGAAAGATTGAAGATAGGAGGAGAAGAGGATGACAGAGGATGAGATGGTTGGATGGCATCATTGACTCAATGGACATGAGTTTGAGTAAGCTCTGGGAGTTGGTGATGGACAGAGAAGCCTGGAGTACTGCAGTCCATGGGGTTGCAAAGTTGGATACAACTGAGGAACTGAACCGACTGATTTTTCATGCATATTCTCCTTCCTCTGTTTTTGTTAGTTGTATTGTATTTATGTTTAGAGTACATAATGTAAAATGTTATTCTGTCAGCTTTTCCTCCCTTTTTAGTCTTAGTCTACGGTTAAATATGTTGAAATGTCTTTATCATATTCCATGGCAAACACTTTTATGATTCTCTGTCTTGTTTGTTTTGGAAGTTCATTCTCTAATACAGTCCCTATTAAAGGATTGTGAGAATACTATTCCATGTTGCCTTGCAAGTCCTTTGCTATTTGTCCTTGGCCTTTATACCTAAAGGTTAGTAGTTTGGTCAGTTCAGTCGCTCAGTCGTGTACGACTCTTTACAATCCCATGAACTGCAGCACGCCAGGCCTCCCTGTCCATCACCAACTCCCGGAGTTTACTCAAACTCATGTCCATTGAGTCGGTGATGCCATCCAACCATCTCATCCTCTGTCATCCCCTTCTCCTCCTGCCTTCAATCTCTCCCAGCATTAGGGTCTTTTCAAGTAAGTCAGTTCTTCTCATCAGGTGGCCAAAGTATTGGAGTTTCAGCTTCAACATCAGTCCTTCCAATGAACACTCAGGACTGATCTCCTTTAGGATGGACTGATTGGATGTCCTTGCAGTCCAAGGGACTCTCAAGAGTCTTCTCCAACACCACAGTTCAAAAGCATCAATTCTTCTGTGGTCAGCTTTCTTTATAGTAGGGACCGATACAAAATCACTTTGTCCTCAGAAGAACAACCCTACTGTTTACACATGCTTCCTCCTTACTCTTCTGGCTCTAGTTCTGAGTTTTTGTTTTGGGTATTAGTTTTCTACTGCTGTGTAACAAATTATCATAAACTTAATGGCTTAAAACAATTTAAAAAGGTATTCCCCTGCATCCTTGGAAAACAGAAGTTTAAAATCAAGGTGCTGGAAAGGGAACTAGAGGCTCTGGGGAATTCTATTTCCTTACATTTTCTAGCTTCTAGAAGTCACCTGAATTCCTTGGCTTATGACATGTCACTACAACTCCAATCCTTTTATTGATTTTGGTCCTCTTGCCTCACCTTTATGAGGACCTTTGTGATTACACAGGGCTCACCTGGATAATCCAGAACAATATCCTCATCTCAATCAAGACTCTTAATTTAATCACATCTACTAAGTCCCATTTGCTATGTAAGGTAATATATTCACAGATTCCTTGGATCAGGACATGGACATTTTGGAAGATTATTATTCAGCCTAACACATTTTGTTTGCTCCTGGGAGATTTCCCTTTTTTCCTGTAACCCAACAATGTAACAAAAAACTGTGCTTTATGCAGGATCTACTTGCTTTCTTTTGGGAGGCCCTTCAGAGTATCTAGTCTGCCATTCTATCAGAAGCCAAATTTCCCTTAAGAAGTTCCTAAACACTTTGTGTAGGCTCTGCTCCAAACTTTGGGACTCAGCATCTCTAGGGTTAGGTTTATAAACTTGTATTTTAAAACCTACTTCTGAGGTGATGCTCACAATAAACCAGAATGGAGAGGTTCTACCCCACAACCTTTTCATACCCAATGAGTGAGACATCATGAACGATCAGAGCTGACATGGGTGAGAGAGTGGGAAAGGGGAATCCAGGCTCTTGGCTCAGTTCCTGGGAACATATGCCTTTTCCTTCCTTTACACAGTCCCTGGAGGCCTTCTTCCATTTATTCATATCCTTAGGTCAGCCTTCCTTTGTGACCTTACAAGGTAAACAGAGACTTTGCACTGTAGAATTAGAGATTGTGAGAGTACCTTTTAGAGACTGAGATTACCTTTGCCTACCTAAGTCCTGCTTGGCCTTTAAGAGTATTTACCAAAAAAGCCTCTTCTGATTGCAACCTTCCTGATCCATTTCTGCCAAATATAAAAGTATAGTATCTCTTCTCTTTGACTCTGAGAACTCTTGAAATCTTTTTTTTTTTTTAGAGGTATAGTTGACTTACAATATTGTGTTACTTTCAGGTCTATGACAAAGTGACTTGGTTTGTAAATGTATATATTGTCTTTTTTCAATGATTTTCTATTATAGTTGATTATAAGATATTGAATATAGTTCTCTGTGCTATACAGTAAAACCTTGTTACTTAAATCTATTTTATTTATGGTATTATGCATCTGTATTCCCTTCCCCTTTGATAACTGTAAGCTTGTTTTCTATGTCTAGGAGTCTGTTTCTGTCTTGTAAATAAGTTCACTTGTACTGTTTTTTAGATTTTACATATAAATGATATCATATAATATTTTTCTTCGTCTGATTTACCTTAGTATGATAATCTCTGGGTCCATTCATGTTGTTGCAAATGGCATTATTTCACTCTTTTTTATGACTAAGTAGTATTCCATTGTGTATATATGTAACACATCTTCTTTATCCATTCATCTGTTGATGGACATTTACACTGCTTCCATGACTTGGCTATTATACATTGTGCTGCTATGAACATTGTAGTGCCTGTATCTTTTCAAAGTAGAGCTTTTGTCTTTTCCAGGATACATGCCCAGGAGTGGAACTGCTGGATCATATGGCAAATCTATTTTTAGTTTTTTAAAGGAATCTCCATACTCTTTTCCATAGTGGCTGCATAACTTGTGGAATCTTGCACAGTTTTTCTCAACCAGATATTCTACAACGGTAGGGACCACGTCCAGTTCATCACCAAAGTCCTGTCATCAAGGCCCTGTAGTCTTTAGCCCATCATGTCAACAGTAATTGAATGGAACATGAAGCCCAGGTGCTTAGGAAGCTTTTATTGATGCATCAGGCAATGGACAGACAGCAGAATCTATACAAGTAACTGAAACCCCCCCACAAGCTAAGGAAAACGCGGCACAAAGGGATGAGTGGTTGCATGTCTTCGTGCCCCTGAGAGGGTCTGCTCAGCAAAGCAGGTAAGAGAGAAAAATTTAGAATGGCAGTCACCTTGCAGAAATGGCCTCACTGAGAAAGAGCTCAGAGCGAAGTACCACGATGAAGAGCTAATGTTCAGGGACTTGCTAACCGGACTGGCCAGGGCACAGCAAGCCAACTGCCCTCTGCTCTTCTCTGTAGTGGGCACTGGAGTCCAGGGCTGGGGCACTCATGGCTTGCTGCTTTTGAAGTAAGAATACAGTCCCCTGGCTGTGAGTCCTCGCTTCCCTTCTGGCTGGGCCGCCTCCCGGCCTTGTGCTGAAGGGACACTAGCGTGCAGGCCGCCCTGGTCCTGGCTTCGGATCACTGTCTCCCTCGTGTGGTCATCAACCCACTCCTGATGAACCACGGTGGGCTCTCTTTCTCCCTGGCCTCCTGTCGCCCCGCACGGTGGGTGAGTACTGCTTCTGTCCTGCCTGCCCGTCACCGTGCTCGCCCCAGTCTGGGCCTGCCCTCCCAGCACTGTCTCCCCTGCCTCGCAGGCGCTCCCCTGTGTCTGTCTCTGACTTCTGCCTGGCTGCCTCTGGGGCTGGCCCTGTTCTCCTGCCCCGGCGTGGCTTGTAATCTGGCCCCTGTCCTGTCCCACGGCCTGGGGGGCAGCTCCCTGTGTCTGCATGTGTCCTCCTGTCCCAACCTGTCTCGACTGATAGGCGTCTTGACTGTGGACCTCAGAGCCTCTGATGGACTCCTGTGGCTGGATGCTAGTGTTTCCTCTCTGATGGCCCCTGTCAAGCTCCCTGGTCTGAGTGTAGGTCTGGGTTTGTGAAGCTGGCTGTGTCTGAATGTGTCTTCCTGTCACAACCTGCCTTGTCTGATATCTGTCTTGACTGTGGGTCTCAGTCCCTCTGGTGGACTCCCGTGGCTGGGTGCTGGCGCTTCCAGTCTGCTGGCTCCTATTTTGTTCCACCGTCTGGGTGTGTGACCTTGGCTCTGCCTGAAGGTGTCCTCCTGCCATCACTTGGCTTGTCTGGTTCCTGTCTTGACTGTGGGTCTCAGTTCCTGTGGTCTGGCCACAGGTGGACTCCCGTGGCTGGGTGCCGGTGCTTCCAGTCTGCTGGCTCCTATTTTGTTCCACCGTCTGGGTGTGTGACCTTGGCTTTGCCTGAAGGTGTCCTCCTGTCACCACTTGGCTTGTCTGACTGTGGATCTCAGTCCCTCTGGTGGACTCCCGTGACTGGGTGCTGGTGCTTCCTGTCTGCTGGCTCCTGTCCTGCTCTGTGGTATGAGTGTGAGTCTGGGTGTGTGACCTTGTCTGTGCCTGAAGGTGTCCTCCTGTCATCACTTGGCTTGTCTGGTTCCTGTCTTGACTGTGGGTCTCAGTCCCTCTGGTGGACTCCCGTGGCTGGGTGCTGGCGCTTCCTGTCTGCTGGCTCCTGTCCTGCTCTGTGGTATGAGTGTGAGTCTGGGTGTGTGACCTTGTCTGTGCCTGAATGTGTCCTCCTGTCACCACTCGGCTTGTCTGCCTCCCGTCTTGACTGTGGGTCTCAGTCCCTCTGGTGGACTCCCGTGGCTGGGTGCTGGCGCTTCCTGTCTGCTGGCTCCTGTCCTGCTCCGTGGTTTGAGTGTGAGTCTGGGTGTGTGACCTTGGCTCTGCCTGGATGTGTCCTCCTGTCACCACTTGGCTTGTCTGACTGTGGGTCTCAGTCCCTCTGGTGGGCTCCCGTGACTGGGTGCTGGCGCTTCTTGTCTGATGGCTCCTGTTCTGCTCTGCGGTATGAGTGTGAGTCTGGGTGTGTGACCTTGTCTGTGCCTGAAGGTGTCCTCCTGTCATCACTTGGCTTGTCTGGTTCCTGTCTTGACTGTGGGCCTCAGTCCCTCTGGCCTGGCCATAGGTGGACTCCCGTGGTTGGGTGCTGGCCCTTCCTGTCTGCTGGCTCCTGTCCTGCTCTGTGGTTTGAGTGTGAGTCTGGGTGTGTGACCTTGGCTCTGCCTGGATGTGTCCTCCTGCCATCACTTGGCTTGTCTGACTGTGGGTCTCAGTTCCTCTGGTGGGCTCCCGTGGCTGGGTGCTGGCGCTTCCTGTCTGCTGGCTCCTGTCCTGCTCCAGTGCCTGAGTGGTACTTGTCTGGGTCTGAGTTACAGTTCCAGTGACGGCCTCACTTGTCTGGTGAGCTCTGTCCTGGTCCCTGGCCTGCGGCTGCCTCTCTGTCCCCCTCTCTCTGGTCTGAGGACTCTTGTCTTCTTGCATTCTCTGGGCCTGCTCCACGTGGCCCCTTGCTTGTGTAAACTGGCTCACTCCCTCCTGTCTCTGGGACTCAGACTGCCTGTCCTGGTGACTGACCCGAGCAGAGCTGGTGTCCTGAGCCTGGGTCTGAGGCCCAGGCCCTCCTGGCCCCCCAGAGGCCTGCTCACTCTGCGCGCCGCTGCTCCCTGCCGGGCCTGGTCTGCTCCCAGGCCTTCCCGCTGCAGTGCTGCTTCTCTGTCCCGCCCCTGGCTCCTGGGTGGCTGCAGCGGCACCACGGCCAGGCTCCTGAGATCCACACGCTCCCTCAGGACCCTCACTCAGTGTCTCGAAACAGGCCTGGGCGACTCTGAACACCAAGACCAAGAATTCCTTGAATTCCACTGCCCCTGTGTCATCTTCGTCCAGCAGGCGCAGGACTTCATCCACAGTGGCCGGATCATGGGGTTTCTGTGGAGGAGATGAGGCTACGTCAGTACCCCTCCTCTGAGGAGGACGAGGTCAGGCCAGTCAGCTAAGCTTCCAGGCATCCCACCCCTGGGCCTGGGGGCCCAACTGCTTGGCACCCCCACACTGCACACACACACACACACACACACACACACCCCCGCCAGAAGCACTAACACAAAATCACTCTCACTGAGTCCAGCCTCTCTCCCTCAAGGGCAGGAAGCACGCTTTGTGTTGTATCCTCTGTGTTGGGCCCAGTTTCCGGTCTACAGGAGAACTAGATAAAGATTTCATGAAGAATGGCTAAATGACTGAGCTTGTAGATTCTTCAGGCTTCCCTCAGCCCCTGGACCCTGGCATGGAGGTGGTTTTTTCTCCAGCGAACCCAGCACCAAGAGAAGCTCAGCAGGAAGATGGCCCCGCGGGAATTCCGTGAGGTCCTCACTGAGGGGCTCAGATGTTTCCCCAAGTTGGGGCGTCTGGTGGGTTGCCCTCAGTGTGCAGAAGCAGCACCCTGCTGTGCCCACACCTTCCGGCCCCCAGGACTTTCCCCATCCCGGTTGCTTTAGCTGTACACCAAAGGCAGGGAGCGTCAGGGAAGTGCATCAGGCCCTGGGGCTGTCTTGCAGGGAGGGGCTCCCAGAGTCTCCCCCAGCTGCTACACCTCACTTCTGATGCGACCTCTCAGCTGATATCTTGGAGCAACAGCTTCCAGACAAGCACAAAGCCGTGCTTCTCGTGAATGCTCGTTACTGCTGATCACACTTCCGGCAGACGTAGAAGTGGCCGCCATATCAGATTTAAGAACCAGCAGAAAGTAACGATTGCCATTTCTAGAATAGTTAAAGGCTCCGTTCCTCTCTGACCTGTCCCTTCAGTGTCCTCTCACTCTGTCTCCAAATTAGAATTAATTGAAGTCAAGGTATTTTAAGGACCAGGCCCGTGACCATCCCTGCTCCCTCTCCTGCTCTTTCTCTGCGCGCAGCCTCCGTTAGGACTGGCGGGCCTGGGTGTAGCGGCTTAGCATCCCAAGGCGAATATGGCCCTTCTCTCTTCCCTCCTGCTCCCCGCACCCCGACCCGTGCATCTCGTACCACGATGACGTCAGCGAACTCTTTCTCCAGGAGCCTTTTCAGCTCCCCTCTTTCCAGCACTGCGCAGTCGCCCTCCGTTCTGGCATAGCGCCTGAAGGCTTCGATGATCCCATTAATGTTTCGCAGTAACTGCGGCATCTTCGAGTCCTGCTGAAGACAGAGGAAAAGCCCCCACTTGGGGGCTCCGTGATAAACCTAGCTGTTTCCTAGAGAGCACTCTCGCTTCTAAGTCCTTTCTTTGCCTGTTCAGCTCTGCCTTGGGCTTCTCTGCTGTGTCTGCCTTGGCATTGCCTACGTAATGCGTTTTACCAACGGGAAGGAGGAGCAGGTGTGGTTGCAGTCAGGGTCTAGATGCGGCCCCACCGCCTCCCTGTCAGGTGAGCTGGGGCGGGTTGCTTTGCCTCTCCATGCCTCAGTTTACTCACGGTGAAATGAAGGCAGTAGTAGCATTTATTTTATACGATTATTGTGAAGATTTAAAGAGATCTTTCATATAAAACACTTGGCAGAAGCTGGCAAGACTAAGTGCTAGCTATTAAATATCATTAGCAGGTTATTATACCCACATATAATTTGTGCATATCTATGTACACTCTTCTGCTCACCACGCACTTTCAGAGGCATCATCTCCTGTAATCCTGATTATCTTCACTTTTTTTTTTCTTCACCTGTAGGTGAAGAAACATGCTCAGAGAAGTTAGGTCATTTGCCCAAGGCCACACAGCTTGTAAGGAACCAAGAAATCCTAGAAGCCAAATGCAGTGAGCTTTCTAGACTGTACCCCATGGACGGGGCATGCCGTTGCTATCACAGGTATTAGGGTCCTGCTGGGAACACCCACAGGCAATAAGTACATATGTGGGTCAACTCCTGCCTCTGATGGGGGCCAAGGAGGAACCCCAGGGCACAACTCTGCCCTTTCTGGCTTCCTTTTTGGAATGTGTTCACGGAGAAACTGGGCTGCCAGCTGCTGGGAATACTGTGGAGCTGGCGCCTTCCTGGGTGGGAGGGCTTCCATTTCTGAGAGTCCACGTTTCTCTGAATGTGACCTCTGTCCTCAGTGCTGGGACCTGGGAGGAAGTCAGCTGCCCATAGCTGTGTGGCTCCTCCACGGCCCTGGTAGCCTGTGAGGAACTGAAGGGAGAGTTTCACTGGTTTCTGGATTTGGTGGATGAGCAAGAGGCAAAGAAACCTGGAGATGCATTGAGCAGAAGCCTTGGAGAGCCCCAAAGAGATGACCATCACACATGGTGAGCTTCAGATGCATGCGGGGGTTGTGAGGAATGGAAAGCTACAGAAGCTGGAAAACCAGGGGGGAGAGTACCACGGAGGAGGGAGGGAGAAGGCCGTGGGGGAGAGAAAGGCATGATTAAGAGCGAAGTGAGCAAAGGAGGGAAGGCGACTCAGTGCTGGACGAAGCAGATTATGTGGAAAGTTACAGACCCCAGGGGAGCGCTTCAAGGGGTGTCCTTGCTACCATCTAGTAACCAGAAGTCACGGGCAGACCTTGCTTCCATGTGTAGGTCAAAGCTCAGACTATTGCACCTCAACAGAGAAGTGAAAAGATCTTTAAGAAACAAAAAATCCTTGTGGAAGATGGAGGCCGCTGACCTTTAAACTGTACAGATAATAATAAGATAATAAGATAACCTTTGAGTCGCATTTCAAATCCCTTAGAATAAATGTGCAGACTCCTGACTTTCCTGGTGGTCCAGTGGTTAAGACTCCATGTTCCCATTGCAGGGGTTCGATCCCTGGTCAGAAAACTAGATCCCACATGCTGCAACTAAGTTTGCCTGCTGCAGCTAAGACCTGGTGCAGCCAAATAAATAAATAATATTAAAAATGAAATCTCAAAAAACCAAAATTCACGATCTCATCTTGCCTACATATGGCCCTGGGGTGGGGGAGGGCTGCCATTGTAAGCCTCTCCCTCCACGAGAAGTCTCAACCCCATTGTTGGGCTTGGCAGAAGTTGCTTAGTGGCACAGACTCTGAGCACTGCAGTGAGGCTTCCAGAACCTTAAAAACCAGAGACGTTAGCTGCTCTAGGAAGGCACGTGGGTGGCTCTGTTGCTCTTGCCAACACAGCCTCGCAGTGAGAGGAGCTGCTGCCTGGGCAGCCGCGGGGAGAGGAGAGAGTGTAGCTGCTTTGGGAAAACACCTGGTTTGCCCAAGGCCCATCAGAGCAGACGCTTTCTGCCCACAGCCACCACTGATAGCCCTACAGCCACCACTGATAGCCCTACAAGACCCTATCTGGTAACCCTGGTTTTATGAACTCAGATCACCAAGACCCTGAGAGCGAGAAAGAGGTTCCTCAGGAGGCAACTTACCTAATGCACAGGCAGGATGAAGCACGTGGCTGTTACGCGGTCTGTGGAGTACCAGGTAAGTGGGACGGAAACCTTTTATAAGGGATTTAAACAAGGCTAGTGTTTTAGACAGGATGTCCCCGCCTCATGGGAAGGCTTGATTCATCCAGGCTCACCCAGCCCAGCTTCACCTCCCTTCTTGTCTGTTTCACCTACTGCTCTAATTAGCAGGCTCCTCCTACCACATTTGGTGTCCTTTGTCCAGCTCTCATCTCTCCCTGGGTCTATCTCCTCATGACAGGGCATCGCCTTTCCAATGTCATGGTCTTGGCACAGGTAGGGGTTCCTGGTAAGCATTCTTCCTCTTGGTGTGACTGCCCAGTCATGGACTCCCCCCTCCTTTTTTTTAAAATACAAACATTCATGAACATAGCCATCTACTAAGGGTTATCCTTTTCAAAGTGGTCACTTTGTGAGGCTACACATGTTTTTCTGATGATGTTGCCATTCCTTAGAACATTCTTGGGATTTTTCTTGTGGAAATTGCCTTTCATACCAAATTTATGAGACATGAAAAAACTCCTGTCTCATGCCTTGGTGGATAGCCTCATTTTTTTTTTTTTTTTTATCAAAACAAAGAAGACTAATACCTCTTAGCCCGCAAACCCATCCTATATGTGGGTAGCTTCTTATAGCTGGTGAGAGAAGAGGCTTAAGATGACTGTGTGTAACCCCTTCACTGAAAAGACAGGGAACTCAGCTGATCAACTGATCAGCAGATATTTATGGAGAGCCGTTCAGACACAGATCTATGAGGCCTGAGGACTCAGTGTTGACCAGCAGGTAGGTTATGTCAGCAGGCTTATGTCTCAGGGAGTTTACAGCCGGCAGTCGCATGAGAAAGTCCCCAAGAAGATAACAGTAATGGCAATCACTCTTTGATTTGACTTCATTCTCATCGCTATCTCATTTCCTTGGATCCTCATGACAGGGGCCCTTTTGACTTGACAGGGCCAAGCCCCTTTTATAATTGAGGATACTGAAAATTCTCAGAGAAGTGGCCACTCCATGTGGAAGGGACAGGGCTGCAGAGAGCCCTTCTGCTTTGGGCTGTGGTCCCGCCATCCTAGCACGCTGCCACTTATTCTTTTCTCCATGACTTTTGACATTTTCCACATATCAAATTTGTTCTCTATGGATGAAGAACAACCATCCTTGAGGATGCTGAGAAGGAAGAATTCTTTGCTCCGAAGTCAAGCCCAAAGGAGCTCCAAAGCCACACTTTGCAGAAAGTACTAGGAACTCTTCAAGTGCCTCTGGTGGGGAAAAGCATCTTTGCCGTCCTCACTTACAGGCCAGAGTGTGCATACAGGAAAGGCAGTGACCTGATGGGCAGGTGCAGGGAGGACCTTGGTTGCAGCATTTGGCATAGCCCCGCAGTCATGGCAGGAGGCTCCGCACAGGACAAAGAGCAGGGGTGACGTGCAGACAGCCGGAGGGGCCGCAGCAGACTTGGGATTGGAGAGGTCTGTCTACAGGGGGTTGAGATGGGGGCAGAGATTGCTATGGTTACGGGTCAGAGTTAGGAGAAGGCTAGTATGAGAGTGAAGTTGGTGAGCAGGAGGGGGTTCAGCAGATTAGAGCTTCCTGCTTTGAGTGATGTGCTAAGTCTCATCAGAAGGGGCTTAGAACTTCCAGAAAGACTTGGAAACTAAAGGAAAGTAAGCTAGGAAGGGGATAAGCCGGGTGCTTTATCTATGGGGTAACTTTGAGGTAGGTGTCAAACATCCAATTCACAGATGAGGAAGCTGAGGTATAGAGAGGTTACGTAACCTATTCAAGGCCTCATATTTAGAAACTGGCACACCCGGGTTTGAACTTGGGTCTGCCTGCCTCTGAAGCCTGTGTCTTTCCATGTGCCTGGAACAGGGCTAAGCCTGGGAGTCGGGGGGTGGGGGAGGTGGTTGTGAAAAGCTGAGGATCCACAGAAGTAGAGATAAATGAGGTGTATGTATATACTGGGTGGAGGGAGGTTGGCTGGAATGGGGGGCGGGGCTGGGGGAGACGAGGAGGTGGCAAAGCTGGGGACCCACACTCTAATTGAGTATGTAAATTTATTAGTTTGTAAATTTGTGAAGAGTTGTTGCAAATGAGTGACTTTACTGTGTACTCGCATCTCCTGGGTATGCTGGAGGGGCAGAGACAGGCCAGGCACCCTAGCAGGAGTGGAGTGAAACTCATCCTCTACCTGCTCTGCCTTGGAATAAAGAAAAATCTCAAAGAAACCAGTTCATTTTTTTCCCTTTGATGTCTTCTCACATACCGACTCAGAAATTCACTGCTGACCTCTGCCTGGTTGATTTCTACAAGCATCTGACAACTGGTACTTGCTGCATAGCAGTGGGCTACAAACAGAGAATAAGATCCTGCTTTCTGGATGGCATCATGGACTCGATGGATGTGAGTCTGAGTGAGCTCCGAGAGATGGTGATGAACAGGGAGGCCTGGCGTGCTGTGATTCATGGGGTCGCAAAGAGTCGGACATGACTGAGCGACTGAACTGAACTGAACTTCCTGGAAGTAAGTCTAATTGGGAGAACAGACTGTGCACTCCCAAAATAAGTACTTAATAATGGAAGACAAAGTTTTGTAAAATGTTAAATAAAAGATCCTGCTCACCAGACACCTTTACCTCTACCCAGGAGCACAGAATGGTGGCATGGGGCAGGGGCCTGGCCACCGGGAGTGCTTAGAGAGTGGCCATTCAAGTCTCCTCCCAAAACAAGCAGAAGATGGGAAAATTCTGTAAGCCTGGGCTTCACCCTGAGAAAAGAGCAAAAGCAAGTCTAAAAGACAGAGAACTGTTGCCTAAAGTTACCTGGGGATCAAGAGAATTTTCCTGTCCTTTCAAAGCTCACATATCCTGACTGCAGGGCAGGGTGATGGGCACGGTTCTTAGAGAGAAAATGAACAGTGGACAGTTCTGGGCCGCCTTATCCTCTCTCTGCCCCAACTGGAGCCTCTTCTCCTCAAACCAGCCTTCCTGGGCTCTGATCAGAACATCCGGAAGCCCTGATACTCAAGTTCGGCCCCAAAAATACCAGGGAGGATTAGGCAGGTACCAGATACATTCCTGTTGACACAGTTTCCAGTGACTTGTGAATTAGACATTCTGAGCTGAATCCCTGACCTGACAGGTTGTATTGGCCCTGTGGTTTCTCTGAATCCTGACTTAGGCAGGGAGCACATGGCTGACACTGTCATTGGCATCCTTGGTTTGGCCAGGAAAGCTGGACAATGCCATTTGAAAGAGAATCCAAATGTCCCAGATCTAAGCGTCCAACCCATAGGCAGAGCTCCTGGAATCAGCAAACTGGAAGATTGCAACCTCCTTCTTCCCACTAGGAAAAAGAAGAAATACTGTGGAAGGAGGAGGAATTCTTCCTTTTCTTGCTTCATCAGGGCTCAGATCTCTACCAAGTCCCAGTGGTACCAAAGGTTTGTTGACTTAAATGTAATGGTAACAGGCATTTCCCACTGTGCCCTTATTTCTGTTGTAGCCATTGGTCTAAAGCATGGGCCTGTCAATTCCCACAAAAGCCCTTGAACGTTCGGGAGAAAGACGTAATCTACGTAAGGAGAGACAGAGGCAGTACGTCTACCGAGGGTAGTAAGTCTTGTTGGGTTGGTGGTGACTAAGATATTAGATCAAGGTCTATTAGGGTTGGTCTATCTAGAGAGAGAGAGAAAAATCTTAAAAATTTTAAATAACCGACACGACCCAGAAACAACGACACACCCGAAAAGAGACCAACACGACTTACTCGAAGAGTAACGCCCCCGAAGAGAACAACGTCTCGTGTCTAAGAGTAACGATATATAACTGAGTTATCAACGTCGAGGGTCCGACATCTCGTGTCCGAGTCATCAATGTCACGCGTCCGAATCAACGGGGAACCGTACACCCTAGAAGGGTCTGGCCCCTAGTTCGAGCACAGAGGACGTAACCGTCCGTCTAAGAAATGGGGACTCGGTGGTCCCTTCAGGGTCTACTCGAGAGAGAATTTGTAGAATCGAACGGGAGTCCTTAAAATGTCAGAAAAAAAAGGGGGGGGGGGGTGCATCTTTTACAGAATTTATTTTACTCTACTGTCATTATCATTGCTTGTCTCTTTGCATAATCATCCTTTTTTTATTGACCCTCCTTGTACTGACAAGGCTGTTTTGCAGTAAGTGTGTGATGACTTGATCTGGAAGACCTAGCCGTTCTTCAGGAAAACACAGCTTTTCCCTGAGACCATGAGGGCTGGACAATGT
The DNA here is from genome assembly GCA_006410635.1 of Cephalophus harveyi. NCBI lineage: Eukaryota > Metazoa > Chordata > Mammalia > Artiodactyla > Bovidae > Cephalophus > Cephalophus harveyi. Next base: position 31,286 of record SJYT01031269.1, read on the forward strand.
GTCCTTATACCATGCCTGGTCCCATATTCCATCCCACTTGAGCTTCACGGCTTCATTCCTGGGTCCTCTGGGATACAGTAGGATGGCACAGCATCCAAGGCTGAGGGATCCCAGGACCAAATGAAGGAAAGTTCCACTGGAGCTCTCATCAGGATGGACTGGATTTGTGCCAGTCTCCCCACAAACTGTACAAACCTGCCTGAGTGGGTTTCCACTAGGGCTGGTCAGCTTTCAGCTATTTCCTCCTTCATCGATTAAAGCACCCATCCCTCCCAGTGAGCCAGGATTAAGAGGTGATGACAGGGTATTCTGAGCACACTGAATGACAAAGGAACACTGAGGGTGTGCAAAGGTGAAAGCCGAGAAGCAGGGAGTCGCTTTCGGGGCTTGGAATGCAGTCCCTGTTTAGCAGGAAGAGGGTGGGATGCAGTGGGCTGTGGGCCACTGAGGTCACGGGAGGGGCTCCTGGCTATTGGCGAATGTGCACATTCCCTGTCTTCAGATCACCTCGACGGGAGGAGGTCAAGAAAGCATGTGGCATGACTTTTATCCCCAGGAGTGGGAACAGACCAACACAGGCTCCATGGCTTGAGGACGTCCCGTGTTTATGCCGGATAGTTATTATGAGGTTAAAAATTAGTGGGTCTGAAAGAGCATTGTAAACTGGTAAACACTAAAACGTGCATATGTGTGTTAGTCGCTCAGTCGTGTCTGACTCTTTGAGACCCCATGGACTGTAGCCCGCCAGGCTCCTCTGTCCGTGGGATTCCCCAGCAAGTATACTGGAGTGGGTTGCATTCCCTTCTCCAGGGGACATTCCCTATCCCTGGAATCAAACTGCGTCTCCCGCATTGCAGGCAGATTCTTTACCATCTGAGCTACCAGGGAAGACCTAAAACATGCATAGGAAATTGTTATTTAAATAATATTTAAATTATTTAAATAACATTTATGTTGTTATTTAAATTAGTAGTGGCAAGTAGTCCTTTTGAATACAGAGATGAGGAATGCACATACACAAAATTAATTTCACATGAATCCCTCATTCCACCTGTTTAAGAAGCACTGATCTAAAATCATAAAAACAGACACACCTTGGAAAATCAAAAAATAGAAAAGAAAACAGTGGGTGATTGTTCATGAATCAAGGTATGTTTATTCTCCCACAAAAGGGTGTACCACAGACTTCCTTTAATTACCTTCGTATGAGTTTATACAACATTAACTATTTTAGAACAAATAGCTAATGTTAAGAGCCTTTATTTGCAGATCATTCCAAAGTGAAACGATCGTTATCTATGTAACAGGAAGAGGTAATGTTCACCTTTCGCAATTTCTGTGGTCCAGAAAGCTAGACACAGCCTGGCAGTGGGCCTGCCTCTGGTCACCTGCGTGCAGAGCTGCTGGCCACTCTGTGGGGCCGCGGCTGAGGGTCTGGCCGTGCAGCGCTCCCCTCTGAGGGCTGAGACTCTGCTTCCACTCCCTGGCTCCCAGATCAATGGCTTCCGATACTTGGTGGCCTTTGCAATTCCTGTCAGGGTTCCCTGAGTCCATGTACCTGACAGCCATTGCTGCCTGAGGAGTACACATCTGGACCCTGTGTGTGCTACCGTTTTTCACATACATGCTGGTGAAGTGGCAGCGGTGGCCAAGGCGGATGTCACCTCCTCCAGGCACGCCAGCGTGGGCCTGACTACTGAGTCGGAGTCCCAGGCCGAGTGGGGCGGGCCGGTCATGAGCAAGCCTGGAAGGCTGCATGGTACCAGAGGCCAGTGGCAGGGAGCAGTCCCAGAAGCCAAGTTTCCTCACTCAGACTGCGGAGTCAATGCAGGTGCAATAGATGCCCTGACCTCGGACATTGGCCGACACTGCTGAGGAGGTGGCGATGGGTCCACTGGGGTCAGGAGGGACCCTACTAGTGCAATGCGCTCAGCTCCCTCACTGAGGCCAGTGCCTGTGGCCTGTGAGCTGACCATATGCCAGCCAGCATGCCAAGGTGACTTCACACACCCCGGGACCTTAGCCTCTCACAGCACCCTGAAATGTTCTTCTTATTCCATGTTTCATAGGAGGGACCTGAGTTCCAAAGGGGTGAAATGACACATCCAAAGCATGTGGCTTTGGGGTGGAGATGGGACTGGAGCTACCATTTTTATTCCAGGGTTTGCCTCTTGCTTACATGTTGGGCTCCGTGGTGGGCTTTGGGGAAGGGGGAGGAGTGAGGAGCAGGAGCGGCCACGAGAGGTAGGTAGGGTGGGTTTTGTGAGCATGCAGCCCTCTGTCACAGCCCTCTGAGCTGGGTAGAAGCAGAGACTGAGGCGGAAGTTCCCACTGAGGAATCCTGGTATATGTCGGAGGGCAGATTCTCAAAAGGCTTTATGAGGCCTGGGGGTGGAAGCCTGAAGCAGTCCAGTCACCAAAGCAGACTCTCAATAGATGTTTGATGCCCCTGATGACAGATGGTTTTAGCCTCTTCCTTTGCTGTCACCAGCTAAGGACTTGGGGCTTCCTTCCCTGCTTCTGAGTCTTTCTTTTTAGCCTGATCTCGGGCAGGCATGACTTTTCTATGGTCAAAATGGAAACTGAGGGCCTCACAGGCCAACCAGTCCCAGGGTCTAGCCTGGCTCTACCACTTGCAAGCTCAGTGACTTAAGACAAATTCCTTAGCTTCTCTGAACTGTGGTCTCTTCTCTAAAAATGGTGTTTATTTAATGCCTTCATGGATAGTGTGTAGATTAAGTAAAATAATGAGTCACTGGTGGTTTTCCTGGTGACTGTTCAAAGCAGACTCTCAATAGATGTTTGATGTCAATTATGAAAATGATCAATAACATTCTTAAATTTGAAACTAATTAAAGCCAAGGGAAAGGGGAAAAAAAAAAAAAAGAATACTGAAGATAACAACGTGAGCTGCTCGGCACTGGGCTTAAAGTCCTACCACATGAAGCACAAGAAGACTTGGTGTGATTAAACAGAAAAACCAGCGTTCTCTTATGGTGTGAGGGAGTCTGCAATAGTCTCTAGAATGTAACACAGTTGAATTATGATTGTTGCATGTGTGTTCATCTGCGGAGGACATATCTCCTTAAGTTGGAACATGTATTTTTCTATTCAGTACCAAATAGGGCCAGACGTAATTTGAATTACAGTTGATGAAAAGTCTGAACTTCGAGCAACAGTGAATAGAAAGCCAGAAATTATCTGTGATTTCGATAACAACTCCTGGCACAAGGATGTGAATATTTGGAGGTTTGTTGACAATGAGGTTTGGCGGGTGACACAGATCCAGAATAGCACAAGAAGGAAATCCCGAGAGGACCACACCTGGGAGGTCCGTCCATTCCTCCGTGAGGAGGGACTCTGCCTAACCCCAGAAGTGCTCTGAAAATTNAAGGATGTGAATATTTGGAGGTTTGTTGACAATGAGGTTTGGCGGGTGACACAGATCCAGAATAGCACAAGAAGGAAATCCCGAGAGGACCACACCTGGGAGGTCCGTCCATTCCTCCATGAGGAGGGACTCTGCCTAACCCCAGAAGTGCTCTGAAAATTGTTGGGTAATTTGAGAATGCAGTTTTCCTTAATATATATATATATATATTTTATCAAACTTCACATCATTTACGCAAGTAGGTTTCAGCATGTTGAAGCCTCTTTGCTGTCCATTCCTAAGCTCTGAGTTGAAAGAAACCCTGCAGGCGTTGCTAAGGCTAGAGTCCTGAGCAGTGGGGGAGGGGCCCCAGCTGCCTCCTAGGTCCCGGCCCAGACCTGGTGCTCTAGCCCGTGTCTTGCCCAGGGCTTGCTTCTCTCTGGTCGAGCTGCATGTTTCATGGGAGCTCCTCTTAAAATGAGACTTCTTGGCTCAGTTCTCTTTGATGCCACTGCTGCTATGTGTATAAAACCTATTCTAGAACATGCAAGATGTGAGGTGGTCCTATCTGGGACAGGACCATATCTGTTCCACCATGAAAGGGTCTGTGTTTTTCTTTTCTTTCTTAAATGAAGAAGGCTGTGCTCTTACATATTTCCAGCACTAACAGTCAGTCCTCTTTTTTTAAGCATGATAAAAACTGTCCCTACAGGAGGTGAAGAGGATATAGGCTGATAATGGCAGGCTGGCTCACCACCCTTAGGGAGGCTGTTGAGATGGAGCATGGTTTTGGAAGCATGCTCACGGCTTCTTTGTATGGTCCCATATATTACGGTTCTCCAGAGAAACAGAACCTGTGCAGAGTTTATTTTAAGGAAATGGCCCTTGTGCCTGGTTGGACCTGGCACGTCTGAAATTCACAGAGCAGGTCAGTAGGCTGGAAATTCTGGGGAAAGTTGATGTTACAGTCTTGAGGCCAAAGTTAGGCTGGAGGGAAAATTCTCTGTCTTCCTGGTACCTCAATATTTTTCTCGTAAGGCCTTCAACTGATAAGATGAGGCCCCCCAAATTAAGGAACATAATCTGCTATACTCAAAGTTGACTGATTTAAATGTCAATCATATCTAAAGCATAGCAACATCTAGACTGATGTTTGAGCTCCATGGCCTAGCTGAGTTGGCAAATTAACTATCACAGTCTGGATACAGATCTGGTTTTCTCAGTCCTGGCTTTTCATACGGGACCTGGAACCAAGGAGCCTGCTTCTCCAAGTCTCACTGCCTCTCCAGGCCTCATGAATTTGTTTGAAAAGCAGGGGTAGTGATGGTTCTCTCATAGGAGTGTAGTGAGGATCCAATGTGAAAGCACTTAGCCGATGGTTATGAATTATAACGAAAGCAAAGTTATTATTTGGAGGTATGATTGTAGTTCTGCTTCTTCAGGGGAAGAGTTGGGTGGTTGGGGGTAAGCAGGTCCAAGCTTGTCATGTTTGGAAGGTGTGACATTTTGGGGTAGGATATCCCAGGTGGTGTAGAGGTAAACAGTTTGCCTGCCATTGCAGGAGACATGAGACATGGGTTTGATCCAGGGGTAGGGAAGATCCCCTGGAGGAGGGCTTGGCAGTCCACTCCTGCATTCTTGCCTGGGGAATCCCATGGCCAGAGGAGCCTGGCGGGCTACAGTACAGAGGGTCACACGGAGTCAGGCACGGCTGAAGTGACTGTATGCGTGCGTGCTACTGATGGGGACTTCCTGCTGGCGCTAGCGGTAAAGAACCCATCTGCCAATGCAGGAGACATAAGAGACTCGGGTCTGGTCCTTGGTGTAGAGGGCAGGAGTGGCACTGGAGTGGCGACCCTCTCCAGTATTCTTGCCCACAGAATCCTATGGACAGAGGAACCTGGCAGGCTACAGTCCATAGCATCACACAGAGTCAGACACAACCAAAGCGACCTAAGCTAACGATCTCCCCACCCCAGGTTCTCTGAGTCTCAGTTTCTTCACCTGCAACGTGAGGATAATTATAGTATCAGCCTCATTGGGCTATGTGAGGACTATATGAGTTAATCTATATAAAGCATTGAGATTAGCTGTTGGCACCTCGTAAGAGTTTTTCATGAATTAATTCATTAAATCATCACGTAATCCACTGAGTTAGATACTACTTGACCCACACTTTACAGGGAGGAAGAAACTGAGGCCAGATGGGTGGCCAGGCCAAGGTCACCAGCTATTAATTGGCTAAGCTAGGATATATATCCAGGCAGTCTGTCTTGAGAGTCTGCATTTCTAACCAGTATACATACTGCCACTCTTCTATACTGGGAATGAGGGAAAGGGTGGGTGAGGAAGGAGAGAAACCTGGCCTTTGCCTCCCAAAACTTAACAGGTTTGGTCATGATTCTCAGCCCCACCTGGCACAGCTTCCTCCAGCCACACCTCCTCCTGGTAGTCTTCCCAGATAAGCCCTACCCATATGATCATTCCTCTTTTTTCCATGTGCTTTGAACTTATGAACCTAGTTGTCTGCATGGTGCCTTGAAAATTGCATGGTGTAATGCTTTGATACTTGTCACTCTGTTTAATGCACATTTGTCACATGCCTAGAACACAGGGCTAGAACCATGGGAAATGTAGACATGGCTGAAACGATTCCTCCTTGCCAGGCAGTTACGATCTTGTCAAGAACATAATCAGAGACAGTCATAGGAAAGACCAATGAAAGAGAAATTGAGATGAATGTCATAGAAGAAATAGGGCTTCCCAGGTGGAGTTAGCGGTAAAGGATCTGCCTGCCAATGCAGGAGACACCAGAGATGTGGATTCTATCCCTGGCTCGGGAAGATCCCCCGGAGAAGGAAATCGCAACCCGCTCCAGTATTCTTGCCCGGGCAATCCTATGGACAGAGGAGCCTGGCAGGCTGCAGTCCATGGGGCCACAAAGAGTAGGACACGACTGAGCGACTGAGTATTATAGAAGTAAGGGGAAGAGAAGGCTTAATTCAGGCTCGGGGTGGGGGTGCTCTGAGAAAGCTTCACAGATCATGCATTTGCACTGGGTTTTGAGGGATGGCTAAGACTTTAAGAGACAGTGTGGTGGGGGAGCAATCAGAGAAAAGAGCAGGAACAAAGACCCAGCCTGTGAAGTGTGTTCTGAAATGTAAGACGTCATTGACGGCGCTGCTGCGGCCTGCTGCGGCCATTATTAGTAGGAGCAGGCACTTGGGCTTCTATTCCCTGGCATCTGTCCAAGTTCCAGACCCTCAGGTTTCAGTCATTGGACTCTGCCTTTGAGAGAGAGAGGCTGAGGATTGTGAAATGAATCAAGGTTTTCTCCCTCTTTGGTATTTTATTCACTTTTCTGGAAGCTATTGCAGGGAAGCCAAACAAGCCTGCTGCTGCTGCTGCTGCTAAGTCGCTTCAGTTGTGTCTGACTCTGTGCGACCCCATAGATGGCAACCCACCAGGCTCCCCCGTCCCTGGGATTCTCCAGGCAAGAACACTGGAGTGGGTTGCCATTTCCTTCTCCAATGCATGAACGTGAAAAGTGAAAGTGAAATCGCTGAGTCGTGTCCAACTCGCAGCGACCCCTGGGGGCCACATTAAAAAAGCACATTTCTTGTCCTCAAGTTTAGAGTGTAGTGAGGTGTGATCACACAATTTCAATAGTGAGTACTTTGATCAAGGAAGCTCAGGCAAGGTGTCCCTAGTACAGCACTGGGGTTAGGGAATTAGAAATTCTAAGCAGAGTCCCAGTGGACAAAAAGGGGGTATGAGAGGAAGAACAGACAGAAGAAACACGAGAAGGCAAGGGTTTGGCATGTCCAAGGGCAGTTTTGCTGCAATCGAGAGTTGAGGGCGGAGGCCGCCAAGCTGCGCGGCTGGAGAAAGCAGGCAGACCCAGGTCATGAAAGTTCTTGCGAGCCACGCAATATTTAGATGCTACCCTCGGGGCACTGAAGACGACTGAACATAGAAACTACCTGTGTAGCTCTGCATTTTATAGAGAACGCTCACTCAGTGCGGCGATGCAGTGGCAGTGGTGGGGGCGGTGGGAGGAGAGCAGAGAGAGCAACCTGGAGCCTGCTGCAGCTGTTGCAGGAAGGGCGTGAGGACCTGTCTGGGCATGGGAGGGCCCGTGATGGGGAGCTATCTGAGTGTACTAAGGGGACAAAGAAATAGAGGGAAAGAACAGAATGGGAAAGACTAGAGATCTCTTCAAGAAAATTAGAGATACCAAGGGAACATTTCATGCAAAGATGGGCTTGATAAAGGATAGAAATGGTAGGGACCTAACAGAAGCAGAAGATATTAAGAAGAGGTGGCAAGAATACACAGAAGAACTGTACAAAAAAGATCTTCACGACCCAGATAATCACGATGGTGTGATCACTCACCTAGAGCCAGACATCCTGGAATGTGAAGTCAAGTGGGCCTTAGAAAGCATCACTACGAACAAAGCTAGTGGAGGTGATGGAATTCCAGTTGAGCTGTTTCAAATCCTGAAAGATGATGCTGTGAAAGTGCTGCACTCAATCTGCCAGCAAATTTGGAAAACTCAACAGTGGCCTCAGGACTGGGAGGGGTCAGTTTTCATTCCAATCCCAAAGAAAGGCAATGCCAAAGAATGCTCAAACTACTGCACAATTGCAGTCATCTCACATGCTAGTAAAGTAATGCTCAAAATTCTGCAAGCCAGCCTTCAGCAATACGTGAACCGTGAACTTCCAGATGTTCAAGCTGGAGACTCGATGGACGTGAGTCTGAGTGAACTCCGGGAGTTGGTGATGGACAGGGAGGCCTGGTGTGCCGCAGTTCATGGGGTCACAAAGAGTCGGACACGACTGAGTGACTGAAATGAACTGAAGGGGGCAGAATGGACAGAACGTGGTTATCAAGTGGATGTGGTGGGGAGGGTAAGGGAAGGGCAGCGATGACTTGCAATGGTCTGGCTTTGGTCACTGCTGTGGTTGCTGGGGATGCTCTTCCCTGAGACAAAGATGGGCGGAGGAACACGCCCATCGGGCCTAGGGTGGAAAGAGAAGCTTAGTCTCAGGAGTGTTAAAACAGCTGGAGACAGGGTACTGGAGCCGAGGGATGCCAGGTCCTAAGGGAGAGGTTTGAAAATGTTCACGATATAAGTGCTGAGGAAAAAAATGAGAGTATTAAGTTTGAGGAGAGTATATGAAACAGATCAAGAACATTTTAAAGTGGAGTGAAGAGAATCGTATCAAGGAGGGGGCATTTGTGTGTGCATGTGTGCTAAGTCGCTTCAGGCATGTCTGACCCTTTGCAACCCTATGGACTGTAGCCACCAGGCACCTCTGTCCAAGGGATTCTCCAGGAATGAATACTGGAGTGGGTTGCCATGCCCTCCTCCAGATATCAAACTCATGTCTCATGTCTCCTGCATCGGCAGGCGAGTTCTTTACCACTAGCACCACCTGGGAAGCCCCAAGGAGGGGTCATAAGTGTGGTCTAAAAGATGCAGCAAGATGAAGGCTGAAAGGGGCCTTAGAGTTGGCAATAGAGAAGCAGGGCCGGCACCAGAGACACAGATTTTGAAAGAGGAGGAGAAAACAGAATACCGTGGGCTGAGGTGTAAGTGGGAGGCAGTGAGAGGGGAGAGAGTGAAGAAAGCTTTTCAATCAGTTTGACTAAGAAAGAAAGGAAGTTGTGTCATTTGCAGAGACGTGGATGAACCTAGAGTCTGTCATATAGAGTGAAATGTCACAGAGAGAAAAACAAACACCATGTATCAATGCATATATGTGAAATCTAGAAAAATGGTGTCGATGAAGGATCTTATTTGCAAAGCAGAGAAAAAAAAAAAAAAAAAACAGAGACACAGACATAGAGGACATGTATGGATGCCAAGGTGGAAAGGAGGTGGTGGGATGAATTGGGAGATTGGGATCAACACAAATACCCTATTGAAACTATGTATAAAATAGATGACTTGAGAACCTACTGTATAGCACAGGGAACTCTCCTTGGCGCTCTGTAGTGACCTAAATGGGAAGGAAATCCAAGAGGGGATATATGTATACTTCTGACTGATTTACTTTGCTGTACAGTAGAAACCAACACAGCAGTGTAAAGCAACTATATGTGCGCTAAGTCATTTCAATTGTGTCTGACTCTGTGCGACCCATGGACAGAGGAGCCTGGTAGGCTGCAGTCCATGGGGTCACTACTAGTCGGACATGACTGAGTGACTTCACTTTCACTTTTCACTTTCACGCATTGGAGAAGGAAATGGCAACCCACTCCAGTGTTCTTGCCTGGAGAACCCCAGGGACGGGGGAGCCTGGTGGACTGCCGTGTATGGGGTCGCACAGAGTCGGACACGACTGAGGTGACTTAGCAGCAGCAGCAGCTGTGCGACCCTGTGGACTATATCCTGCTGGGCTCCTCTGTCCATGGGATTTTCCAGGCAAGAAGACTGGGGTGGGTTGCCATTCCCTAGTCCAGGGGATCTTCCAGACCCAGGGATTGTACCTGCATCTCTCCTGTGCCCTGCTTTGGCAGGCAGGTTCTTTACCCCTAGCTCAACCTGGGAAGCCCCAAAGCAACTAAACTCCAATGGGAAAAAAATATGTAACAACAACAACAACAACAAACCCCACACTCTTAAAGAGCAAAAGATAACATGAAAAATAAAATTGACCTAAAAAGAAGTCTATTTTAAAAAGAGGGAAAAAACCCCCAGAAAACAGCTTGAGTCACCTCATTTCTATCTTTGTATGTCACCACTTGGAATTTTCATTTAAATTTTAATTTCAAATTAAACTAATTTAAATACATTTTAAAGTTTAATTGCAAATAAATTTATTTAAATTGACTTAAAAAAAAAAAAAAGAATGGTAACTTAGTGATCATGCCCATCTTGAGGGGAGGAAGTCAGTGGGGAGAAAGTTTGAACATTGAAAGCTTGTGTCCCCAGGCTCAGTGGGAACCCAGTGGGGCCTCTGGGTTACTGGGAACTCCAAGCCCTGAAAGTAGAAAGGCTGCCAGCCAGACCCCTCTGCAGGCACCCAGGCCTCAGCTCCCTCTAGCTCCTCCAAGGGCTGTGTTGGATGTTTGCTCTACAGAGGTAGCCCCAGCTGGCAGAAGACCCAAGCCGCTTCTTGTTTCCCTGGCTTAAGCCTGAATGTAGCAGTAGGCAGCTTTCTTTGGGTCTCTGCTACTAACAGCCGCAGTTATGGGATAGGGCAAATCCTGAGACGTGCCTGATACATGGGTAACTCCGTGGAAGCCTCAGGCCTGGGTTCTGAGTCAAGTCAGGAGGCGAGGCTCATCCAGCAAGAGCCTGGGGTTAGGCTGCCACCTAGTGTTGAGCTGGGCGTACAGCAGAAAGGCCTCTACAGGGCACCCAACCCGAGTGGCTGACAGGCAAGAAAGAGGGAAAACCAGAAAATCTGCAAAGAAGCCAGGCTCCTGAGGGGCCCCAGCCACCCCAGACCAGACGGAAAATGCATTTCGGGCGAAGAAAAACGATGAAGTCAGCCTGCAGCCGGAGGCCAAGAAAACTAAAAGCTCACTTTTACAGGTAACAAGACACTTTTTCCTATGCTGCCTCTCATTGGATTCTTTGCGTTAGTTATGATCACTTTACCTATTTTACAGATGTGGCTTATCCCTGGAAGTTTCAAAAGATTTGTCCACGTCAGCTGTCTGTTAAATGGCAGAGCTGGGATTTGAGAAGGGGTTTTCAGACTTTGAGAAATGGGGTGGGCAATGAAGGGCGCTGAGTTTCATTTCAGGAGCAATGGGAACAGTCCAGGCAGATGGAAGCAAGACACACAGAACATCTGGGCAGAACGGAACCATACAGACCTGTGCCTGGTTGCCCTGAAGGTGGAGAGTGAGGCCAGGAGGTGAGGAGCCTCATCACAGGCCAGATGTGTGCAAATAGCCCCTGGGACTGAAGTCTGCAGAGACGAGCTCCAGCTAGTCTGCGCAGGAGTCAGGGAGGGGGCGGCATTAGGCTCTGGGGCTTGGAGAGGCGGGACTAAGGGTGATTGACAGGACGGCCAACGACAGGCCCAAGGAGAATTTCGGCTGCTATTGGCAAGGGGGATAGAAGACCCAAGCTTAGAGAAATGCACCAGCGAGTAGATGGGGCCCTGAGAACAGGCAACAGGGGGTATCTGAGCTGGGGCCTCTCTTGATAAGATTACAGGAGAAGAGAAAAACTCAGCCAGCTCACCTGCTGATAGGTACCAGCTAGGGAGGGAGACCAAGGGCCCCAGGGGATGCTATTTGCCGTGGGTGGGCAGAACTGTCTTCAGTTCAGAGCCCCCAGGTGAGAAATAGCAAAATATTTTCTTCTAAAAAAAATCTTCTTCTCACCTGCCTGGACCATGTCAGTAAGGCATGGGCGCAGCTCCTGGGAGAGCAGGCAGCAAATTACTGGTGAGAATAGGAAGACAGGGTCCTGGGTGGTTCACTGTGCAGATTCAATGCTGCAGATAAGGAGTGTGTGCCTGGTATAGCTGTCCACGTTTACTACTTCTAATTACTCTTGCTTTGCTTTCCTCCTGGTTTGCCAAATGCAATTCCTTTTTAAAAAAAAAAACCCAATATATATTATACACACACAAACGCACACACCCCTCTCCCCTATTTTTTTCTAAGCAAGAAGGCAGAGTCATTGGTTCCCATGCAGGGCAGCGTAACTAAAGGGACAGAACTGCTCTAGGGGCTCAAGCCTTAGGGCTTTAGTTGGAAAGGAGGTGGGCTGAGGTAGGAGAGGCAGTTTGGGAAGAAGCCTGGCAACAGTGGGTCTGTCTTGCTCATGATATCACTGCCTTGACAATGTCCCCCGAGGCTTCTGTAGTCCTGCTCCCTCCACCCCCCCATTGCCTCCACCAGCTTCACTTCTTTCCACACACACTCAGTACCTCCCTGCTTTCCCATTCACAGCTAGTGACTGACTAGGTGGATAGCAAATTGAAGCCTATTGGCAATCTATCAATTACTATTAATCAGCAATTGTGTTCCTGAAATTGTTACCACTCCCACTCAGATTGTCTCAAAATCTTCTTTTTAATAAAAATCTAGCTGTATAAGTAAGACGGGCCCACTATGGGAAGGTCAGGAAATATATAATATACATCAGATGGTCTTTTCAATGAATTAAAAAGAAACGAGCTTAATCTCCTCGTTGATGACTGGTAAGCCCTTCCCGCTTCTCTTCCTAGCCGCTGACTGGTCTTGGTGCTCTGATGCCTTGTATGCGGTGAGGTCTCAGTCAGCACTCGTGGGTAGCTGATTGTTGACTGGTGCCCAGTGCACACCAAGTTTCATATAAATATTAGAAACTCTGGTGTGTGTTGGAGATGGCAGCTGGCCTGTGGCATGCTGGCAGGGGAACTGGCTGGATTCCATGCAGACTTGTTTTTCCCAAGTTAACTGATGGCTTCCTGCCATGACAACAAGCTTAGTCTTGCAGGATGTGGGTCTAGATGGTGTTTCTGGATCACCTGAGGGTGAGTCCATTCTGGGAGGGGTTAGCCACTTGACAATCAGATGTTGAGGACCTACTGTGTGCCAGGCACTGTGTGGGCTACTAGGTAGATAAAGAAGCAGGATTTGAAAACTCACTGGAGTGCAGCTTGATAAATGTGGTCCCCCACTGAGGGAGCAGAGGGGGATGGCTCTGGGGCTGAGTCACTCCAGGAAGGCTTCACAGAGGAGGTGGCCTGAGAGTTAGAACTTGAAGTGTGAGTAGACTAGGGATCACTGGTAGAGAGCAGAGAAGCTACTAGTAACCTGGTGGTATAAGAGCCTTAAGTGTGTTCCAGGAACACCAGGAGGGGCTTCTGTGGCTTACATTTTCAAATCTGTGCTGAAGGGTCTCAGAGGCCCTGTGAGGCCCTCTCCCATGCTTTTCCATGGGCTGGTTTATCAGGAAACAGCCATGTCTTCTTGCACTCTCTAGGCCCAGTTCTAATGCTCCCTTCTTCAACCTCAGGGACTATCTAGACACATGTGGCTGCTCCCACCTGCACTTTCATCCACGCTGTGACGGCTCTGTGCACACTTGTTGTCACTGTCTTGTGTGTGTGTGTCTGTGTGTGTTAGTTGCTCAGTCATGTCAGACTCTTTGTGATCCCATGAACTGTAGCTCATGAGGCTCCTTTGTCCATGGAATTCTCCAGGCAAGAATACTAGAGTGGGTAGCCATTCCCTTCTCCAGGGATTAAACCTGGGTCTCCCGCATTTCCCTGGAGAAGGAAATGGTAACCCACTCCAGTATTCTTGCCTGGAAAATCCCATGGATGGAGAAGCCGGTGGGCTGCAGTCCATGGGGTTGCAAAGAGTCGGACACGACTGAGCAACTTCACTTCACTTCACTCCCACATTGCAGACAGATTCTTTACCATCTGATCTACTGTCTAAAGGTCTGTTTCCTCTCCTAGACTGCGTGCTTACAGGCAGGACCTGTGTTAGGATCATCCTTGCACACCTAGCACCCGGCAATGGACCTCACATCGGACACATTCTGCACACATGTTTAATTCTTTAGTTTGTACTGTGAACACATCCCAGTCACTCAGCAGACCCTGGCTTAGTTTCCCCTCTAACCTCATTAGGGATGAAGGTAGGACTCTAAGGAGTCTGATGCAGGGTGACAAGGTCCAGGACACATTGTCCTTATCAACCCCAATTAGTGCTTGATTGAGAAGGACACAATCTTGGCTTATGTTATGAGAGTCCATTGTTTAATTGATTAAAACAGGTTTTCAGTTGGCAGCTTGGCAAGTGCATACCGCTTGACCTCTCCCACTCTACCCACAGGGCAAGAATGTGACAGACTGAGCCAGCAAATGCTCGGAATGCCTTGAAGATCCTGTTCCAGCAGGCCAACTGGGACAGGGAGGACCCCAGTGACAAATGTGACCTGATTACTGGAACCCTTTGTTCTCAGGATGGGCCTTGGGATCCTGCCCACTTGTGGAACCAGCTGTCAATCAGCCCACCAGGGACCAAGGGAAGATGAGAAGCACTGGGTCCTGCCCCGTTGCAGCATTGACCCCATTCAGGAATGTGGACTTAGCCCTTTCATACCTGATTTTTCAGCTGAAGAATAAGCACATTTTTATAAGTCCTGTAAGGGAGTTTCATGATGCTATCTTTCCAAGGAAGAGTAAATGGGTAAATGGCAGAGGGATGGGAATATGGACGGATAAATAGTGAATCCTAAAATGGTTAGACAAGCAGATGGTAGAGGAAGTGGATGGATAGACGGAAATTCAGCCTGGACTGATGGCCTTCCCAGAGACACAGAGCCCTCCGGTTGTTGATGCTGGTGCTGGCAGGTGCTGCTGTAACAGTACCTTAGGTACCGAAGGCTTGCTATGAGCAGTTGAAGAGCTAAATATAAGAGGGGTAGCTGAGATGATTGGATGGTATCACTGTCAATGGACATGAACTTGGGCAAACACTGGGATATGGTGAGGGACAGGGAGGCCTGGCACGCTGGAGTCCATGGAGTCGCAAAAAGTTGGAGACGACTTGGCGACTGAACAACAACATATCTTCCATTTGTTTTTCAGGAAACAGCGATGAATTGAGGGCAGCTGATGCCTCTTCAAAGATTTGCTACTTTTTGAGACTTTCAAGCACGAAAATGGTTTATCCTCCCCTCTCAGAATTGATGGGGAGGCCAAATAGGACAGAGTGACATAACCAGCAAACAGAGCACCTTAAGACAACACACCCGTTAAAGTAACACAACAATAGAGGAAACAAGACTGCAAGCAGCTTGGGCAATGGAGAGCAAAGGAATGAGCTTCATCAAGCCATCATCCTAGAGCAGGCTTGCTGTTTTGTGTGGCTGCGTTTTTGTGTAGGAATTGTGCATAGCTTCCAGTGTCATCCACATGCCCACACTCCAACCTCCTTTCTCCACCTCACATGATGTCATGAGCATTTTTCTGTGTTGCTACATAGTCTGTATAATTACTCTAAATGACTGTAAAATATTCCACTCATTATACTACTGCTGAATATTTAGGTTGCTTACATTTTTTTCCTGTGCTCAATTTTTATGAATTAAATGTAAGGTGTTTCTCCCAGAGCCTTGTAAAACGTAGACACAGAGTAGATGCTTTCTCTCTTTTCCATCTCTCTCCTTCATGTGTATCTTTGTCCCTGGGCTTTTCTTTAGGATTTCCTTAGGGTTCAGGGGTTTAAACAATTGTATGACTCTCCATACATACTGCTACCATATTGTTTCATTAATTACAATGACAATAACGTAAATAGCTCCACAATTATACACATTGTCTCAAAAAATCCTCTCAACCGCTAAGGGGTAGCCATTGTCTCATTTGAGATGAGAAAGCAGAGGCCTAATGGCACCCCACTCCAGGACTCTTGCCTGGAAAATCCCATGGACGGAGGAGCCTGGTGGGCTGCAGTCCATGGGGTCGCTGAGTTGGACACGACTGAGCGACTTCACTTTCACTTCTCACTTTCACGCATTGGAGAAGGAAATGGCAACCCACTCCAGTGTTCTTGCCTGGAGAATCCCAGGGACGGGGGAGCCTGGTGGGCTACCGTCTATGGGGTCGCACAGAGTCGGACACGACTGAAGTGACTTAGCAGCAGCAGCAAGTTTAACTAATCTGCCCAGTGTCCCTGTCTGTTCTGTTTTCTTCTTTTTCCCCAAGGTCTGCTCCAGTGTCTGGTGCATAGAATGACTTCAATAAACATTTGCTGAATGAAGTTTGCAAGTGGGAACGTGCTATGCTTTTTACCTTAAACCTTGCTGATAGCTCTTGATGTTCATTTGGGTGAGGGGTAGAGATGGGAGTGTTGCCAAACCTTTGAACTCAGACTTAGTGTAACACCCATTCAGGCTCAGGGTGAACATGCCAGAGCTGTGATGTGCTGTGAGTGGGAGTTTTGGACCCTAATAATAGTTACCCAGAACTGTACCTTGCTTGACTTTTTTCTGAGATCGCCTCTGCAGCAGACCTATTATATAGCTCTGAAAATGATGCCATAGCGAGTGGTCCTAAGGCCTTGGTGGCCACATTGCATTCGGAGGGTTTGCTGTTGTCTTTATCTGTGTGACCTCATTATGCATTTACAAAAATGCTGACCTCATTGGAGTCACTATCTAAAATCCAACTTCATGAGCTGAGGTGGCAGAGTGACCCCTTGGACTGAATTTTCCTTGGCCCTATCCTTCCTAGTTTCATCCCAAAGAGCAACAGCTCCAAGAATCTTGAGTCTTTCCTGAGGTCATGTCTTCCTGGCATAGAGTGAAATCTGTCCCATTTCTAGGATATACGTCTTGCATAGGATATACATCTTGAGTGTCAGGATGGTTCTTCAAAGATCCTTTAAAAAATAAGCTCTGTTCACTGAAGCTACCTGGCCAGGCAGAAGGCTGGAGAGGTCAGTGACAGGTGGGCCTCAAGATCAAGGAGGAGATCCAACAAGACAGGACTTCCTATGTGCTGGGAATTGAGGAGTTGCTTTAAACTCTGACATTCTATGGAAAAGAGTGCAGAAAATCAGGTTTGAGAGGAGAAACTTGGGAAATTTCATATTTAGGAGTCAGCAGAAGGGACAAAGACAGTCCAAGAGCTAAGAGATCATGTAATAAAGGACTTCCCGAGCAGTTCCACTCACGTGTGCTGAGCACCGACCATGTTTATGTGCTCTGGTAAGTCTTGGGAATATGATAATGGAAAGACAGATCCTTGTCTTCAAGAAGTTGCCATGCTCCAACCGGGAGTGTGTGTGTGAGCTAAATCACTTGAGTTGTGTCTGACTCTGTACGGCCCTATGGACCATAGCCTGCCAGGCACTTCTGTCCGTGAGATTCTCCAGGCAGGAATACTGGAATGGGTGGCCATGCATGCTCTGCTCTTTGGGACCTTCCTGACCCAGGGATTGAGCCTGCATTCTCTTATGCCTCTGCATTGGCAGGCAGGTTTTTAGCACTAGCACCACCTGGGAAGCCCACCCACCTGGGCAACAGAAGCATAAAACAGCAACAGCAACAACACAATAAAAGGGAGCATGATAAAGGTTCTATTAATGATGTAATCTGTTGACACCTAACGGATGAGATATCAGGAATCTGCACACACTTCAAATTCACGTTTGAACCTCACATTGAAGAACGGATGAGGGTTCAACTGTATTGGAGGAGCATATTGATCAGAGGAAAAAATAAAGTCCCAAAGGCTGGTAAGGACATGAAGGCCTTGTGAGAAACGAGGTGGAATGCAAGGGGGATGTCAAAAGTGCAAAGGCTTGTAAGAGGCCCAGCAGGATGAAAAAGTTGCAACCAGGGTCAATGGATACAAGATTGATAAGATGTGAATAAGTAGAGGTCCCCTGTATCCATTCTTTCAAAAGAATATTCATTGAGCACAAACCACATGTGAGACATACAGAGGAGGGATCTGAATGAAAGAGACAATGATGTCTACTCTGATGGAGCTTCCACTAGTGGGAGAGGCAGACCATACACTAAAAAAAGTAATTGTAGAGGATGTAGGAGTAGGAAGGAAATAAATGCAACAGCGTGGTGCAGAACAGCTATATATGAAGGGGCACACCTTCAGGTAGCCAGGTCCCCAAGGCCTCCGCAGGCAGGTAACATCTGAGCAGGATGAGAGAGCATCCCGGGAAGAGGGAAACTTCAAAACTAATGGGAAGAACTTGACGTACAGATGATTCCCGGCTTACGAAGTTTCAACATGATTTTTTGACTTTGTGATAGTGCAAAAGAGACAGGCATTCAGCAGAAACCAAAGTTCAAAATTTGGATTGGGGTCTTTTCCCAGGCTTGCAGTGTGTGGTATGATGCTCCTTCTTGATGCCAGGCCGTGGCAGCTCCCAGTCAGCCACGTGATCACTAGGGTAAAAGACCGACACACTTAGAACTGTTCTGGACCCTTACAACCATTCTGTTTTCAGTTTCAATACCATGTTCAATCATTCAACACTTTATTATAAAATAGGTTTGTGTTAGATGATTTTGCCTGACTGTAGGCTAATGTCAGTCTTAAAGGAAATCAACCCCGAACATTCACTGGATGGATTGATACTGAAGCTGAAGCTCCAAAGCTTTGGCCACCTGATGGGAAGAGCTGACTCATTGGAAAAGACCCTGATGCTGGCAAAGACTGTGGGCAGGAGGAGAAGGGAGCAGCAGAGGATGAGATGGTTGGATAGTATCACTGATTCAGTGGACATGAGTTTGAGCAACACTATCTAGGAGAGAGTGGAGAACAGAGAAGCCTGGCATGTTGCAATCCATGAGGTTGCAGACTCGGACGTGACTTAGTGACTGAACGACAGGCTAATGGAAGTGTTCAGAACACATGTACGGTAGGCTAGGCTAAACTATGATGCTTGGTAGGTTAGGTGTATTAAAGGCATTTTTGACTTACAATATTGTCAACTTACTGTGAGTTTGGGGGATGTACCAGAAGGGTTTTAAGCAGAGAAAAGACAGTCTTGTTTTACATTTTAACATAAGCACCCTGGATGTTGCACAAGCTTGAACTGGGAAGCTCAGTGGAAGAACAGAGAGACCAGCCAGGAGGCCACTAGAATGGTCCAGGCAGAGAAGAGGTGGCTTGGACTAAGGTAGTGGAAAAGGAGACAGAGACAAAGTGGGCAGTTTTGAAATGTATCTGGTGATTAAAGGAAGATAACTCAATGTGGGGGCATGAGAGAAAGGGAAGAAACAAGCCAAAGGAGAGTAGGCTCTCTTCCAGAAGCTTGCGTCCTGGATTCTGGGCCTCTCTCCAGCTGAGGGAAGTGTGGCCTATGGCCCAGGAGCTGTGCCCTTCCTCTTGGTCCTGGAAGATCAGAGCCTCAAAGTCTGCTCAAGTCTTTGAGAACGGCTGAGGGTCTGGAGAGCCAGCTCCTGGGTTGTTGGCTCATGTGCATCTTGCCAGGGAGAAATGGAGCCCACTTCAATTTATTCAACATCTATTTATGATGCACTTGCTGTGTGTCAAACTCTATTCTGGGTGCTGGGGGCAGAGGGGGTGAACAAAACATACAAAGTCCTTGCCCTCCGATTACACTTGGTTAGACTAACGACAGTGCAAGAGTTAGTCACTCAGTCGTGTCCAGCTCTTTGTGACCCCATGGGCTGTAGCCCACCAGGTTCCTCTGTCCATGGGATTCTCCAGGCAAGTATACTGGAGTGGGTTGCCATTTCCTCCTCCAGGGGATCTTCCCAACCCAGGGCTTGAACCCAGGTGTGCTGCACTGCAGGTGGATTCTTTACCATCTGAGCTACCAGGGAACACTAACAACAGCAAAATACTAAATAAAACATATCAAAGAGTTTCGAGAGCTACAGAGAAAAGGCAGGGTGCTGGAGGCAGGTGGCGGAACTGGCTGAGGACCGGGCGTGTGTACACGCTGGGCGGCAGGATGTGCCTGGGGTGGTCCAGGAAGTGGCCCGTCCAGGTCTCTTGGGGCTACAGGGGCCCCACCCCACCCCCTGCTGTCAGTCTCTACTGATCATCTTATTTGTTTTCTTCTTAGTGCTTATCACACTCCATAATGAGCTTGTTTATTTATTTGCTTATTTCTTCTTCAAATAATTCAGATGAATTCTGATGTCATTCCAAAGGGTGTGGATCTGGGGAGGAGATGAAAATTGGGGTGGGGTTGTGAAAGCCGAAACATGACCCCAAGTGCTGAGTTCAAGCTGGAAAGGTTCTAGGCTTGGATATCAGGCTCAGAGCTAGACAGTCCTGGGTTCAAGTTCTGGAAATCCTTCAGCCTGGGGACAAGGGAATTACACTACTGTGAGAGGTGTTTGGAGAAAGAGTTTGGGATGGAGACCCTGAGGACTGGGTGAGCTGGATGGGTCTCTCTGTTTGGTCTGGGCATGACACAGAAGGGTAGGATTTCTAAACAAGGCGTTTGTTTAGTTAGAGGCTGGCTCATTTCTGTTCTAGTCCTAAGATGCTAGAAGAGCTCAGACAGGAGGGACCCCTGCCCCTCCACTGACCTCATTCCTTCATCCCATCTCTAGTAGGTTGACAGACATCCCCACAGGAGCTTTGGCTGGGGAGCTGTGCCCTGAATCAGCAACTGAAACTCCAAGCAGGTGTTAATTAGGTCCCGGCAGCTGACAGGTGATGGTATCTTTCCTTCATTAAAGAAGAGGGATGTACAAGGGGCCCCTTGCCGCTCCCTGGCTTCCCTCCCGGGAGAAGGCTCAGGGTTGGGGTCGGGCATGGAGAGGCTGAACAGAAACACTGCTCTGTCACACAGGCCCAGGGAAGTGGCCCAGCTTGGACCAGGGGAGGAGGCAAGCAGGAGAGGACCCCTGGGAAGCCCCAGACTCTGTGAGTTGATCTCAGCAGGAAAGAAAGGGTCCTTCTTGCTGATGGCACCCTTTGCCACTGCTCCATCCAGCTGATGTCAATCTGAGCATTTTTTATTGTCATTTTCTTCTCATCATAAACATGGCAAACACACATATACTCATACACCCATTATGCATCACAGGCTTTGGAGGTAAACAGTGACTTAGAAGAAAAAAGGTGTCACAGAAAGGCACGAGATCGGACTGGAATTGGGGGAACAAGCTTACAGATAATTTTAGTTGACTCTTGGTTATGTGATCTTGACTGAATTACTTAAACTGTGCTGAAATATCCACTATATCTGTAAAGTGAACACTTTTAAAAATTCATTTTTATTATGAACATTTGGGGCTTCCCTTGTGGCTCAGACAGTAAAGAATCTGCCTGCAGTGCAGGAGACCTGAGTCTGATCCCTGGGTCAGGAAGATCCCCTAGAGAAAGGAATGGCAACCCAGTCCAGTATACTTGCCTGGAGAATTCCATGGACAGAGGAGCCTGGTGGGCTACAGCCCATGGGGTCACAAAGAGTCGGACACGACTGAGCGACTAACCTTTTCACTAGAGCTATGAACATTTTCACGATGTTCCTTTCACTGTGAACGTTTACCTTTGGTGTCAAGAACCGAGAAAATAGGCACTTAGGTGTTAACTGTGAGGTTCTGTCCCAGTATATGGTGTAGAACTATCCTTAAGTCACATTCTTATTAAAGCGGACTTTCATGGGCAGAGAACTGGTCAGGTGTAAGAGGGTCTAAACATTTAAAAACTCTGTTGAGAGTACAAACTATTAGGTATAAAATAAGTCACAAGGATATATTGCACAACACAGGGAATATAGAGATGGCATTTTACAATAATATAAATGGAGTATAACCTTTAAAAACTGTGAATCATTATAGCATACATCAGTAATATATTTTGCATCAACTATATTTCAGTTAAGAAGCATAAACATAAATAAAGATAAACCCCTTTTGGACTCGTCTTTTCTTAGGCACAGTGAAGGAGTGCACGGAGGGCCACAAGAGCCCTTCTAGGTTAGAGTGATTCTGAGGAGCAGAATCAGACAGAAACATTTCTCAGGAGGCTTAGCACAAAGCCCACGGTGATCGGGAGGGGAGCCTGTGTTAACGCCTGGCCTTTGGCTCAAACGCCAGCCCCACCTCTTATTAGCTATTTTTTTAAGCAAGTTTCTTAACCTCTTTGGGTGTCAGCTTCTTCATCTGTAAAACTGGGACAATTATTTCTATCCCCCTTGCTTTGGGGGGTTGGAATGTTGAATTAAATGGAAGAATTATGTTAAGTACTTTGCCCCCATGGTTGCACGTGGGAAGTGGGGGTGGCTGACAGGCGCAGGGAATACTGGAGCTGGATTTTCAGGTTCTGATTTCGTAAAGCCTTCTCTGTTTACCCTTCCCTGCAGGAGAGGGCTGGGCCTCTCCTCACTGCTGGAGGCGCCACCAGGGCAGAGGCAGAGGGCTCATCCTAAGCAGGACCAAGGAACGACAAGAGTGTGGTTGCATCTGCTAGTCTCACCCCTCACTTGACAAATGAGGGAGCCCATGAGAGGTCGGTGCCCAAATGGAGCTACGCAGCAAATGAATGGGGAAGCCTGGATTAGACGCATCCATTAAGGCTTGTTAGTTTACCCTTGAGGGATCCCACCTTGTCGCTGTTGGAGAGCCCTCTCCTTATCTGGCCCAGGGAGTTTGTCTTCATGAAGGTTCTGCCCGCCGGGTGGCGGCATCCTTTCCAAAGTCCACGGGCTCCCTCTGCTGGCCGAGAGCTGAGGGCGCCGCCTTCAGGCTCCCTGGCGCCTCGAAGGAGGGCTGTCACTGCGCTCGCTGGAGGCTGAGTGCCCTGACCAGCCAGCACGCTGTGTTTTTAGAGATTCACTATTTCACTGTCTAAAAGAGATTCTAATAATAGAAAGCGCACTTACACCGATGCACGTGATTACCATTGCAGGAGCTCTTCACCCTTCTCCTGCCTCTCCAGGACTTCCTAGAACATTCCTTGTACTTCAGCTTTGTTGGGGATGGAACTCACGTCCATCGAGTCCGTGATGCCATCCAGCCATCTCATCCTCAGTCGTCCCCTTCTCCTCCTGCCCCCAATCCCTCCCAGCATCAGAGTCTTTTCCAATGAGTCAACTCTTCGCATCAGGTGGCCAAAGTACTGGAGTTTCAGCTTTAGCATCATTCCTTCTAAAGAAATCTCAGAGCTGATCTCCTTCAGAATGGACTGGTTGGATCTCCTTGCAGTCCAAGGGACTCTCAAGAGTCTTCTCCAACACCACAGTTCAAAAGGATCAATTCTTCGGCGCTCAGCCTTCTTCACAGTCCAACTTTCACATCCATACATGACCACTGGAAAAACCATAGCCTTGACTAGACAGACCTTAGTCGGCAAAGTAATGTCTCTGCTTTTGAAAATACTATCTAGGTTGGACATAACTTTTCTTTTTAAAAAACTGAGTATAAAGATCTAAGTGTTAGTTGCTCAGTCATGTCTGACTCTTTGCAACCCAATGGACTGTAGCCTACCTGGCTCCTGTGTCCATGGAATTCTCAAGGCAAGAATACTGGAGTGGTAGACATTCCCTTCTCCAGGGGATCTTCCTGATCCAGGGATCAAAGGCTGGCCTCCCACATTTAAGGCAGATTATTTACTGTCTGAGCTGCCAGGGAAGCCCATAAATTTCTAAGTTGAAAGTTATTCTTTTAGTAATTTAAAGACCTTGCTCCACTGCCTTCTAGCTTGGCTTATTTCTGATGAGATGCCTCTAATCACTCTTTCTTAGTAAATTACGCATTCCCCCTCCCACCTCTCCCACCCCTGCCCCCATCTACTTTTATGACTTTTTTCCCCCTTCATCAATGGTTTTAAGCAATTTGGTTATGATGTACCTTGGCGTAGTTTTCTTTACATTTCTTATGCTTGAGTTTCTTTGAAATTCTTGGTTAGATGTACAGTTTTTAAAAAATCAAATTTGGAAAAAATTTATCATTATTTCTTCAAGTATCTGCCCTCCTCAACCCTGCACTGCACCCCATTCTCCAGTGGACACCAAGAACACTTGTGCTAGGCCATATAAAGTTGCTCCAGGTGGAGCAACATCTGCGGAGAAAGAGCAGAAGTTAATGCCAACTCTGTTCTTTTTGAAATAGAATATGAATATTTTTATTACTCAGGATAAAAGTGGACATACATTGTGTTATGGATCTGGTGTCACAGACACTCTCTGGCTGTGGGGAAGGGCTGAGCCCAGGGTCCTGGAAGGATGCGGGGAGCCAGTGAGGCAGGACTCTGTCTCCATGGGACAAGATGGTGAACTGTGGGGATGCAACAGAAAACAGGATTTTCAGGAGAGGTGGTGGGACAGTAAGGTTGATTTGAGGGGCTCAGTTTTGTACATGGTGCCTGGGGTCCTGAGCGGGGAACTGTAACGTGCAGTGACTGTCACCTACCAGGCCTGGTGCTAGGTTTAGAAATGTGATGGGAAATTCTAAATAAACACAGAGATAAATTAATAGCTAGCATTTGCAGTGAAATTGAGAAGAGGTAAAGGGGTGAAATATAAATTTGGACCATATGAAATTGTTGTTAAGAAATGCAGTATGAGCAATTTTATCTGTTTAATCTACTATATGGAGAAGGCGATGACACCCCACTCCAGTACTCTTGCCTGGAAAATCCCATGGATGGAGAAGCCTGGTATTCTGTAGTCTCTGGGGTCATGGAGAGTCAGACATGACTGAGCGACTTCACTTTCACGCATTGGAGAAGGAACTGGCAACCCACTCCAGTGTTCTTGCCTGGAGAATCCCAGGGACAGGGGAGCCTGGTGGGCTGCCATCTATGGGGCCACACAGAGTCGGACACGACTGAAGCGACTTAGCAGCAGCAGCAGCAATCTACTATAAGCTCACTGAGCATAAGCACTAAATCTTCAAAGGCGGGTCTGTCTAAATGAGCCGACTTGACTTTGGCATCTGGAATGCCCACTTGTTTCCAGATATGTGTTCAGAAACCCTTGTTAGAATTCATATATGTTACCTGGAAAGAGCAAGTAATATTTAGCAATTTTCTGGCACTACTGGTATTATCAAACCCATGTGCCACTTACTCAGGACAGAGGTTATATCAAGTGACCGAAAAGAGCGCTGGCATTTTGATTGGATGGCTCTGGGAAGGGACAGCTGCTGGGCAGCCTTTGGTCAGCAGGCTGGCTCAGGAGGGAGTGCTCGGATAGAGGGCCCTGAGAAAGAGCAGTCCCTGAGCTAGGGTCCCAGACATCCTTGGCTGGCTTGCCCACAGCTGCCCTCTGCTGCCTGGTAGAGCTGGGGATCTAGGATTTCTTGGTGCTCTGGCACCCTCTGCAGGGCAAGTCCTGAACTGAACCGCTCTGTCCCAAAAATATAGCTCAAGATGGAAGCTGAAAGGAAATAGTTTCTATCAAACACATACTGTGTGTAAGCAGTGTGCTGGCCACTCAAACATCCTGTTTGAAAGAGGAGTAAACTCAGGTTCAGAAAAATTATATGATGGGTCCAAGGTCATAACTCAGTGGTGGAGAAACTGGGATCATATCCAGGTTTGCCCCTCTCCAAAAGACAAACGTTGACCATGGGCACCTCCAGGGTGAAGAACTTCTATGGATTTCCAAGTTTCCAGAGTATTAATTCAGTTCAGTTCAGTTCAGTTGCTCAGTTGTGTCTGACTCGTTGCGACCCCATGAATCACAGCACGCCAGGCCTCCCTGTCCATCATCAACTCCTGGAGTCCACCCAATACAGTGGGGGCCAATTAGTGCCACCCTCCAGAGACACAGAGCCCTGCCATATTCCTACCCTTTGATGCTCCTCTCCAAACTGCAGCAAGTTTGAGCCCCTCTTCACAGGGGATAAGAATTGGGCCCAGGTATGTGTCTGGGCAGCCTTTCGCCTCTCCTGTTGAGCTCTCTTGACAGCCGCTTAGGAAACAGTCTGGCACGGTGC
Source organism: Cephalophus harveyi (assembly GCA_006410635.1). Lineage (NCBI taxonomy): Eukaryota > Metazoa > Chordata > Mammalia > Artiodactyla > Bovidae > Cephalophus > Cephalophus harveyi. The sequence continues at coordinate 57,031 of SJYT01031269.1, forward strand.
AGGGATTCCCCTCTTTCTTTCCCTTCCTATAAGGGACCATGTTTCCTCCTAACATCAGCTCTCTCTCTTTGACAAATGTGGAGACTTGATTCTCAGAGATGGAAGGTCATTCATGCCTTTAGTCATTCCTTCATGGAACCGGTAAATATTTATTGAGCCTTTACTATGTCTCATCACGTCTTTCTAGTCCTCAGGACACAACAGTGAACAGAACAGATTAAAAAAAAATAGGGGTGAAAAAGTGAGGGCAGGGTAGACAGTAAACAGTAAACCTAATAAATAAGTAAATTAGAAGACAAGGATGAGATGGCTGGATGGCATCACGGACTCGATGGACATGAGTCTGAGTGAACTCCGAGAGTTGGTGATGGACAGGGAGGCCTGGCGTGCTGCGATTCATGGGGTCACAAAGAGTCGGACATGACTGAGAAACTGAACTGAACTGAACTGATGTAAAACGTTGGCGGGTGATAATGGCTATTAAAATAGAATGAAATTAGGAGGACTGGGAGTGTGTGTGGTAGGGATGGAGAGTGGATTGCAATTTTAATGGACTGGTCAGATCTGCTTTATTAAGAAGCCTACTTTTGCACCAATACTTGAATGAGGTTAAGGAATGAACCAAGGAGATATCATGGATAAGAACATTCAGGCAGAGGAAACAGCCAGTGCACATGCACTGAGATCGGAGTGTGCCTGATGCATGCAAGATGCAGTGAGCAGGCCAGTGTGGCTGGGAAGGAGTGAGAGAAGAGAGTAATGGGCATCAGATGTCAATAATTATTGAGTGGCTGCTACATGCTGGGCATCATTGGGCACTTCTTGCCAGCTCTTCTGTGAGGGTGTTATGAACCCATTTATTAATTGAGAAGTGGAGGTTCAGTGAGAGCGGATGGCTTGCCCATGGTTACAGGGCTAGGAAGTCAGGTGTTCTGGCTCCAGAGCCCCGTCCTCTCCTCAGCACCCTATTGCCTTCCTTGTGGGTGAGCAGTCCTTGGCTGCAGCAGCTGTCATGTTCTGCGCCAGCCTTTCTGGGTGTGGGTGGGACAGGCTCAGGGGTCGTGGAGAAGCACTCGGGAGTCTCAGGCTTGAGTGCCCATCTTCTCTCCATTTCAAGGCTGCTTCTTTGTACCCCTAGTTTTAGGTCCAGCTTCCTCACCACTCTGAAATCCATGACCATTTCCAGTTCTCTCTTCTTTGTGGCATTCAGTAGACAATTGATATATTATTTCCTGGAAGAGAAAGCACAGAAGTTGCATTCTTTTGTAAAACAAAAGCAGTTATGGTGCTTTAGTCACCATGGCTGTTTCCTGTTTCTTCTCCTTTCTCTGGGTAGTGGGCACAGACTAGCTCAGGGTATACAGTGTGTGAGTGTGAGTGTGTGTGTGTGAGTCTGTGCGTGTGTGTGTGAGTGTGTGTGTATGTGTGAGTGTGTGTGTGAGTGTGTGTGTGTGTGTGTGTGTGTTAGGTGGGAGTGGGGATGAGTTTGGCCCAGGCAGGCATCTTTTGCATTGGCTCCTTCGTGGGCAGTTCTGGCCAGGCTGCACCTGCCTGCTCTGCCACCTGCGGTTGCCTGTGTAAACCAACTTTTCACGGAGTGAATCTTCTTTGCTCATTTTTTTTCCAGGTCAGCCTGGAAATGGCATCCAAAACCTTCCTAGATGTGACTCTACCAAATTAATTCTTCCCTTATCAGTCTTCTCAAAGCGCTTTGTGTATCTGGTGTCTCTATGGTGGCATCATGTTGATGTCCTTTCCTTTTGTCATGTCTCGTGCTGGTATGTGTTAGGAACAGTATTTTCTACACCTAAAACATCCCTCATCTCCTGTTAAGCTATCACAACTTCAAAAATCATCTATTCCCAGAGACCATCCTTTAAGCCGCCTCCTTGCCTCCCCGTCCTCTCTGGCCCGTGGGCTACTCCATTTCAGACTTTGCAGTCAGTGTATCTGTCTCCCCAACATGTGAACAACTTGAGGGCAGGGATTAGCATCCTTACCTCTGGTTCTGACTGACAGGGCCTGGGACATGGTAAGGTGATCAGCAACTATTGAAAGAAAGAGAGAATGAATAGTAATAGACTACAGTAAACAGGTGAAGTAAATAGACTACAGCAAGTAGGTGAAGCTGGGGAAGCCTGACGTGCTGCAGTCCATGGGGTCGCAGAGTTGGACATGATTTAGCAACGGAACAGCAACAACAACAGTAAATAGAAAACAGGCTGCACTTTGATCCTTAGAGATGTGTGAAGTTTATATAAATGGCCCTCTGTTGGTAGGAGACTTCCAAAGAGTTATTTCACTTAAAGTTTTTTACACTAAATATTGATGCTGGCAACTCAAGAATATCCCTTCTTAAGACTTTTAGGGATCATAATTCACACAAACATTCCCAGATATTACGGTTTTGAGATTTTAAACAGAGACAAATGGCATGCATTTTAAATATTGCTGAATCTTGCTCATCCTTTAATCTGGCCACACAGATTCCTTATTGGCTCTTGACTTATAGTTGGAAAAATGATTTTGTCACAGCACTTCTCACACTTTAGTGTGATTGTCTGGCTACATGTATGCCTCCCACCAATAGTTTATTTTTATTTTTTCTATTTATTTTAAAATTAGTTTTTATTGGAATATAGTTGTTTACAATCTTGTGCTAGCTTCTGCTGTACAGCAAGATGAATCAGCTGTACGTATATGTATATACCCTCGGTTTTGGATTTCCTTTCCATTTAGGTCACCACAGAGGATTGAGTAGAGTTCCTGTGCTATCCCGTGGCTTCTATATTGACTATTACAGGGCAAGGTTGGAGATTAAGGGCAAAGTCAGGCTAGGGCCGGAGAAGGCAATGGCACCCCACTCCAGTACTCTTGCCTGGAAAATCCCATGGACGGAGGAGCCTGGTAGGCTGCAGTCCATGGGGTCGCTGAGTCAGACACGACTGAGCGACTTCACTTTGACTTTTCACTTTCATGCACTGGAGAAGGAAATGGCAACCCACTCCAGTGTTCTTGCCTGGAGAATCCCAGGGATGGCAGAGCCCAGTGGGCTGCCGTCTGTGGGGTCGCACAGAGTCGGACACGACTGAAGCGACTTAGCAGCAGCAGCAGCAGCAGGCTAGGGCAGGCAGCCAGTGGAGATCCCTGCAGTGCTAAATGAGGTCTTGTTCTTATGCAGGGGTGCCCCCTAGTGGACAACCAACAAATTAAAAACAAAAGTTTTAAAAATATTTTTTACTTTATGTGTTACTAACAGTCTCAACTTCCTTGGTGGCTCAGACGATAAAGCGTCTGCCTACAGTTCGGGAAACCCGGGTTCGTTTCCTAGATTGGGAGGATCCCCTGGAGAAGGAAATGGCAACCCACTCCAGTAGTCTTGCCTGGAAAATCCCATAGACGGAGGATCCTGGTAGGCTACAGTCCATGGGGTTGCAAAGAGTTGGACACGACTGAGTGATATAACTTTCACTTTCAACAGTCTCAACAACAATTGAGTATTCTATCCTTTCCTCATTATTTATTTTTATACTGGGGCATAATTTAAAAATATAAGATTACATAAACCTTAAGTGTTGAACTCAGTGCACTTTTATGTATGTATGCATCTGTGTAATCGCCATCTAGATGAAGATCAAGAACATTTACAGCACCTCCAAAAAGCTGCCCCATGCCCCTTTTAGTTCAAAGTAACTACTATTCTGAACTTAACACCATGGATTACTCTTGCCTGTTCTTGAATTTCATATAAATAGGTATGTTGTTGTTCAGTCTCTCAGTCGTGTCTGACTCTTTGTGACCTCTTGGACTGCAGCACGCTAGGCTTCCCTGTCCTTCACCATCTCCCGGAGCTTGCTCAAACTCATGTCTATAGAGTTGGTGATGCCATCCAACCTCTTGTCCTCTGTCATCCCCTTCTCCTGCTTTCAATCTTTCCCAACATCAGGGTCCTTTCTAAGTACTTGGCTTTTCGCATCAGATGGCCAAAGTATTGGAGCTTCAGCTTCAGCATCAGTCCTTCCAATGAATATTCAGGACTGATTTCCTTTAGGATGGACTGGTTGGATCTCCTTGCAGTCCAAGGGACTCTCAAGAGTCTTTTCCAACACCACAGTTCAAAAGCATCAATTCTTCAATGCTCAGCCTTCTTTATAGTCCAACTTTCACATCCATACATGACTACTGGAAAAACCATAGCTTTGACTATACAGACCTTTGTTGGCAAAGTGGTGTCCTTGCTTTTGAATATGCTGTCTAGGTTTGTCATAGCTTTTCTTCCAAGGAGCAAGCGTCTTTTAATATCATGGCTTCAGTAATCATCTGCAGTGATTTTGAAGCCCAAGAAAATAGTCTGTCACTGTTTCCATTATGGTACATACTATTTTGTATCTTACTTATTTTCAGGCAACATTTCATCTGTGAGAGTCATATATATATATATAAAAACATATATAACTATATATTTACATTTAGTTTATGTATTTGTTTTCGGCTGCCCTGGGTCTTCATTCCTTTGCTCACGCTTTCTCTAGTTTCGGTGAGCAGGGTCACTCTCCGTTGAGGTGCACGGGCTTCTCACTGCAGCTTCTCCTATTGCGTGGCTCGGGTGCTAGGCATGCGGGCTTCGGTATCTGCAGCGCACAGCCTCATTAGATGCTGCTTGTGGGCTCCAGAGTGCAAGCTCAGTACCTGTGGCTCTTGGGCTTAGTTGCTCTGTGGCATGTGGAATCTTCCCAGACCGGGAAACCAACCCATGTCTCCTGCGCTGGCAGGTGGCTTCTTATTCCCTGCACCACCAGAGAACTCCCATCTATCTTGTTGAGTTTGTTCTTTCTATAGATGTGTTTTATGAATGTGCCCCATATATATTTAAATTCATTCCTTTTAGTTTTTTGGTGCTGTGATAATAAATCACCTCACATTTAGTGGTTTAAAACAACACAAATGTATTATCTTACAGATCTGTCAGTAAGAAGTCCAGTACAGACCTCAGTTGGCTAAAATCAAGATGTAGGCAGGGCTGCATTCCTTTCTGGAGGCTCTGGTAGGGGATCTGTTTCCTTGCCTTTTCCAGCTTCCAGAGATGCCTGTATTCCTTGGTTCATGGCTACTTCTTCAAGCCAACAACTCTGCATCTTCCTGACTGTTCCTCTGTATTCACATCTCCTTCTCTGAACACAGTCAGAAAAGGTCTTGTGATATTAAGGACCCACGTAATTTAGATTGCCCTGTATAAATAATCCAGCATAATTTTTCAAGGACCTCAAGGACCTTAATTTAATCACATCTGCACAATCCCCTTTGTTAGGGAAAGTATTCACAGGTTCTGGGGTTAGGACTTTGACATCCTTCAGGGACCATTATACTGCTTGTTACACCATTCAATTGCTAATAGACATTTGGGATGTTTCCACTTTGGCATTATCATAAATATGCTTTTCCTTAGCACTTTAAAGATGTGGTTCCATCATAATCTGAGGTCTATAATTTCTGCTGAAAAGTCAGCCATAATTTTTATTTATTACCCCTTTTGAAAATAATATTTCCACAACTCTGGTTGCTTTTGAGTTTTCCAGGTGGTTCAGTTGGTAAAGAATCTTCCTGTCAGTGCAGGAGATGCAAGAGATGCAGGTAGGATTCCTGGGTTGGGAAGATCCCTTGGAGGAGGAAATGGCAACCCACTCCAGTATTCTTGCTTAGAAAATTCCACGGACAGAGGAGCCTGGCAGGATATAGTCCAAGAGGTCGCAAAGAGAAATGACTGAACACACATACACTACACCTATGCTTTGATTTTCTATAATTTCACTGTAATTTGCTTAGCTGGGGACTTCTTTACATGAATCATGCTTGAACTTTGTTGAACTTCTTGAATCTATGTGTCTTTCATCAGATTTTGAAAATTCTTGGCCGTTATGTTTTCAAGGATCGCTTTTTCTCATTCTCCCTCCTCCTTTTGGACTCCAGTTACATGCATATTGACATTTTGAGCGTGATTCATTTGTTCACTCTGTTCCCCAACCCCTATTTTTCCTGTGTGTGCATAGTTCTGTATATTTTCTTTTGACTCTTCATCACTTATCATGTCTTCTGCCATTCACAGTCTGCTCTTAGGTCAATCCAGTAAGCTTCTAAGTCTAGATGCTACATTCTTTAGTTCTAGAATATCCACTTGATTTTTTAAATTGACTCCAATTCTTTGTTGAAATTCTCCTTCTTTTCATCTGGTTTATCTCTCTGTTTTCTTTAAGATGCTTTGTTGTTGTTCATTCGCTCAGTCATGTCCGACTCTTTGCAACCCCATGGACTGCAGCACCCCAGGCTTCCCTGTCCTTCATTATTTCCCAGAGCTGTTACAATTCATGTCCATTGAGTCAGTGATGCCATTCAACCATCTTATCCTCTGTCGCCTCCTTCTACTCCTCCCTTCAATCTTTTCCAGCATCAGGGTCTTTTCCAATGGGTCAGCTCTTTGCATCAGATAGCCAAAGTATTGGAGCTTCATCTTTAGCATCATTCCTTCCAGTGAATATTCAGGGTTGATTTCCTTTATGATTTACTGGTTTGATCTCCTTGCTGTCCAAGGGACTCTCAAGAATCTTCTCCAACACCACACTTCAAAAGCATCAATTCTTCAGCACCCAGCGTTCTTTATGGTCCAACTCTCACATCTGTACATGATTACTGGAAAAACCATAGCTTTGACTATATGGACCTTTGTTGACAAAGTGATGTCTTTGCTTTTTAATATGCTATTTAGGTTTGTCAGAGCTTTTCTTCCAAGGAGCAAACGTCTTTTAATTTAATGGCTGCAGTCCCCATCTGCAGTGATTTGGGGGCCCAAGAAAATAAAGTCTGTCACTGTTTCCATTTTTTACCCCATCTATTTGCCATGTGGTGATGGGACCAGATGCCCTGATCTAGCTTTTTGAATATTGAGTTGTAAGCCAGCTTTTTCACTACCCTCTTTCACTTCTTCAAGAAGCTCGTTAGTTCCTCTTCACTTTCTGCCATTAGGGTGGTGTCATCTGTATATCTGGGGTTATTGATTTCTCCTGGTAATCTTGATTCCAGTTTGTACTTCATCCAGCCCAATATTTTGCACGATGTACTCTGCATATAAGTTATATAAGCAGAGTGACATTATATAGCCTTGATGTACTCCTTTCCCAATTTGGAAGCAGTCAGTCGTTCCATGTCCAGTTCTAAGTGTTGCTACTTGATTCACATAAATGTTTCCAAGGAGACAGGTAAGGCGGTATTCCCATCTCTTCAAGAATTTTCCACAGTTTGCTGTTATCCACACAGGCAAAAGGCTTTAGTGTATTCAATGAAGCAGAAGCAGATATTTTTCTAGAATTCTGTTGCTTTCTCCATTATCCAATGAATGTTGGCAATTTGATCTCTGGTTCCTCTGCCTTTTCTAGACCCAGCTTGTACATCTGGAAGTTCTCAATTCATGTACTATTGAAGCCTAGCTTGAAGAATTTTGAGCATTACCTTGCTAGCATGTGAAATGAATGCAATTGTGCAGTAGTTTGAACATTCTCTGGCATTGCCCTTCTTTGAGATTGGAATGAAAACTGACCTTTTCCAGTCCTGTGGCCACTTATAAGTTTTCCAAATTTGCTGGCATATTGAGTTCAGCACTTTCACAACATCGTCTTTTAGGATTTGAAATAGCTCAACTGGAATTCCATCACCTCCAGTAGCTTTGTTTGTAGTAAAGCTTCCTAAGGTCCACTTCACTTCACACTCCAGGTTGTCTGGCTCTAGGTGAGTGACCACACCATCTTGGTTGTCTGGGTCATTGAAACCTTTTTTTTGTACAGTTCTGTGTATTCTTGCCACCCCTTCTTAACATCTTCTGCTTCTGTTAGGTCCATACAATGTCTGTCTTATATTGTGCTCATCTTTGCATGAAATATTCCCTTGGTATCTCTAATTTTCTTGAAGAGATCTCTAGTCTTTCCCAATCTATTGTTTTCCTCTATTTCTTTGCATTGATCACTGAGGAAGGCTTTCTTATGTCTCCTTGCTATTCTTTGAAACTCTGCATTCAGATGGGTGTATCTTTCCTTTTCTCCTTTGCTTTTTGCTTCTCTTGTTTTCTCAGCTATTTGTAAGCCCTCCTCAGAAAAGCATTTTGCCTTGTTGCATTTGTTTTTCTTGGGGATGGGTTTTCACAACTCTATGGATATGTTCTGGAGAAGGAAATGGCAACCCACTCCAGTACTCTTGCCTGAATCCCATGGAGGGAGAAGCCTGGTAGGCTACAGTCCATGGGGTCGCAAAGAGTCGGACACGACTGAGCAATTTCACTCACTCATGGATATGTTAAAAACTTTTGAATTGTACATTTTGAATGGTACACTGTATAATATGTAGGTTATTTCTCAATAAAAATATTTAAAATAAAATCCAAATTGTGTTTAAAAAGATATACTAACAGCTTCTGATTAAGATAGGCAAGCAGACCTGCCTCCCATTGTTGTTTAGTCACTCAGTGGTGTCAGACTCTTTTCTACCCCATGGATTGTACTTCACCAGGCTCCTCTGTCCATGGGATTTCCCAGGCAAGAATACTGAAGTGGGTTGCCATTTCCTTCTTCAGGGGATCTTCCAAACTCAGGGATCAAAACCATGACTCCTGCATTGGCAGGCAGATTCTCTACCTCTGAGCCACCAGGGGCCCTTACATTGCCTAGTGTCTGATTGGTGGGGGAGGGGAGAATGGGTAGGGAGCACTGACCTTTATTGTCTGTTTCTAGATGAGAGACTCTATCTCTCTACTTATCTACGGGTGACTTCAGACCTGGTTCCTGATCTCTAAGAGCTTTCAGTTTAAAGATAAAGTAAATCACCTATGAGAACAAAGCACTGAATTCACAAGACATTCTTTGATATCCCCAAATATTCTCAGAACATGCCTGTCCAAGCATAAGGATTTGAAGATGATGCACATGCTGGAATCAAGATTGCCAGGAGAAATATCAATAACCTCAGATATGCAGATGATACCACCCTTATGGCAGAAAGTGAAGAGGAACTCAAAAGCCTCTTGATGAAGGTGAAAGAGGAGAGTGAAAAAGTTGGCTTAAAGCTCAACATTCAGAAAACTAAGATCATGGCATCTGGTCCCATCATTTCATGGCAAATAGATGGGGAAACAGTGGAAACAGTGTCAGACTTTATTTTTGGGGGGGCTCCAAAATCACTGCAGATGGTGATTGCAGCCATGAAATTAAAAGACACTTACTCCTTGGAAGGAAAGCTATGACCAACCTAGATAGTATATTCAAAAGCAGAGACATTACTTTGCCAACAAAGGTCCATCTAGTCAAGGCTATGGTTTTTCCAGTAGTCATGTATGGATGTGAGAGTTGGACTGTGAAGAAAGCTGAGCACTGAAGAACTGATACTTTTGAACTGTGGTGTTGGAGAAGACTTGAGAGTCCCATGGACTGCAAGGAGGTCCAACCAGTCCATTCTGAAGGGGATCAGCCCTGGCATTTCTTTGGAAGGAATGATGTTAAAGCTGAAAGTCCAGTACTTTGGCCACCTCATGTGAAGAGTTGACTCATTGGAAAAGACTCTGATGCTGGGAGGGATTGGGGGCAGGAGGGAAAGGGGATGACAGAGGATGAGATGGCTGGATGGTATCACCGACTTGATGGATGTGAGTTTGAGTGAACTCTGGGAGTTGGTGGTGGACAGGAAGGCCTGGCATGCTGCAATTCATGGGATCACAAAGAGTCGGACACAACTGAGCGACTGAACTGAACTGAACTGAATATGTACCAGGACTCAAAAGCTGAATCATTGTGATTTTTCTGAAGATGACTGTAGAAAAAAACATGGGTACCAAAGACTTGACATAAGGGTCCTGAACGTCCTGAGTCACTATTTCCCAATGAGATTGGGATGCATTGGTTCATTCAACTGTCACCATGGTGATATCATCCTCATTCTCTTTGACAAAGATGCTTGTAACCACAGGGTAAGTGGGTAATGAGGGAGGCAAGGCTGTGTGTGTGTGTGTGTGTGTGTGTGTGTGTGTGCACGAGTTGTATTTACAGAAAAGTGTATGTGAACATGAGGAAGCACACATGGAGGATCTGCAAGGAATAAGGTGGTTGAATAAGAGGTAGAAGAACTGATGGGGATCCATCATTGGGGAAACCAGAATTGGGGAAATAAATGATTCTTTAACATGTTTCCTTGTGTCCCTTTACACCTCTGAAAACGCTGGGAGATAGCTCACAGGTCAGTGAAGAAACACCTGGCAGGAGATAAAAGAGACGTGGGTTAGATCCCTGGCTCAGAAAGATCCCCTAGAGAAGATGTTCAGAAAGAGACTGTCTTATGTCCATGTTCCCTCAGGGACTACATAAATGCCGTTTTGCCCAACCAATGTTGGCTGGTTGAATGAATGTATGACTGTATTCATTCATACAGGAATAAATAAATAAACCTAATTAAAAGCATGGCTGGGGGCTGGTTTCAGAAAGTCTACTTGAAGTTCACCATGTTTGAAAAGTCACTAACTGAACATCAGCCTCTCCAACTATCTCCTGGATTTATCCAATGAATGTTCCTTGAAACTTGAGCTCAATATATTCCAGAAAACTCTTTCTTAGCTAAGACTGGACTTTATTGTAGTCATAGTCTAGGAAAGACCTTACTCATCCTTTATGTATCTCTCATATCTGTTTTCTTCATTTTCCAGTCCAGATTTTCTTAAGTCACGGCAGCACTTTTGTTCCTCTTTTCTATATTGGCACTGTCTGGTTCTGGCCCTTGTCTCCACTTTCAAAAGAGTGGACATGAGAATTTGTTAAATTATAATTTTCAAAAGTTAAAAACATAACTTACACACAAATGTATATTGGTCATATATCAGCTTATTTCATTTACCAATAAGGAAACCAGTAGGATGAGAGAGGTAGTTCAAGGTGAATGCATGTGTGCTAAGTTGCTTCAAATGTGTCCAACTCTTTGTGACCCTATGGACCATAGCCCACCAGACTCCTCTGCCCGTGGAATTCTTCAGGCATGAGTACTGGAGTGGATTGCTATGCCCTCCTCCAGGGGATCTTCCCCACCCAGGGATTGAACCCGCATCTCTTTTGTCTCCTGCATTGGCAGGCAGGTTGTTTACCACTAGAGTCACCTGGGAAGCCCATCAAGGTGAATAAGAGATATCAAAGTATATATAGGCAGAAAAAGAAAGAATGCTGAAAAAGATTGCAAATTTAAGAGAGTTCCCTGGTGGTCTGCTGGTTAGGATTTGATGCTTTCATGGCTGTGGTCAAGGAAGTAAGATCCCACAAGTCATGCAGTGCAGCAAAAAAAAAAAAAAAAGAAAAGAAAGAAACAAACAAAGAAAGAAAAAACATTACCAATTTAAATACAAAACTGGTTGATGTCCTAAAGGGCAACAGAACCTTTGGTTTATATTTTCTCTTCAACAAGAAGAATTTGCAACTTCAGTCAGCAGCAACTCCGAGAGTTTACTCAAACTCATGTCCATTGAGTTGGTGATGCCATCCAACCATTTCATCCTCTGTTGTCCCTTTCTCCTCCCACCTTCAATCTTTTCCAGCATCAGTGTCTTTTTTCAAATGAGTTAGTTCTTTACATCAGGTGGCCAAAATATTGGAGTTTCAGCTTCAGCATAAGTCCTTCCAATGAATATTCAGGACTGATTTCCTTTAGGATGGATTGGTTGGATCTCCTTGCAATCCAAGGGACTCTCAAGAGTCTTCTTCAACATCACAGTTCAAAAGCATCAGTTCCTCGGTGCTCAGCTTTCTTTATAGCCCAACTCTCACATCTGTATATGACTACTGGAGAAACCATAGCTTTCACTAGACAGACCTTTGTTGGCAAAGTAATGTCTCTGCTTTTTTAAAATATAAATTTATTTATTTTAATTGGAGGCTAATTACTTTATAATATTGTATTGGTTTTGCCATACATCAGCATGAATCCGCCACAGGTGTACACAGTTCCCCATCCTGAACCCCCCTCCCACCTCCCTTCCCCGTACCATCCCTTTGGGTCGTCTCAGTGCACCAGCCCCAAGTATTCAGTATCATGCATCGAACCTGGACTGGTGATTCGTTTCATATATGATATTATACATGTTTCAATGCCATTCTCCCAAATCATCCCACCCTCTCCCTCTCCCACAGAGTCCAAAAGACTGTTCTATACACCTGTGTCTCTTTTGCTATCTTGCATACAGGGTTATCGTTACCATCTTTATAAATTCCATATATATGCGTTAGTATACTGTATTGGTGTTTTTCTTTCTAGCTTACTTCACTCTGTATAATAGGCTCTAGTTTCTTCCACCTCATTAGAACTAATTAAAATGTATTCTTTTTAGTGGCTGAGTAATATTCCATTGAGCACATGTACCACAGCTTTCTTATACATTCATCTGCTGATGGATATCTAGGTTGCTTCCATGTCCTGGCTATTATAAACAGTGCTGTGATGAACATTGGGGTACATGTGTCTCTTTCTTTTTATTTTATTATTATTATCTTTTACTTTATTTTACTTTACAATACTGTATTGGTTTTGCCATACATCAACGTGAATCTGCCACGGGTGTACATGAGTTCCCAATCCTGAACCCCCCTCCCACCTCCTTCCTCATACCATCTCTCTGGGTCATCCCAGTGCACCAGCCCCAAGCATCCTGTATCCTGTATCGAACCTAGACTGGCGATTTGTTTCTTATATGATATTACACATGTTTAAATGCCATTCTCCCAAATCATCCCACCCTCCCCCTCTCCCACAGAGCCCAAAATTCTGTTCTATACATCTGTGTCTTTTTTGCTGTCTCTCATACAGGGTTATTGTTACCATCTTTCTAAATTCCATATATATGTGTCAGTATACTGTATTGGTGTTTTTCTTTCTGGCTTATTTCACTCTGTATAATAGGCTCCAGTTTCATCCAACTCATTAGAACTGATTCAAATGTATTATTCTTAATGGCTGAGTAATACTCCATTGTGTATATGTACCACAGCTTTCTTATCCATTCATCTGCTGATGGACATCTAGGTTGCTTCCATGTCCTGGCTATTATAAACAGTGCTGCAATGAACATTGGGGTACACGTGTCTCTTTCAATTTTTGTTTCCTTGGTGTGTATGCCCAGCAGTGGGATTGCTGGGTCATAATGGAGTTCTATTTCCAGTTTTTTAAGGAATCTCCACACTGTTCTCCTGGCAACTGCTGTACCAGTTTGCATTCCCACCAACAGTGTAAGAGGGTTCCCTTTTCTCCACACCCTCTCCAGCATTTATTGCTTGTAGACTTTTGGATCACAGCCATTCTGACTGGTGTGAAATGGTACCTCATTGTGGTTTTGATTTGCATTTATCTGATAATGAGTGATGTTTAGCATCTTTTCATGTGTTTGTTAGCCATCTGTATGTCTTCCTTGGAGAAATGTCTGTTTAATTCTTTGGCCCATTTTTTGATTGGGTCGTTTATTTTTCTGGAAGTGAGCTGCAGGGGTTGCTTGTATATTTTTGAGATTAGTTGTTTGTCGGTTGCTTCATTTGCTATTATTTTCTCCCATTCTGAAGGCTGTCTTTTCACCTTGCTTATAGTTTCCTTTGTTGTGCAGAATCCATGCACCTATGGACACCTTATCTTTGACAAAGGAGGCAAGAATATACAATGAAGAAAAGACAATCTCTTTAACAAGTGGTTCTGGGGAAATTGGTCAACCACTTGTAAAAGAATGAAACTAGAACACTTTCTAATACCATACACAAAAATAAACTCAAAATGGATTAAAGATCTAAGTGTAAGACCAGAACTATAGAACTCCTAGTGGAGAACATACACAAAACACTCTCTGACATAAATCACAGCAGGATCCTCTGTGATCCATCTCCCAGAATATTGGAAATAAAAGCAAAAATAAACAAATCGACCTAATTAAAATGTTTCTGCCTTTTAATATGCTGTCTAGGTTAGTCATAACACTTCTTCCAAGGAGCAAGCATCTTTTAATTTCATCGCTGCAGTCACCATCTGCAGTAATTATGGAGCCCCCAAAATAAAGTCTGCCACTGTTTCCATTGTTTCCCCATCTATTTGCCATGAAGTGATGGGACCAGATGCCATGATCTTAGTTTTCTGAATGTTGAGCTTTATGCCAACTTTTTCACTCTCCTCTTTCACTTTCATCAAGATGTTTTTAATTCTTCTTCACTTTTTCCTTAAGGGTGGTGTCATCTGCATATCAGAGGTTATTGATATTTCTCCTGGCAATGCTGATTCCAGCTTGTGCTTCATCCAGTCCAGCATTTCTACATAATCATTATGTACTCTGTATATAAATTAAATAAGCAGGGTGACAATATACAGCCTTGACATACTCCTTTCCCGATTTGGAACCAGTCTGTTGTTCCAGGTCCAGTTCTAACTGTTGCTTCTTGACCTGTATATGGATTCCTCAGGAAGCAGGTCAGGTAGTCTGGTATTCCCATTTCTTTAAGAATTTTTCACAGTTTATTGTGATCCACACAGTCAAAGGCTTTGGCATAGTCAATAAAGCAGAAATAGATGTTTTTCTGTAATTCTCTCTCTGTTTCAATGATCCAGCGGATGTTGGCGATTTGATATCTGCCTTTTCTAAATCCAGCTTGAACATCTGGAAGTTCATGGTTCACATACTGTTGAAGCCTTGCTTGAGGATTTTGAGCATTACTTTGCTAGCATGTGAGATGAGTGAAATTGTGTGGTAGTTTGAGCATTCTCTGGCATTTCCTTTCTTTGGGATTGGAATGAAAACCGACCTTTTCCAGTCCTGTGACCACTGCTGAGTTTTCCAAATTTGCTGGCATATTGAGTGCAGCACTTTCACAGCATCATCTTTTAGGATTTGAAATAGTTCAGCTGGATAAGGTAGTGGAAGTGATCGAAACGAGTATCACTACGAAGGATTTCGGGTGGACTGAAGTACAAGGTCCTAAAGACCGAGATCTACTCACTAGTGTGGTAACACTAATAGACCCAACACTTCTAGAAAAAACATGTCAAAAAGACACATAAGAACGGTGGAGAAGAATTATAGAAGACGAAGACAATCCAGGTATGGTGAAGACAGGAAATAGCTCGGGTAGAAACGTACTTTACAAGGGAACCATAGAGATTAAAAGAACTTCTCTAGAGATCAGAAAGGGTAAGACAACAAAAGGAGATAAAGAAACGTAACTATTGACTCCTTCCGAAAGAATACAGAGGAACGATAAGAATCGTTGAGACATAAGTCCACCCACATAGAAAGGGAAAGAGGAAACGGAAAATGAAGAGAAGAACAGAGTCGATAAACATTCGGGAGGAGTCTGTTGATAAAACGGAAAAACGTAAAGAAAAAGAACACCTACCAGAACTAGTGACGGAGGATATGTTACAGTTCTTGGAGACAGGTATCAAGAAGTCCGTGAGACAGATAGTCTAGATTAGGGAACTCAGATAAACAGTGAAGGTAACATATTAACCTTCCCTAAACTAAATACAGTGTGGACGTACCAGATCTTCAAAAGGGATGAAAGAAGTTAAATTCAGACTTAAACCGTTATTGCTCAAGTACTAGACTCGGTGTCAGTCGAGGACCAGAATAAAAACGACTGAGATATCTCGAAGAGGGAGAAACCGACGTTTCTTACATTAGTTAGACTAAATCCATAACTGGTAGACCACTACAGGTACACGTCTCAGAAGAGAACACAACAACCTTGTCCCACGAACGATACTGGTCACGCAAGAGAACCGTTTTCAGATAATCGGAAACGAGACGAAGTAAGACATGAGGTTCTACTTTACACGGACAATGAGGTCCATTTTCTTGACTTCCTACTTTTGCATTCCAGTCCACTATAATGAAAAGGACATCTTTTGGGGGGTGTTAGATCTAGAAGGTCTTGTAGGTCTTTATAGAACCATTCAACTTCAGCTTCTTCAGCATTACTGGTCGGGGCATAGACTTAGATTACTGTGATATTGAATGGTTTGCCTTGGAAATGAACAGAGATCATTCTGTCATTTTTGAGACTGTATCCAAGTACTGCATTTTGAACTCTTTTGTTGACTATGATGGCTACTCCATTTTTTCTAAGGGATTCTTTCCCACAATAATAGATATAATGGTCATCTGAGTTAAATTCACCCATTCCCATCAATTTTAGTTTGCTGATTCTGAAAATATTGATTTTCACTCTTGTCATCTCCTGTTGGACAATTTCCAATTTGCCTTGATTCGTGGACCTAACATTCCAGGTTCCTATGCAATATTGCTCTTTACAGCATCTGACTTTACTTCCATCACCTGTCACATCCACAACTGGGTGTTGTTTTTGCTTTGGCTCTGTCTCCTCATCCTTTCTGGAGTTATTTCTCCACTGATCTCCAGTAACATATTGAGCACCTACCGACCTGGGGAGTTCATCTTTCAGTGTCCCATCTTTTTGCCTTTCCATACTGTTCATGGGGTTCTCAAGGCAAGAGTACTGAAGTGGTTTGCCATTACCTTCTCCAGTGGACCATGTTTTGTCAGAACTCTCCATCATGACCCGTCCATCTTGGGTGGCCTTACATAGCATGGTTCATAGTTTCACTGAGTTAGACAAGGCTGTGGTCCATGTGATCAGATTGGTTAGTTTTCTGTGACTGTGGTTTTCATTCTATCTGCCCTCTGGCGGAGAAGGATAAGAGGCTTATGGAAGGTTCCTGATGGGAGAGACTGACTGAGGGGGAAACTGGATCTTGTTCTGATGGGTGAGGCCATGCTCAATAAATCTTTAATCCAATTTTCTGTTGATGGGAATGGCTGTGTTCCCTCCCTGTTATTTGATTTGAAGCCCAACTATGGTGGAGGTACTGAAGATAATGGCGACCTCCTCCTTCAAAAGATCCCATGCCCACCCTGCTACACTCAATGCCCCCAACCCTGCATTGGGCCACCGCTGACCCACACCTCTGCTGGAGACTCCTAGACCCTCATGGGCAAGTCTGGGTCATTCTCTTGTGGGGCCACTGCTCCTTCCTCCTGGGTCCTGGTGTGCACAAGGTCTTGCAACTTAGAAATCATCTATGAATTAAATTTAACTTTGCAGAGTTAAAGTTAGGTTTAGATATAAACATCTGAATGCAGAGTTCCAAAGAATAGCAAGAAGAGATAAGAAAGCCTTCTTCAGTGATCAATGCAAGGAGATAGAGGAAAAGAACAGAATGGGAAAGAGTAGAGATCTCTTCAAGAAAATTAGAGAAACCAAGGGAACATTTCATGCAAGGATGGGCTCGATAAAGGACAGAAATGGTATGGACCTAACAGAAGCAGAAGATATTAAGAAGAGGTGGCAAGAATACATGGAAGAACTGTACAAAAAAGATCTTCACGACCCAGATAATCATGATGATGTGATCACTAATCTAGAGCCAGACATCTTGGAATGTGAAGTCAAGTGGGCCTTAGAAAGCATCACTACGAACAAAGCTAGTGGAGGTGATGGAATTCCAGTTGAGCTGTTTCAAATCCTGAAAGATGATGCTGTGAAAGTGCTGCACTCAATCTGCCAGCAAATTTGGAAAACTCAGCAGTGGCCACAGGACTGGAAAAGGTCAGTTTTCATTCCAATTCCAAAGAAAGGCAATGCAAAAGAATGCTCCAATTACCGCACAATTGCACTCATCTCACATGCTAGTAAAGTAATGCTCAAAATCCTCCAAGCCAGGCTTCAGCAATACGTGAACCGTGAACTCCCTGATGTTCAAGCTGGCTTTAGAAAAGGCAGAGGAACCAGAGATCAAATTGCCAACATCCGCTGGATCATGGAAAAAGCAAGAGAGTTCCAGAAAAACATCTACTTCTGCTTTATTGACTATGCCAAAGCCTTTGACTGTGTGGATCACAATAAACTGTGGAAAATTCTGAAAGAGATGGGAATACCAGACCACCTAACCTGCCTCTTGAGAAATCTGTATGCAGGTCAGGAAGCAACAGTTAGGACTGGACATGGAACAACAGACTGGTTCCAAATAGGAAAAGGAGTGCGTCAAGGCTGTATATTGTCACCCTGCTTATTTAACTTATATGCAGAGTACATCATGAGAAACGCTGGACTGGAAGAAACACAAGCTGGAATCAAGATTGCTGGGAGAAATATCAATAACCTCAGATATGCAGATGACACCACCCTTATGGCAGAAAGTGAAGAGGAGCTAAAAGGCCTCTTGATGAAAGTGAAAGAGGAGAGTGAAAAAGTTGGCTTAAAGCTCAACATTCAGAAAACGAAGATCATGGCATCTGGTCCCATCACTTCATGGGAAATAGATGGGGAAACAGTGGAAACAGTGCCAGACTTTATTTTTTTGGGCTCCAAAATCACTGCTGATGGTGACTGCAGCCATGAAATTAGAAGACGCTTACTCCTTGGAAGAAAAGTTATGTCCAACCTAGATAGCATTTTCAAAAGCAGAGACATTACTTTGCCGACTAAGGTCCGTCTAGTCAAGGCTATGGTTTTTCCTGTGGTCATGTATGGATGTGAGAGTTGGACTGTGAAGAAGGCTGAGCGCCAAAGAATTGATGCTTTTGAACTGTGGTGTTGCAGAAGACTCTTGAGAGTCCCTTGGACTGCAAGGAGATCCAACCAGTCCATTCTGAAGGAGATTAGCCCTGGGATTTCTTTGAAAGGAATGATGCTAAAGCTGAAACTCCAGTACTTTGGCCACCTCATGAGAAGAGTTGACTCATTGGAAAAGACTCTGATGCTGGGAGGGATTGGGGGCAGGAGAAGAAGGGGACGACCGAGGATGAGATGGCTGGATGGCATCACGGACTCGATGGACGTGAGTCTGAGTGAACTCCGGGAGATGGTGATGGACAGGGAGGCCTGGCGTGCTGCGATACATGGGGTTGCAAAGAGTTGGACACTACTGAGCAACTGAACTGAACTGAACTGAAACCTAACTAATAAAGTAACTAACTGTTACATCTAATAAATAATAAATAGGCTATATAAAATAATTTGCAGTTGTTGTTCACTCGCTAAGTCTTGTCAAGCTTTTTGCAACCCCATGGCCTGCAGCATGCCAGGCTTCTCAGTCCTCTATTACCTCCCAGAGTTTGCTCAGATTCATGTTCATTGTGTCAGTGTTCCTATCAAAGCATCTTATGCTCAACCACTCCTCCTTTTGCCTTCAATCTTTCCCAGTATCAGGGTGTTTTCCAATGAGTAGGCTCTTCACATCAGATGGCAAAAGTATTGGAGCTTCAGCATCAGCATCAGTCTTTCCAATGAATATTAAGGATTGATTTCCTTTAGGATTTACTGGTTTGTCTCCTTGCAGTCAAGGGACTCTCAAGAGTCTTCCCCAGCACCACAATTTGAAAGCATAAATTCTTTGGCCCTCTGCCTTCTTTATTGTCCAACTCCCACATCTGTATATGACTACTGGAAAAACCATAACTTTGACTGTTCATATCTTTGTTGGCAAAGTGACATCTCTGATTTTTAATACCCTGTCTATGCTTGTCATAGCTTTCCTTCCAAGGAACAGGCATCTTTTAATTTCATGGCTGCAGTCATATTCTTCAGTGATTTTTCAGCCCAAGAAAATAAAATCTGTCATTGCTTCTAATTTTCCCTCTTCTATTTGCCATGGAGTAATGGAACCAGATGCCATGATCTTAATTTTTTTCATGTGGAGTTTTAATCCAGATTTTTCACTCTACTCTTTTACCCTCATCAAGAGTCTCTTTAGTTCCTCTTTCATTTTCTGCTGTTAGGGTAGTGTCATCTGCATATCTGAGGTTGTCGATATTTCTCCCCGCAATATTGATCACAGCTTGTGATTCATCCAGTCTGGCGTTTTGCATGATGTATTGTGCATAGAAATTAAATAAGTAAGGTGACAATATACAGCCTTGATAAATTCTTTTTCCAATTTTGAACCAGTCTGTTGTTTCATGTCCTGTTCTAGCTGTTGCTTCTTAACCTGCATACAGGTTTCTCAAGAGACAGGTAAGGTGAAATGGTACTCTCATCTCTTTAAGAGTTTTCCACAGTTTGTTGAGATCCATACAGGTAAGGACCTAACAGAAGCAGAAGAGATTAAGAAAAAGTGGCAAAAATGCACAGAAGAACTATGCAAAAAATGTCTTAATGACCTGGATAGCCACAATGGTGTGGTCACCCACTTACAGCCAGACATCCTGGAGTGTGAAGTCGAGTGGGCCTTTAGGAAGCTTTACTATCAATAAATCTAGTGGAGGTGACAGAATTCCAGCTGAGATATTTAAAATCCTTAAAGATTATGCTGTGAAAGTGCTGCACTCAATATTTCAGCAAATTTGGAAAAGTCAGCAGTGCCCACAGGACTGGAAAAGGTTAGTTTTCATTCCAATCCCAAAGAAGGGCAATGCTAAAGAATGTCTAAACTACCATACCGTTGCACTCATTTCGCATGCTATCAAGGTTGTGTTCAAAATCCTTCAAACTAGGCTTTAGCAGTACATGAACCAAGAACTTCCAGATGTCCAAGCTGTGTTTAGAAAAGGCAGGACAACTAGAGATCAAATTGCCAACATTTGTTGCATCATGGAGAAAGTAAAGGAATTCCAGAAAAACATCTACTTCTGCTTTGACTACACTGAAGTCTTTGACTTTGTGGATCACAGCAATGTGTGGAAAATTCTTAATGAGATGGGAGTACACAAAATAGTGCCCTCCTTCAAATACTTTAATTAAAAAAAAAAACTTTAGACAAGATTAGTTATTAGCATGCAGTATAAATTTGAAAGACTGCATGCTAGTAACTAATCTTGTCTAAAAATCTGTTTTTGCTTTATTTCTAAGTTTTCAATTGTTTTAATCTCCTGTTTCCTAAGGAATGACAGTTACATTGAGAAGTGGGACCTCAGAGCCTATGTCCTGACTGGCTTGCAGCTGTAGCTACACCTGGTCTTTGAGAATCAAAGGGACAGCCTGGATGCGGCCCTGACCTTTCATGTGAGGAACAGGGAAGGAAGCGTGGCACATGAGAGGATTCCCATGTCCTGCCCTACGAGGGCCAGGTTCACTTCAGAACTTGGTGCTGGCGTTCTTAATAAGAGAGGTTCTGACAATGCCCTCATCCATCCCTCTGTCTCACCCAGGACCTGTGATTTTTCTTGATTGGTTTTCAGAGTGACCTTACCCTTGGGAACTTTGAAACTGGCTCTGAGCAGAACCTCTGGGGCCTAAAGAGCATCACAGGAGTGTGAGTGCAGAGGAAGAGGAAAGGGAAGAGAACTAAGAGGTGCTTTGGCCAAAACATGAGCCAGCAGGGAGCAGAGGTCTGGCCCCCTGGGGGTAACAGGGTCTGGGCCTCTGCTGACGGAGGCCATCTAGCTTCACAGACATACGGGTGGACCTAAAATTCTCCAAACCAGGCTTCAGCAATACGTGAACCGTGAACTCCCTGATGTTCAAGCTGGTTTTAGGAAAGGCAGAGGAACCAGAGATCAAATTGCCAACATCTGCTGGATCATGGAAAAAGGAAGAGAGTTCCAGAAAAACCTCTATTTCTGCTTTATTGACTATGCCAAAGCCTTTGACTGTGTGGATCACAATAAACTGTGGAAAATTCTGAGAGA
>SJYT01031269.1:79376-112159 GCA_006410635.1 Cephalophus harveyi
AAAGTTATGACCAACCTAGACAGCATATTAAAAAGCAGAGACACAACTTTGTCAACAGAGGTCCATCTAGTCAAGGCTATGGTTTTTCCAGTAGTCATGTATGGATGTGAGAGTTGGACTATAAAGAAAGCTGAGTGCCAAAGAATTGATGCTTTTGTGCTGTGATGTTGGAGAAGACTCTTGAGGGTCCCTTGGACTGCAAGGAGATCCAACCAGTCCATCCTAGGGGAGATCAGTCTTGAGTGTTCATTGGAAGGACTTCTGTTGAAGCTAAAACTCCAATACTTTGGCCACCTGATGCGAAGAACTGACTCGTTGGAAAAGACCCTGATGTTGGGAAAGATTGAGGGCAGGAGGAGAAGGGGATGACAGAGGATATGATGGTTGGATGGTATCACCAACTCAATAGACATGGGTTTGGGTGGACTCTGGCAGTTGGTGATGGACAGGGAGGCCTGGCGTGCTGCGGTTCGTGAGGTTGCAAAGAGTCAGGCATGACTGAGTGACTGAACTGAACTGAAAGAGGGTGAGTTTCATCTTTATCTCAATTTATCACCTAAGACACACATTTTTACATTTTTAAAAGCTCTGAAATCAGAATGCACCACATAGTTGCTGGAATTTCATAATTGAATTGGGAGCATTTTTTTCTTTCTTGGTAATGTGTAAGATGGTGGTATATCTTATGATTGATAGGAATTGGGTGTGTATATATGAAATGTGAATGAATTTGTGAGAGTTTGAAACTGACATTGACTTCACATAAATTCCACAGGCAAGAATACCACTCCTGGGACTTCTCTGGTGGTCCAGTGGCTAAGACTCTGAACTCTCAATGCAGGGGACTTGGGTTTTATCCCTGGTCAGGGAGCTAGATTGCATATGCCACAGTGAAGATTGAAGATCCCACATGCTGCAACTAAGATCTGGAACAGCTAAATAGATAAGTATTAAAAATATGAGGGGATATATATATATACACAAACACACACACACACACACACGTGCTGTGCTTACTTGCTCAGTCATGTCCGACTCTTTGCAACCCCACGGACTGTAGCCCACCATGCTCCTCTGTCCATGAGGATTCTCCAGGCAAGAATACTAGAGTGGGTTGCCATGCCCTCCTCCAGGGGATCTTCCCACCCCAGGGATTGAAGCCAGGTCTCCTGCATTGCAGGTGGATTCTTTACCAGCTGAGCTACCAGGGAAGCCCATAAATATATATATAATGTCACTCCTATCACTTTAACTTGGGGTAATAAGTTTCTTCATAAATAATAATGTTTAATAATAATAATAAAATTAATTAATAATAATAAAATTAAAAATAATTAAAATTAAAAATAATAAAATTATACAGAGTGAAGTAAGCCAGAAAGAAAAACACTAATACAGTATACTAACACATATATATGGAATTTAGAAAGATGGTAATGATAACCCTGTATGCGAGACAGCAAAAGAGACACAGATGTAAAGAACAGACTTTTGGACTCTGTGGGAGAGGGCAAGGGTGGGATGATTTGGGAGAATGGCATTGAAACATGTATACTATCATGTAAGAAACAAATCACTAGTTTAGGTTCGATACAGGATACAGGATGCTTGGGGCTGGTGCACTGGGATGACCCAGAGAGATGATATGGGGAGGGTGGTGGGAGGGGGGGTTCAGGGTTGGGAACTCATGTACACCTGTGGTGGATTCATGTCAATGTATGGCAAAACCAATACAGTATTGTAAAGTAAAAAAATAAACTAAAAAAAAATGTTTACAGATAAAAAATGTTTAATAATAATAATAATAATGTTTATTTTAGAAACAGTTTACTAGCACACAGTGAATAGGTTTAACAGTGTTGCAGAGAGGGCCGAACGGTGAAGATCCACACAAGGAATCCTTTCCTGATCACTGGACACCAGACAGTGCACTTCTGTTCTAACGTGTGGATATCAAAGGGCTTAATTCTCTTAACTCTCTCAATGCACAGGAAAGATCTAAGAATCTAAGTGCATGGCTGTCTCTTTCCTTCATCTAAACTCAAGGAATCCAGGGCCTTCCTTCATGCAAATCTTCTTTCAAATAGCATCTAACTCAGCAGCAAAGACTGAGCACAAACTTATAGATTAATATCAAATTTTATTGTAAAGCATTTTAGAAATAATGTCCAAATGCATGTCTTTTTACATAGAAGGAAACTTTCTTAGTCACTGAAAGAATTATTTAAAGGAATAATTTGAACATATGATTGTAGTAAGATTCTCCCTGATATATCTGTATTTCCCTGATTTATTTGTTTCAGTAATGTATCAACATTTTAGGCTTATTGAAATGAATCGTACAGATATTTTAAAAAATTTTTACTGAGTTCCTTAAGAATTTTAAGCTTTTTAAAATTGAAGTATAGCTGACTTACACTATTAGTTTCACATAGTGATTTAATATTTTTATAGATTATACTCTATTTAAAGTTACTATAAACTACTGGCTGTATTCTTTATGCTGTACATTACATCTTTATAACTTTTTTTTTAAACCAAGTAGTTTTACCTCTTAATCCCCTTCACCTATCCTGCTTTTCCTCACACCCAATGGTAACTAGCTTGTTCTCTGTATCTGAGTCTGCTTCTGTTTTGTTTTATTTTAAAAAATTAATTTATTCTCATTTGATAGGTTGACTTTTCCCCTCTTCAGTCAAAGTTAAGAACCCAATCACCTACTCAGAGAGAAGGAGTAAGACTTGGTAAGCAGAGTGAGAACATGAATCAAAAAACACAGGACTAGAGGGATTTTAAAATATTTATTATAGCAAAGTAGCTCATTCAGAGCAATCATGTCCAAACTTCGAGACCAAGTTCAAGCCCAGCCAGAGTATCTAGGTGAGGTCTTGTCCCCAAAGTGAGACTCATCAAGGGGTAGACAAGACTGAGGGACGAGAAGCAAAGGGCTGGAGCTGGTCCATGAGCTGCCGGTTACTCAGGTGGTGCTTGGAGCCCAGGTGGGAAGCAGCTCCAGGGCAGTGGCAACAGCTGGAACACCGATGTCACAGTCAGCAGAGGCCACAGCAGCCCTGGGACCAGGGCTACAGCTGGAAGACACTGGAGCGGGGCATCTTCAGAGGGCCTTTAGTGGGACACTTTGGGAGGCACTTGGTTGTGGGCACTTTAAGAGAAGGCTAGCAAGGCTGTTGGGTTTGCTGGCAGGACATCTAGGTGGGAGCAGTCAACCTAAAACCCAGAATTTTTATGGATCTGTGAAATTGTAAGCCATTGTTTCTTCCTTTGAGATTGATCCCCAGGTTGCTGATATCTGGAGGTAATCACAAGTACACACACACACACACACACGCATTCAAGCCAAAGTCTCCATCTTGTTCATTGAAAATGAATATATCTCTAAGATATAGCACAGTTCTGCTCACATAAATGTCCAATAAATGTAGATGGAACACTAAGTGGAAGCTCCATTAGGACAGGGATTTCAAGCATCCTTCCTCTAGTTCTGCACACTTTAGATTCCAGTGTCTAGAACACCAACAGTTAATTTTAGGAGCACAATAAATAATTTTTGAATACACAAATAATATATGAATGAATCAATGAGCAAGAAAAGAGGGTAAGGCAGGTAGTTATATTCAAGTAGAGAAGAGGACCCCAGATGGCATTTCGTGGTAACACTGGGTGTCACCAATTTCTCTGGATGCACCTGCCCTCTCTCTAAGCTTTCATGAATGCCTCTGTGAGAGGTCAATGGCCTAGGATGTGCCTTCCCCAGCCAGTTATCTCAGTTGTCAGAGGCCAGACACTGGCAAGAATTTAAGCCTGTTAATTACACACCATCCAGTTTTAGGGGGTGTAATTCCCAGGGGGGTCCTACTAGACCCAAGGCAGAATCTCTTCTCCTCCATCCTCCCTTTCCTTTCCTTGTGATTTCCAAAACTCCCACTGTCTCGGATATGTTCCCGCTAGGATCCAAAAGACCCTCGCCTGGTCAGACTAAGATGTGGACTGGGCAGTGCCTGAGGTTCTGGATGGATGAGGAGCAGGTACCCGAGGTGTATTTTATAGGCTCTCACCTGACTAGGCTCCAGGGGACCCTGGCTCTGGAAAGAGCAGGAAGTGGCTCACCCCACGCTGGGACCAGCAGTGTAATTCTTCACATTGTACTCCCTGACTGTTCATCCCATCCTTCCCAGGGAGCACCCGAGTAACTTCTGAAGCTGGAGAACTGAGCCTCAGCAAGTATATTCTTTCCCGGGCTGGGATTCCATGAAGCAGCAGGAGGATTCCTAGCCACTGGGTTGAGAATCTGGTTTCTCAGAACACTATGATCCTATTCTTTTTTCAGTTCAGTTCAGTTCAGTCACTCAGTTGTGTCCGACTCTTTGCAACCCCATGAACTGCAGCACGCCAGGCCTCCCTGTCCATTTGGAAGCATATAAATAAATAACTTTCTTCTTGTTTGAATTCAGCCCATGATCCACTTTCCTTGGTCCTTAAGAAAATGCCTCTGTAAACTCATGGGCCAGCTGCGGGCTTTGAGCTGGGGCAGCTTTCATGATGGTTGCTTTGCAAATCCCTATTTTCCTCTGTGTCTCTGTCTCTGTCTCTCTCCAGTGATCTAATGAACGTGGGGGTAGAGGCTACAATAGTTTAGGAACTACTGCTGGACTGATTTACTTGCTGGGTATATACTAAAGGATTATTTGAAAACAATGCTGCCTTAACATGGGCTTTCCTGCTGGCTCAGTGGTAAAGAATCAGCCTGCAATGCAGAAGATGCAGGAGACGTGAGCTTGATCCCTGTGTCAGGAAGATCCTCTGGAGGAGGAAATGGCAACCCATTCCAATATTCTTGCCAGGAAAAATCCCATGGACAGAGGAGCCTGGTGGACTACAGTCCATGGGGTCGCAGAGTCAGATGCAACTGAACAGGCACCCACACTGCCTTAAAGTCGACAGGCCATGTTTTCGTGCCACTGTGTGTGCTTTCTGTATGCTCAGTCATGCACTTGTGTTCTGACTCTTGGTGACCCCATGAACTGTAGCCCACCAGGCTCCTCTGTCCATGGGATTTTTCAGGCCAGAATACTGGAGCAGGTTGCCATCAGATCTCCCCAACTTAGGGATCAAACATGCACCTCCTGCATTGGCGAGTGGATTCTTTCATGTCATCACTTTTCTACAGTCCGCACAATAACCAGGGAAGCTGCATCACACATGTTTTCTAGATGGTGATAGGGAAGCTCAGGGGGCCAAAGGCTGAAAACAAACAGATTTCCCAACTCCGTTTCCACCCCACTGCTCTTTTTTAGTCCACACCACTCACTGCTCCCTGACACACCCCTGAACCCAGCTCTCTCTTAGCCAGGAAGTAGAATCCAAGTCTGGTCTTTCTGTTAGAATGTCTTATTCCAAAGGGGACCCCTGAAGAGAGGTCAGAGTGAAGCTCTGCCTTGCTTTTCCTCTGCATCCTGTTTCACCTGTAAGGGCTGCACTCATGCTGTGTTTTTCCTCTCCAGCTGCACATCAGACCTGCTGGGGCCAGCCCTGGGCAGGGAACTAAAGGCAGCCTCTGCTCTGACTCTGGGCCGACTCTTTGTGACCCTATGGACTGTAGCCTGCCAGACTCCTCTGTCCACGGGGATTCTCCAGGCAAGAATACTGGAGTGGGTTTCCATGCCCTTCTCCAGGGGATCTTCCCAACCCAGAGATTGAACCCAGGTCTCCTGCAATGCAGGCGGATTCTTTACTGTCTGAGCCACCAGGAAAGCCCCTCTTGGGTCCAGCCCGCATGAACTCAGCCCATGATCTTCTGTTGATGAGCTGAGCATGGGGATGCTTTTAAATTGGACCAGACTCTAAGGAGCACCCACAGGTCTCTCCTTCTTCTCATTGTTATCTGACCCTCCTGTGGCTATGCAGTCTCCTTTACAGGATTCCCACCTGCTCCCCACATTCTACTCAAAGCTGATGCATCTGTTCTTTCCTGGAACACATTTCTCACAGCTTGCTTTGGCATTTGGCCTCTTCATATGAGGACAAAGAGCCTGGGGAAGGAGTAAAAATCTGAGACCTGCTTCTAATCTTAGTGTTACGAGGACCTTGGAGGGTTGATGACCTTGTCACCCTCTGGGTCTCAGGAAGGGCAAAGAGTCAAGGGAAGAGGAGGGGAAAGTGATGGAGGGAAGCCCCTTCTGCACAGGGAAGGGTCATTAAAAGCTCGTCTGGTCCAGCAGCGAGTTCTGAGGTCCTGAGGCAAAGGGAATGGAGATGGGTAACCAAATAGGTGTTTGCCTTGATTCTCTCACCAGTGGGGCAGCAGTCTGGAGGTGAGATAAGTAATCAGGATGAGAAGAAAGCAGGAAACAGCAATCTTTTAACTTAAGTCATACTTTGTGCTGTGGAAGGAGCCAAGACTCCTTCCAAACTTTCCATGGAAATAAAAGGGATCCAGGGGTTCTCATCTGTCTGGTGGAGAAGGAGGAGCTCACGGTGCTGGTGGAAAGTTCCCTGGAGTGTGGGAACTTGGGAAGTGGGAGGCAGACCCTCGCCAGGATGAAGGGAGTTCTACACCTCTACAGTTGAAATGGGCTGGGCTACCGATGACAGGATGTCTGGAAGCCACAGCTGGGGTTCCGGGAAATACTCAGCTCCCGACGGAGCTAGAGTGACCTGGGAGGACACCGGGTCTGTCCAGGCCATGGCAACAGAATAAATCTGACCACAGATTTCATTCCTGAGCCCCAGCCCAAGAACCCTGTCAATTCAGTCCTCCAACAGTTCAGTTCAGTCACTCAGTTGTGCCTGATTCTTTGCGACCCCATGGACCACAGCATGCCAGGCTTCATCCATCTTCAGGTCCATCACCAACTCCCTGAGTCTACTCAAACTCATGTCCATAGAGTCGGTGATGCCATTCAACCATCTCATCCTCTGTTATCGTCCCCTTCTCCCGCCTTCAATCTTTCCCAGCATCAGAGTCTTTTCAAATGAGTCAGTTCGCATCAGGTGGCCAAAGGATTGCAGTTTCAGCATCAGCATCAGTCCTTCAACAGTAGGGGGCAGCAAAACTCCAAAGTTCAACAGTAGAATTTCAGCTTCTCTGGATTTGTGGCTTCCGGGCCATATAAGCATCTCTGCTAATGAAACCAGATGCCAGCATTGGCAGAACAAGGGGGAGAGGAGTAAAAAATGTTGATAGGGAAGTAAAAATTACTTTGATTGGATAATTTCCTAAAATGAGATTTTTCTTAAAAGAGATAGAAATATAGACGGCTAATCAGTAATTTGAAGTGTGTTTTCCCTTTTATCCTCACCCTAAGTGGACCAATTGCTCAAGAAACATATTCGTTTAAATTAAAGAAGCTCCTAATTCTCTACACGGTTTGGTTTAGCATACAAACCTTGCCACCCTTCCACATTTTATATAAAACTGGTCTCCTTGCACCCCACTCTCCTGTACACAGCCCAGCAGGTATACAGCCGCCTCCACTCTGGCTGCCTTCTGCTATTTTTGCTCTTTCCTATGTCCCACCCACTTTAGGTCTCAGGGGCAGGCACGGAAGGAAGTGTGTTGTGTCTCATCACTTGGCCCTACATGACTCCCTCACCTGCCCCTTGACCCACTTACCCATCCAACATGATCTAGCTCAGCCCCACCCCTCCCAGAAGGCTTCCTGACTCCTGCCCCAAGTCACTCCATCTCATTCCCCAACTAGTCCCCACTGCGCTCTCTTCCTAACCTGCTAGAACACAATCTACCACGTTCACATTGGCATTGTTCTCTTCTTCTAATGTGATTTACTTGGACTAATGCAATAGTTATTCTTTGATGCAGTAGTGCATACTAACCAAAATGGAATGTTAATACAATTCTTTATCTGAGTCAGCAGCAGGAAGACTTTGGAGCTAAACCTTCCAAAGCCTCACTAAGGCCCTAGCAGTTCCTTAAAATTTGAGATATAAGTTTATAAACCACAAAAGTGTGGTTTTTGCCCTTTTAAAGTGTGCAATTCACTGATGTTTAGTGTGTTCATAAGGCTTTGCAACTATCACAACTATTTGATTCCAGAACATTTTTATCACTCTAGAAAGAAAGTTACTGGCAATTACTCATCCCTCTCATTTCTGTTCCTGCCCTCTGACTCCTCACCCCTGTCACCTGGCAACCACTAATACACTTTCTGTATGGATTTGCCTATTTAGAAATTTGTATAAATTGCATCATACAATATGTAGTCTTTCCTGTCTGGATTCTCTTACGTAATGTAATGTTTTCAAGGTTCATTGAAGTTGTAGCACACGCCAATACTTATTTCTCTTTATGGCGGAAAATTATTTCATTGTGTGGACATGCCACATTTTGTTTATTCATGAACAACCACTTTTTGGCTATGAATATTCATTTATAGGAAAAGTGTTTACACACACACACACACAGAAATAGTATGGATGACCTTTTAAGAAAAATAACCCACTAACTTCCCCCTGGGTGGAGAAGGTTGCCATGTAAAAAGAGCAATAATCATGTATGTATCAGCAATAACTTCTGATAGTGGGAAAAAGGCTCTTGGAACTTACTGCAAGTTTGAACTCAGTATTTGTACTGAGTTATTTATCAATTTATCGAATTGATAAATATGATAAAAATGAGTTATCAATTTATCAAATAATATACTTCAAATTGCTATATTCAATCTCTTTTGGGGCTTCCTTGGTGGTCTGATGGTTAAGACACTGAACTTCCACTGCAGGGGGAGTGGGTTCCACCCCTGGTTGGGGAGCTAAGATCCCACAGTTCAGCCAAAAAAGAAATCTCCTTCTTGTCCCTTAATAATATCTCTGGCAAATCTTATAGCTTTTTATTACTTTCAGGGATTAAAGACTTCTATCTAGCACAGTTTAAAGGTTTTTTCTTGCCTTGTGAGCTCAAACTAACCCATGGCCCAGGAACTTGCAGTATGTAGGGCGAAGTGGATGGCCTGAGCGTCCACTTTCCCACCTGTTCTCTTCTCCCTCTGTCATTGTTCTTCTTTGGGGCATCTTTTCTTCTTTGTGTTGGGCTCCCAGTAGATGGATTGGGCTGACGCTATTGTAACCTAGCCTTTATAACCAGGAATGTTCCCCAGACTCCAGGGGAACATGGTAAGTGCTTTAAAACATTCCCTCACTGGTCTCTATTCTGGGATGTGAATTTCTGCAGCACATCAAACATCCACGGGATTGGATGTATCCATTTCACTTTCCCTCAGGTGTCACTGACCTCTGAGTGGTGTCTTTGTCCTTTGGCTTGAGAGATGGGGAAAACTAACCCTTCACACTCATGATGGGAGAAAAGGGCAGTAAGCCACAGCTACTTCCCCAGAGATATCAATTCCTTACTTTAAGCAACCTTCCCACTTCAGGGAATGCTTCTAGAATGTCTCATCCAGTCTTTAGAGGCTGGTGGGAGGGGTCAGTGGTGGTCCCAGGATGGCTCTCCCCATTCACAGCAAGCCTGGAGAAACAGCTGCAAATTCCCTGGTGCTTCAGTAGAATGCTGAGGTGCTTTACAGAGGAGGTGTGCTGGGGATTATAGCTTCCTGGTGCCCAAGAGGCAAAAGATTTTGAAGCTCTTTCTCTAGAAATTGCCTCCTGTTGCTGGTCCCTGAGCCTCAGCATAATCTCCATCTATTTTCTAAAGTCTGCTGAACTTTGCTCAGGGTAGGCGTGGGTCTCAGTTTGTTTCTGCTTCATCTCCATCCTTGTCTCCCTTTCCATGTATATCTGTGATGGTACAGGAGTCACTTTTGGTACTCAGGGGAAGCCAGTCCTTTGTTGTTATGGGATGAGTTGTGATCCTACAAATTAATATGTTCCCAACTCCCGGGACCTCAGAATGTGACTATTTGGAGATGGAGCCTTTAAAAGGTGATTAAGGTAAAATAATACCATTGAAGTGGGCCTTAATATAGGACTGCTGTCCTTATAAGAAGAGATCAGGACCCAAATGCACACAGAGGGAAGACCACGTGAAGACATAGGAGAAGGTGGCCATCTCCAAGTAAAGGAGAGAGGTAGCAGAAGAAATCAACCCCGTGGACAACAGATCCTGGACTTCTAGCCTCCAGAATTGTGAGACAATACATGTCTGAGGTTAAATCATCCTATCTGTGGTACTTTGTTATAGCAGTCCTAGCAAGTGGATACATCTGTTTTCCAAGGTTTCCAAACTTCCCTTCAACTCAGCTTCTCCTCTCTCTATTGTTCTTTCTTGTTCTGCAGCTATGTCACATACTTGCCCAAGTCTCTTGAATCAACCTGTATGCCCCCCAAACAGGGTTTTAACACTTCACTCTAGTGACATCCAGATTGACATTCCAACTTACTTTTCTAACACTTTGGACAGTAGCGGAAGACGGAATCAAAGGCATGAGTCCAGAACTGGTGGTACATTTTGGTGATGTTGCTGGATTCTGGTGACAGGACCTAAAGAACAGAGACTGCCCAAACATTACTACAAACCTCCTCCCTCAAGGCCTAATGTCATGCTACCAATCCCAAACAATCAGAATTAACTGTACTTTCCTCTACAAAGCATACAAATATGGTCTGCCTTCTGTTTATTAAACCTGGTTATAATACCAAACTCTTATATGATGCTTACATTTTGTGTAAGACACTATTTAAAGTGCTTTAATAATCAGTATGGCTCATAATTAATAATTAACATTGCCCCAAAGAATACATGCACCCCAATGTTCATTGAACATTATTTACAATAGCTAAGACATGGAAGCAACCTAAATGTCCATCGACAGAGGAATGGATAAAGAAGATGTGTTGCATGTATACAATGGAATATTACTCAGTCATTAAAAAGAATGAGATAATGCCATTTGCAGCAACATGAATGGGCCTAGAGATTGTTGTACTGAGTGAAGTATGTCAGACAGAGAAAGAGAAATATTGTATGATATCGCTTACACGTGGAATCTGAAAAGAAATGATACAAAGGAACTTATTTATAAAATAGAAACAGACTTACAGATTTAGAGAACAAACTTATGGTTGTCAAGGGGGAAGAATGGGAAGAAAGGATAGGGAGTTTTCAGTTGATCTGTACACACTGCTATATTCAAGATGGATAACCAGCAAGGACCTATTGGGAATTCTGATCAGTGTTACCTGGCAGCCTGGATGTGAGGGGAGTTTGGGGGAGAATGGATACCTGCATAGGTATAGCTGAGTCACTTTGCTGTTCACCTGAAACTATCACAGCATTGATAATCAGCTCTGCTGCTGCTGCTAAGTCACTTCAGTCGACTCTGACTCTGTGCGACCCCATAGATGGCAGCCTACCAGGCTCCCCTGTCCCTGGGATTCTCCAGGCAAGGACACTGGAATGGGTTGCCATTTCCTTCTCCAATGCATGAAAGTGAAAAGTGAAAGGGAAGTAGCTATAGTTAAATATAAAATAAAAAAATAAGTGCTTTCATAATTAGTATATTATATGCAATATGTTTTAATATAAGATCTATAGAAGCTATCATGTATACATATATGGAATCTTTCTAGATTCCATACATATGCATTAATATATGGCATTTGTTTTTCTCTTTTTGACTTATTTCACTCTATATGACAGACTCTCAGTCCATCCACATCACTGCAAATGAGCCAATTTTGTTTGAAGTATCTTGTCCAAGGTGGAGCTGCATTCAAACCCAGCCCGCTGGCTCCCAAGTCTATGCTTTTAAGCACCTGCTGTGACAGCTCGCTCATGAGTGTCTTGCTTCTACCACCAGGTTTTACATCCCTATCTGGAAGAGGTCACATCTTACCCATCTTCATGCCCATCCATCCCTTTAGTCTCTCTTTTCTCACTCAGCCTGTGTTTGGTGCTTGGAAGACACTAGAAGCTTAATAAATATTCGCTGAATTATTGACCTGTCTTCTCATTTCACAGACAAGGAAACTAAGACCCAGGAGTAAAGCCCTCACATCCAAGGCCAGAACCCAATCATCTTGACCCCTGCTTTCCCAAGGGTGGCTGGGTGAAGTTCTGAAGTATATCTCAGTCCCATAGAAGTAGTAGGAGTAGGTATTAACAGAGATAGCCTGAGCGGTCCCTTCAGATTCCACCTTCAGTGTGTCTTGTCTAGATTGCATCACTGACTTTCTCGAATTAACTCCATGAAATACTCTGATGACTCTAACAAGGAAGGGGTTGCACAGGGGAAAGAAAATCACTGGTTGAGCACCCTCATGTGTCAGGCACCATAAAGTGAGCATTCAGACTTGTTATCTCATTTATTCTCAGACCAGCTCCCAAAGTTAGGGAGTATTTCTCCCACCATTATCAACATGGAAACCAAGGCCCAGAGGAGTGAAATAACTTTCCAACAGACAGACCTGAGATTCAGATAGGAGTCTGAGTTCAAAGGTTGGGTTTTCCTGCCTACCCCTCCAACCAGGGAGCATCTCAACAATAGGAAGACACCTTCAGAAGGCTTCCCTGGTGGCTCAGCAGCTGAAGAACTGGCCTGCAATGCAGAATACCTGGGTTTGATCCCTGGGTCGGGAATATCCCCTGGAGAAGGAAACAGCTATCCACTCCAGTATTCTGGTCTGGAGAATTTCCTGGATTGTATAGTCCATGGGGTCACAAAGAGTCCACGGAGTCACAAAATGCTGGACACGACTGAGTGGCTTTCACTTCAGAGAGCACAATGGGAACTGTGGAGTAAGCTGGGCTTGTGTTTGCACTGTGGCTGTCAGGGAAGGGACCCAGGGCAAAAAACCTAGAGAGCCCTTGATAGGCACCGAAATTCCTCCCCAGCCCTCTGGAGGTTGGGAAGGCAGGTTTACACCCTTCATCTCTAGTTCTCCCCACCGCCCCCCCTTGTTTGGGAGTGGAATTGCTGTCTCTTGAGGAAGCTTTCCAGCTGGGAAAGCTCCCTGAGATCTACACCAGCTATAGTTTTCTTGAAGAGGCTGAAGTTCAGAAAACCTGGGTTCTAAGCCTGGCCTTGCCCCTTACTAGCTGCGTGAGCCAAGGTCAGCTGCTTTCCACTCTGGCTCTGGGCCTCAGTTTCCACATCTGGGGAGAAATCTTTAGCTACCACCACATACCACTGCCTGGGACTCCTCCTGGGGTTTAGACATGAAACCCCATGATTGCAAGGGCTTTCCTTTATCTTGGAATCAGCACCTGCTTCAATACACATACCTTCCCCAGGAAGGGGCCATACTGACTGTGAGTTAAGTTTCAGATGGTTTTCAGATGGCAGACACTGAACAGACAGGAGACAGCCAGAAGGCGTCGGCTGAGGGAGAGGAGCGGGATGTGAGCAAACCACCAGGGCAAGGTTGACATCACCAACCCGCCTTCACTGTACAGAGGGCCAGCAGACTGAGCGGTGGGCCACCAGCACTCACCAGTTTGTTACCTCGGCCACCCTGTTATCCTCGCTGGACCTCAGTTTTCACATCTGTCCACTCACTGCATTCCATAACCGGACAGAAGTCTGTTCGGAGGTTGGCAGACTTACCTTCCCACCAGGGCAAGGTTTTCAGCACTACTCAAGTTCATCAGATGGGCGAGGCTGGGGTTCCCTGCCACGCTGCCATTTCTTGCCCTTCTCTTCTCTCCTGGACGCATCTGTCCCTTCCCTCAGCAGCTCAGCGGTCTGCTCTTTCCTTTCCTACTAACCAGAAGCCAAGGAGCCGAGCTGGAGTTGGAAATGCTAAGGAAGTGGGGGTTGCTCTCCTGTCTACTACGGAGCAGTTGAGAGAGACCTGGCTGAACTTTGCTTCTGCGCCCTGAGCCATGCTACCCTCTACCTGGCCTTCTGAGCATCCCTTTCTGCCACATACTAAGATCTCAACTGGCATTTGTTTTCCATTTTACCTTTCTCACCCTCCAGCTTTGAGTGAGGGAGGGAAAACATACAGAAGAGGCCAGCACCGATTTACATAGAACTTCACAGTGTCAAGGAAGCTTCCATATGCACTGTTTATGCACTGTTTAACTGACTTCTTTAACGCTGCTGGGAGAATGACCACCATGGCTGGGTGAGAGTCTCTGTGAACTTGTACGTGTGTTGCTTCAGTCCTGTCCGACTCTGTGATGCTTTTATAGCACTAATGTGATGCTCTGCTTTGATGTCTGTCTCCCCCACTGAACCTTAAACTTCCTGAGGGGCCATGCACTTGCTCCCTGCTGTGTTGCCAAAGCCTAGCATACAGTGCTGCTCCAAAAAAAAAAAAAAAAGAATTGGTGTGGTTTGATTGAATGAATAGATGAAGAACCATCATGTTTTTCATTTGCAGATGAGGAAACTGAGGGTCCAAGAAGCCAAGTGACTTTCCCAGGGTCAGCTAGCTAGTCAACTGCAAATATGGGATTCCCTCTGGCTCCTAGCTTCGGAGGTGGAAGGAATGGGCAAGGGTCATTCATCTCCCGTCAGGCACGGCAGAGTGGCACTGGGACTCCCAAGACAGAACCTTGAGTGTTGCCTCTCCTGCCTCGCCTCACCCCACTTCTTTCTGCTGAGATGTCTCGGGAAGATCTGTGCACGTATCATACTGTCTCATCTGTACGTTCACGTCCACCCAACCCTACCCTGACCCAGAATGGGAGCGCCTAAGCGCAGCGCCTGGGCCTTCCCAGCTGTATCTTTAGTATCCGGCACAACACCTGGCGCATTATATGTACTCCACTTGTTCTCAAGGACAGAGTGATTGACTGATGGATGAACCTTCCCGCGGCAGCTCTAAGTGTCTTTTGTGTGTAACATGCTTGGTGCGAGGTCAGAGTGAAGCTCCTCTAAGCCAGGTGTGGCCCAGAGTGGAGCCTGTGCAAGGGCGGTGTCGACGGTGTCGGGTGTGGGGTGCCGTTCCGAGGACTGGGAGCCCCTGAGGACAGAGCCCATGGGAAACCTGCAGGTCTGGACTGTGGGATCCTCCTGTGCAGGAGGGGCTTGCAATGGTCTTCTCATCCAGCCTCTTGCTGTCTTACACAAGGACATGCTGCTCCAAAGGCAAAGGGACTGTCTGATCCCAGGCTCCACCCCCAGCCCAGCCTGGTTCCCAAGGGCTTGCAGAACCAGCTGGGGAATTAGAGAGCTTACCTTCCAGTCATCAGAGGACTCCCACATGGGTCAGAGCCGGGTCACAAAGATAGCCATCAAGCTCGTTCCTTCTTCCTCACACTCTCCAGGCCAGGGCAGTGTCTGCCCTTAGGACTGCCATCCGGACAGGCACCAGCAATTCTCTGGCAGAGTACTGACACTCACCTGTCACCTGGGGTCATTCCTTCCCTTCCTCTGGGCTCACTGATGTCATATAAGGCTGCAGGGTTATGTGAGGGACAGAGCTACTCAAAGATGGGCCTTATCATCATTACCATTATTTGATTATGGTTACATTATTATTATTAGCTTATATTTCTATAGTACTTTATGGCTCACCAAGTACTTTGCTACATGTGATCTCACTGGACTAAGCTGCATATAAGTGGCCTTCATTTTAGAGATGAGAGAATTGAGATTCAGAAGAGGAATGTGACAAGTCCAAAGTTAATATGGCAGAATGGAAACTCAAGAGCAGATGTCCTTGTTTTATATTCAATTTTATCCTGCTGTCCTCACTCAGCTCAACTGATTCTTTTCCACTTTAGGGTTAATAATGGAGCACCACTGGTCCTCAAGTCTTCCACTTCTAATAGAATACACTCCCATCACCCCTGTCTCCTGGATCCCAGAGACAAACATGGCACCTCTGTGGTTGAGGCCCACGGTGCCTCTGAGATGAGTTTCTTCCAGGGTGCTGGGGTGGGGAGTGGGGGAGCTTGTGGGAAAGATGCATTGAAAACCCCAGGAGGTGACAGAGCTGGGATGACCTAAGAGTGAAGGATTATAAGCCCTCATCATGTGCCACAAGGGCTTTCAGTAACTGTCAAGTTTTCTGATTCAGGAGACTTTCTGCTCCAGGAAATGAAAACTTGTGTCCCACAGCCTTAGGATTAGTGGGAGATGGTCTCTGTTGTGGGAAGCTGGCTTTTAGCCTCTCACACAGGGTATCCAGGTGCTGACAGAGGCTCACGCTGTTCTCAGCCAGCTCGGTGGTGGCTGATGCCAACAGTGGCACATGGCTCTCCTCTCACCCTTCGTTCTCTCCTTCCTTCCTCCCTTTCTTCCTACTTCCGTTTCGGCCCCCCCACCTCCTCTTCCTTCATTCCTTCCTTCTTTCCTCCCTTCTTCCCACAAACATTTAATGAGCCT
Source organism: Cephalophus harveyi (assembly GCA_006410635.1). Taxonomy (NCBI): domain Eukaryota; kingdom Metazoa; phylum Chordata; class Mammalia; order Artiodactyla; family Bovidae; genus Cephalophus; species Cephalophus harveyi. Next base: position 95,645 of record SJYT01031269.1, read on the forward strand.
CTACTATGTAGCATTAGTGGTAAAGAACCCATCTGCCAATGCAGGAGACATAAGACTCAGGTTCAATCTCTGGGTTGGGAAGATCCCCTGGAGGAGGAAATGCAACCCACTCCAGTATTCTTGCCTCTTCAATCCCATGGGCAGGGGAACCTGGCAGGCTTCAGTTCATACAGTTGCAAAACAGTCGGACACGTCTGAAGTAACTGAGCTTTAACACTATGCTCAGAGCATCTTCTGGGTCCTGGGGATTCGGCAGTGAACTGGAAACCTAAAGAGATCAGCTACCTGGTACGCGAAGAGTTTGGTGTGGGGTCTGAGCTCTCTCTGCCACAGAGAAGCTCTGAGCACTCGGAATATCATGATACCTGCCAGGAACTGAGAGGAGTTCAGAGAGCTGGCCTCACCTAGAGGAATCCCACAGAGCAACTTCCGAGGGAGGGCAGTCACTGAACCCACCACATCAGAGTCCCAGCTCCTGGTCCCCTCAGGCCACAGTCCAGTGGGAAGGTCAGTCACAGGCACCAGGAGTGACTTTCCCATCACCTCTCAAAGTCTGTGGCATTCCTGTCCCTCAGCTGGGCAGCGGGCAGTGGAGTGGCCACCCTGTCAGGCACTGCCAGACTGTGTTCTCGTGTTACAGCTCCCCAGGTCCTCCTTCAGTGCAGCTGTGGCCAGCGACTCAGGCCTTTCCATCTCTTTCCAGAGATGAGAAGGATTAGGGCTGGAGTTCCGGTCCTCACTTCTGGAGCCAGTTTCATCCTCTGAATGAGGAAGGATGAGCCAGAAACTCTGACAGATTCCTAGGTGACCCAGATTGTCTAAGAATCACTCCAGCAGGACCTGACATCCCCCTATTTATCTGGAAGGGATCCAGAATTTCCAGGGTGTAAAGTCTCCTCGTTTGTCCAGCATCCCAGGGAGACCAAGGCAAACGTGCTGCAGATAAGTGACTTCAGTCACAGTTTCCAGTGAATCAGGCTGAGTCAAGGTCAGAACATGCTCTGCAGGGACTACGCCAGCCCCGTGGGCCTCCTCCCTCCCCGACAGTGATGATGAGCTCATTCCTCCCATCCTTCTTCACACAGCAAGTATTTTCTGAATGCTGTGTGCTCTGCACTAAACCTTTGAGGACACAGCAGTGGACGGTGTGAGGCATCTGCCCCCGAGGAACTCTTTCAGGAAGTCTGAGCATCGTTAGGTGCCAGCCTCTGTGACATCCCCCAGGCTCACAGGGTGAACACTCAGATGCTAACGTGAATGGTTTCAGAATCCAACAGGGGAGGCCAATTGTGAGCACAGGGCACAGCAGATGCCCTGTAAGAGAGGCCCTTCATTACAGGGAGCTGATGATGGGGTCCCCCTGGGGCAGGGGTTTCACAGGATGGTCCCTGGGACCATGTAGGAGTGGGGGGCAAAGTGTGTTCTGAGGGTGCATGCAGGCATGTTCAGGGGTGGTGATAACATAATGTAGTTACAGTGTCCCTACAGTACAGGGGAGACCTGCACCAAGCTCTTCATGTACCAGATGGTTGATCTCTTTAGGTTCCCAGTTCACTGTTGAATCCTCAGGACCCAGAAGATGCTCTGAACATAGTAGAGGCCCGTTAAACAGTTGTGGGAGGCAAAGGGAGCCTGGGGAGGTAGAAGTTGCCAAAGTATGAAGAGCGCAGGCACCCTTTGGAGGGACTTGGATTGCTTTCCCTGTGGGGGTAATGTGTTTAGTCTCTTAGTCATGTCTGACTCTTTGCCACCCCCTGGACTGTAGCCTGCCATGGGATTTCCCAGGCAAGAATACTGGAGTGGGTAGCCATTCCCTTCTCCAGGGGATCTTTCCAACCCGAGCCCTGGTCTTCTACATTGCAGGAGGATTATTCACTATCTAAGCCAGCATGGGAGCCCCACAGAACTATTAAAAAATTGAAATAGGCTCAGATTTACATATTAGACAGATGGCAAGGGTCTGAGGAAAGAAAGCAGTAGAACTGGGAGAAGAGAACCTGGGTGTGTCACTGGATGGGGGATTAGGATGAAGGAGAGGCTAGGGTGGCTCTCAGTCTTGGGTCTGAGGCCATCTGCTGAGGAAACTGAGGGGACTGGTGGGGAGAGGGTAGCGACGGTGGGTTCTATGCATTGGTTGCTGTCAATGGTGGAGCATCATTTTTGCCCTCGAGGGCTAGAATAAAGAGCAGGGAGCAGGAGGAGGGAGAGAGGCCCTCACCTGGCAGTAATAGGAGGCACTTGATGGAGGAAACTTAAGGTCTGAGAGGGTCTGTGGATATCGAGGCAGAGGTGAGGAGACCAGAATATGAGTCAGCTTAGTTCAGTCGCTCAGTCATGTCTGACTCTTTGCAACCCCATGGACTGCAGCATGCCAGGTTTCCCTTGTCCATCACCAACTCCCGGAGCTTGCTCAGACTCATGTCTATCAAGTCAGTGATGCCATCCAACTGTCTCATCTTCTGTCATCCCCTTCACCTTCTGTCTTCAATCTTTCCCAGCATCAGGGTCTTTTCCAATGAGTCAGTTCTTTGCATCAGGTGGTCAAAGTATTGGAGCTTCAGTTTCAGCATCAGTCCTTCCAATGAATATTCAGGACTGATTTCCTTTATGATTGATTGGTTGGATTTCCTTGCAGTCCAAGGGCCTCTCAAGAATGTTCTATAACACCACAGTTCAAAAGCATTAAATCTTTGGTGCTCAGACTTCTTTATGGTCCAACTTTCACATCCATACATGACTACTGGAAAAGCCATAGCTTTGACTAGACCAACTTTTGTAGGCTAAGTAGTATCTCTGCTTTTTAATATGCTGTCTAGGTTGGTCATAGCTTTTCTTCTAGGGGATGAGTAGAGAGGAGTAAAAAGACATTCTAGAGACTGAATTCCCCAGGTGAAACAACCTTCAGTCCTAGGACAGAGCCAGACATTTCCCCAGATCACTCATTGCATTTGAGTGGAAAAGCTGGCATAAGGGTAGCAGGAAATTTTGGTCATTTCATCATTAAGCTAGAGACTTCAAGCCTCTGGTAAATTGCTCAGACTCCTATTGCATGACTCAGGCATGCTCCACGTGTCTGCCAGAGCCAGAGCAGGGATGGAGAAGATGCGAAAAAGTCTTGACCTTGCAAGGCCTGGGGGAGTCTGGGGAGAGTTGGCTGCGGTGGGGGTGGTGGAGGAGGAGAGGGGATGAAGGGCAGCTCCAACCTATAGTTGCGAACTCTAGTTTCTCGGATGTGTGAGTGTCTTTCCTCTTTGTTATAAGTAAGATACACTTCCTACTTCATGGTTTTTTTATTTGTCAACAGAGTCACTGCTACTTGAAGTTGAATGACATGGAGTGATGAAGAGAAGACATTTTATATATATATATATAAATATATAATATATATGTAAATATATGTAAATATACTTAAATATATTCACATATATATGATATATATTTAAATATATAAATAAATATACATTATATATAATATAATAAATATTATATATATATATGTTTAAACTTTTAATTTTGTATTGGGGTATAGCCGATTAACAAACAATGTTATGATAGTTTCAGATGAACAGTGAAGTGACTCAGTCATACATATGCATGTATCCATTTCCCCCCAAACTCCCCTACCATCCAGGCTGCCACATAACATTGAGCAGAGTTCCACGTGCTGTGCAGTAGGTCCTTGTCAATTACCCATGTTAAATATAGCAGTGTGTACATGTCCATCCCAAACTCCCTAACTATCCTTTCTCCCCAGCCTTCCCTCTGAGCTCATTCTCAAAACCAGTGAGTCTGTTTTAGTTTTGTAGGTAAGTTCATTTGTATCATTTTTTTTTTTTAGATTCCACATATAAGGGACGTCATTCGATATTTGATATTCAATATTTGTCTTCTGTCTGACTTTCTAAGAGAGGACTATATCTGTCACTCATTTCCCAACTCCGTTCATTTTTTTATCTCTTTTTTTCTTGCTTATTTTCGTCTTTCCTTCCTTCATCTCTTCTCTACCTTTTTCCCTTCCTTCCCCATTTTCCATGGTTAACCATGCACCCAGCCTGGAGCTAAGCGCCAAGTTTACAGTCAAATGTTTTCAGACCCTGGGTGTGAACATAATCAATTGAGCTTTGTGATCTCAAGAAAGCAGGTGGTGTTTTGGGGTGGAGAAAATCTTTTACCTAATGGTGGATCCAGGTCCTGCCTCACTTTTGTTACAAGTAAGATACACTTCTTACTTTATGATTTTTTATTTTGTCAACAAGATCACCACTACTTGAAGTTGAATGACATGGAGCGATGAAGAGAGGACTATATATATATATATATATGTAAAGTGGTCACTTTTCATTTCAATAAACCCTGGTTCCTTCTGAGTGCAAAGCATGGTGCAAGGCAGCCCCTCGTCAGTCGCCAGCTGGGCTCAAGAGTTGGGAACCATGAGGCTCCCGGGCCTTCAGCATTGAGATTTGTTTGGGCCACCATGGCCCCTTCCTTCCAGTTGGCTCTGTTCAGTACACCAGCCAGGACAGCCATGTTCTCCCAACTTTGGGAATTCAATAAAAAGATAACGTAGTGTTCTGACTTCCACGGAGTTTATGATCTTGGGGTAAGTGACATCCACATACACGGCTGTGCAGGGTGTTATGAATCACCTGAGAGAGTGAGGCTGGAAGGGAGGACGCCCAGAGACCAGATGGGAAGGGAGGTAGTAGCTGAGCTGCAGATGGAGGGTGAGAGGGTACAGTGTTCCGAGTACCAGGAGCAAGGAATGTGCATAACTCTCTCCCTGTGCCTCCAGCACCAAGGATGGTGCCTGGTGCTGAGCAGAAACTCAGAACATCTGCAACACTGAACGGAAGCACCAGACACCTTTTTTGGTGAAGCCTTCTCTGATACTTTCAGTGAGTTTAGTATATCTTCACTAAGTGAGGTATTTTATTATCCAAGGAATATGATAATCCACATTTTTCCTCATTGCAGGAAAATTAGAAAATGGCGGTAAGCAAAAGGAGAAAGAATTGCTCAGGATTCGCCACCCAGAAGCACATTCTGTTGACATTCTAATACAGATCCATCCAGACATTTTTTTCTGTTTATTTACATGTATTATTTATGAATACACAGACATATTTGGAGAGACTTACATAAACAGAATGGCCTTTATCATTTATGCTGTTGTAACTTGCTATAAACTTTACAGAAACTCTCAAATCTACTTTGCTGAAGCTTTGGTCCATAGTCACCATGCATACATGCTAAGTCACTTCAGTCGTGTGTGACTCTTTGCAACCCTATGGGCCATAGCCTCCCAGGCTCCTCTGTCCATGGGATTCTCCAGGCAAAAATACTGGAGTGGGGTGCCATGCCCTTCTCCAGGAGATCTTCCCGACCCAGGGATCAAACCCGACATCTCTTGCATCTCCAGCACTGGCAGGCGGGTTCTTTACCACTAGCGCTACCTTGGAAGCCCCCATAGTCACCGGTCTGCTCCTAGTAGAGCTCACCAGGACCACTCTCAGTGGGCAGGGATGGTGGCCTCCTCATCTCTTACTCCCCTATGCCTAGCACTGGCCTGGTTCCCTATAGGGCCTCAGTGTGAGTGGGGAACTAAATCAATTCCCTGCTGAAGACATTCCACTGATGATGGCAAACATCAGGGCAGACTAAGCAGCCGAGAGGGACAACCCGGCCTCCCAGGGAGTCACAGGTCACACATCTCTACTGGACACACACTTTGCCTCTGTGTGACTGCTGTCTGCCACTCTGCAGCCAGCCTCTCCCTGCTGCCTGATCTCAGCTCCCAGCCTCTCCAGCTGGGAAAACAAGGTTCCTCTGTGCATGTGGCTCCCAGGAGCCTCCTGGGCTATTTTTACTCCTCCGGGTCTCCACCCTGGAAATTTACTTCCTCTCCGAGAGAGGAATCCTCCTTTCTCTGGTTATTTACTCTGGAGGCTCTCACGGCATGCCCGCCTCCAGGCTCCAGCTATGGGAATGCTCCCCACGGAGGAGGAGATAACACCGCTGCTGGCCCAGAGCCCCAGGAGGCGTGCGCTTCAGGATCAGGAATCCACAAGTAGGTGGAGCTAAGCAGGCTCAGAACCAAGCAGGAGGTGAAGCTCTTTCAGGAAGTGCTGTGTGCGCCTGAGGGCCCCAGGCAGCTCTGTGAGTCAGGCTCTGGTGTCCCCGCTTCACTCACGTCGTTGACATGCATTTCGCGGAGGTGGTGGTGCCCAGGCGGGCAAGATGATAGCTCTGTGGTTTGAGGCCAGGACTGCTGGAGCACTCCAATCACTTGGGGCAAGAAGAAAGCCCTATTTAAAGGCCATTTTTACACTATCTTTCAGAAGAGGAGTATTTATAGTTTGCCTTTTTTTTTTTTTTATTGTAGTACAGTTGACATGTAGCATTATGTACGTTTGAGATGTACAAAGTGTTGATTTGATACATGGATAGATTGCAATATGATGACCACTCTAGCCTTGGCTAACAACACTACCATGTCACATAGTTACTGCCATTATTAATTAATTTATTTATTTTGTGGTGAGAACATTTAAGATCTAGTCTCTTAGCAACTTCAAAGTATATTATAACACAGTTGACAATATCACTATGCTGTGCATTACCTCCAGAGCGTACTCATCTTCTAGGTGCAAGTTTGTACTCTTTAACATCTCCCAGATCCCAACTTCCCCCCACCTCGCCCCCAAGTTCCTAGTAACCACTCTTCTCCTTTGCATTTCTATGACTTAAGCTTTTTCAGATTCCACACGTGTAAGTGACATTTTAAAGGTATTTGTCTTTGTGCTTCTGACATCTCAATACAATCCTCTCAGGTTTGTTCATGTTGTCACAATGGTTGCCGCTCCCTTGCTCTAGAGTGTGGGCTCTGTTGATGTGGTGCACAGGCTTAGCTGCCCCGTGGCATGGAGGATCTTTCTAGACCAGGGATAAAACCCGTGTCCTCTGCATTGGCAGGTGGATTTTTAATCACTGGACCCCCAGGAAGTCTCAGATATCTTTTCAATATCCTGCTTTCCTTTCCTTTGGCTATAAGTCCAGAAGTGAGATTGCTGGATCATATGGTAGCTTTATTTTTAACTTTTTGAGGAACTTCTATACGATTTTCCATAGTGGCAGAACCGGTTTACATTCCCACCAATAGTGCACAAGTTTTTTTCCCGCATCCTTGCCAACACTTGCTAGTTCCTGTTTTTCTTTTTTTATTACAGCCTCTCTAACAAGTTGAGGTAATATCTCGCTATGGTTTTGATGATTATTTCCCTGATGATTACTGATGTTGAATATCTTTTCATGAACTTGTTGGCTATTTAGAGGCTTTCTTTGTAAAAATGTTTATTCTTTTTTTCTTTGGAAATATGCCTATCAGATTTTGTTCTGTCATTGAGTTGCATGAATCTTTAAAATATATTTTGAGTATTAACTCCTTATCCAATAAAAGGTTTGCAAGTATTTTCTTCCATTTCATAGGTTGCCTTTCCATTTTGTTGATTATTTCTTGTGCTGTGCAGAAGCAGCTTTTTAGTCTGATGTAGTCCCGGTAGCTCTGTTGCTTGTGTTTTTGGCATCATATTCGAAAAGTTACTGCCAAGACCAGTGTCAAAGAGCTTCTTTATGTTTTCTTTTAGGAGTTTTATCAGGTATCAGGTCCTACGTCTAAGTCTTTAATACATTTTGAGATAACTTTTGTGAATCGTATAAGACAGAAGCCCAGTTTTGCTTTTCTGCATGCTATTAACTAGTTTTCAAACACCATTTTTATGATCTAATCCCCTAAGGACCCTTGGCCTGTCCACCACTTCTCTGACATGATGCACAGAGAGTAAGCAAAGGGCACTGTGATTTGAGGAACAAGCATGCGATCTACAGCCCAAACTTCTCTGATCTGTGTGATCTTAGTCAAGTTGTTTGGGCTCCCTGAGCACTGATTTGTTTTTTTGAATAACAGGAGAAATAACCATCTGTTCTGCCCAATGGGGTCATTAAGAAGATTCAAATAAAATCAGGAATGCAGAAACACCTTATACATAGTGAAATACTCTCTGTAGGGAAAAGTATAAGAACTTTTTTCTTTTCTTGAGGAGAGTTACAAGTAGTGACTTGACAATTCAGACAGACCCAAAGTGGTGGCAACCTGTCCATCTTACTCTATGGAATTTGTCAAGCCCTGATCTAAGAATCAGATAGCCTGGAGTTATAAGGCTAGAATAGGGGCCTGGAAATGCCCTGGCAACAATTCTGACATCTCTGTGCTTCCACTGGTCACTGATTACTATTAATAAAGGCGATAGCAATAATGCCTAGAGTAAGAGTGTCTAACTATTACTAAATGCTTCCTGCAAGCCAGGTCTGGGGCTAAGGGCTTTGTAGACATTATCTCGAGTGATCCTCATGCAGCTCTATGAGATGGGCATTGTTATTGCCCAATTTTATGGGTGAGGAAATATGTTCAGAGAGGCCACACAGCTAGTAAGTGGCAGAACTGGGACATAAGCCCAGGTTGCATCTTTATCTTTGAGTGTTTTCTCTGTCATCTTTTATCATCTCTTGTCATCTCTTAACCAAAGACATCCTGTCAGTATCAGAAATGTAAGCCTTCAGTTCCAATTATCAATGGAAACAATTTAAATAAATTTGATCTCATTTTAGGTAATTAAGCCATGTTCTGAAACTTTTAAAATCTAGGTGTGTGTATTAGTTTCCCATTGATACTGTAATAAATTACCGTAAACTTAGTGGCTTACGACAAGTTTAATAGGTCAGAAGTACAACAGGGGTCTTACTGGGCTAACACCAAGGTGGTGACAGCTGGGTTCCTGGAGGTGCTAGAGAAAACCCACTTCCTTGCTGTTCCCGGCTTCCAGAGACTGATCACAGTCCTTAGCTCATGGCTATTTTCAAAGTGCATCACTCCAACCTCTGCTTCTGTTGCCGCATCTCTTCTTCTAACATCGACTCTCTTGCCGCCATGAAAAAGATTCATTGGCCCACTTGGATAACCCAAGGCAACTTTACTATGTCCTTATCCTTAAACTAATCGTATCTGCAGAGTCCTCTTTGCTATATATTTAAGGTAACCTATTCATAAATTCTGGGGATGGGGCTGTGGCCATATTTGTGGGGAGAAGCAACTGTCTACAACAGCATGTATCAGGGCTATAGTGAGTAATAAAGATAAGACAAATAAATAATGAAATTATGGATGAGAGCAGCACTCAGTAAAGGATGCCTCCTGAGATACTTCCCTGGCTAGTGTCTAGCAGAGGGAGGACTGGTCTACAAAAGAGCAGGGGAGAGGCAGCCGGGCAGCAGACGCTTTCAACACTACCCTAACCTATCTAGGGCTGTAGTTCGGATGACCTGACGGGAGCATCTAGTTTTGTTCACTATCAAAACCTGAAGCCATTTTGTAATCCCCCTCCCACCAAGCATCTTCAGGTTATGACTCAATTTTCTTTGAGAAGTTTTCCTGCTGGAAGAGAACGCACCCACCTGGCCAACACTCGATACTCATGAACCTCTTGTAAATTGCCGTCATCAGTCTCTTGTGAGTTAGATGCAGTGACTCAGCACTGTCAGGACTGATAAACTCAAAGGCATGGATGAGGAAGGGTAATCGAGGAAGTGCCACCCTTGGGAGTGTTCTTGGGGCCTGTCAGCTGGCCCAACCCTGGTGATGCCAGATACTGCCTTCTAGAGATAGGTACTTGATTCCTGGTTACTTAGAGAAACTAGCAGTAAGGATTATGTCCAACTTTTCTAAACATGAGATTTAGACAATGATTCACCATGTTTGCCCCAGGTTCAATAGCCACTTTTAACAAGGAAATTGTATAAAATAAAGATTGCTAGAAAAAAATCGCAAGAAGAAATAAAATGTGCAAGCAGCAAGGTGCTATGATGGAGAGAGGGCTGGTAGCATGATTTGAATTCCAACTTTTAAGTCCCTGTGTGATCTGGAACAAACTTCTTTCCATCTCTGAGCCTCAGTTTCTTCATCTGCGTAGTAAGGACCATGGTCTAAATATGCGATTCTCAACTGGATGGGACATCAGAACCACTCAGGGAACTTTTGGAGGCTGTCAATGCCCAGGCCTTATTGGAGTTGGGAATCACTGTTTCTGAATGAACCAAGGTCTTTTCCACACCTTCTATCACTCTGTGAAAAGTTGGGAATTTTTCAGTGAAAATCTGGGTTCTGGGGTTTCCCTGGCAGTCCATTGGTTAAGACTGTACTTCCAATAAAAGGGACATGGGTTCAGTCCCTGGTTGGGGAGCTAAGATCCCGCATGCTGTGTGGTGCATCAAAAAAACTTTTTTAATGTGGGTTCAGATTTATTTGGGGTACCCGTCCTCCTTACTGGATAACAAATTCAGCTGAACAAGGAAATTAAAATTGAGTGCATACTATCTACAAGGCACTAAACTAGATCCATTGGGATGCCTGCAAAGATCTTACTGGGTGTCAGCTAGGTGGCCATGTACTCAGATAATTATAGGTAAAAAAGAGTGGACATTGTTTCTTTTAAAATTCATCATACCCACGTATTAAATGAATAATTCCTTTTAGCTCTATTGGACTTCTTTTTCCAGGAGTTTAAAGTCTGAGTTTTATATATCTCTGCAAGGGCGGGGGGTGGAGGGAGTTGGTGAGATGGATCCCCTGTTGCACAGAGCTCTGGCAGGCAAAGCAAGCTCCCTGGCTCCCACCTGGTAGTCTTTATTGAATATTTAGAAGTGACACAGCATCAGGTTCCACTTTTAATATTGACTGTTTACAATGTGCCAGATACTATTCCAAGAGTTTTATGGATGCTAACTCATGTAATCTGCACGTGATCCTATGAGATGAACACTATTACCTTCCCCATATCCCAGATGGGACAGTGAGGCAGAGAGGTCATGTCACTTGCCCAAGGTCACTTGCTGGTCAATGGGGAGCTGAGACTGGACATTGGTCCCGGGACTCATGTTCCCAACCACTTATAAATGTATTCTGTGCCCTCCGTGAAATGTTCCATGTCTGCCCATAATGATGCCCTCAAAAGATGAATAACATGGGAAATACTTATGTTAAAATGCTAGATAAAAAGTTAGTATGATAAACTCTTATAAAAGTATTTTATCATTGACTGGATAAAGTCAAAACAAAGCACAGATCCTAAAAAACTATACACAGGGAAAAAGACTGTAATAAAATAATAAAAAAGAGACTGGAAGGAAAATAGCAAAATATTAAGAATAATCAGAGGATGGGATTACAAGTGAATTAAAAATTCTTCCTGTTTGTATTTTGTCATAATGACTAAGCTTTCCCATAATCTCATTCCTCAGTGACAAATAAGATGTTACTCCTTGAAATATAAACACTACTATATATAAAATAGATAACTAACAAGAACCTACTGTTTAGCCAGGGAATTCTACTCAGTTTTTGGCAGCTGCTTATATGGGAGAAGAATCTTAAAAAAGAGTGGATATATGTTTATGTGTAACTGATTCACTTTGCTGTACACCTGAAACTAACCCAACATTGTAAATCAAATCTACTCCAAGAAAAATTAAAGAAGACAAAAGCTCTCAAAGAACCACAGTAGAGCTAAGTTCTGACACTGAAAAAAAGCAGTGTTGGTTTTAAAAATTGGCAGATAAGTAATTTGAAATTTAAAAGAACTTTTCTCATGGGTATAAGAGTATTCATAATGATAATTGGAGAAGGAAATGGCAACCCACTCCAGTGTTCTTGCCTGGAGAATCCCAGGGACGGGGAAGCCCCATGGGCTGCCATCTATGGGGTCGCACAGAGTTGGACACGACTGAAGCGATATTCATAATGATAAGATTATTTTAAAACTAACATTTTGAACTAATAGTCCCAGGTATTGCTCTAAGAACATTATGTTTCCTTATTGAGTGGGTTAAGAATTGTTTTAGCCCCTTTTTTTCAGTTCAGTTCAGTCCCTCAGTCGTGTCCAGTTCTTTGCGACCCCATGGACTACAGCATACCAGGCTTCCCTGTCCATCACCAACTCCTGGAGCTTGCTCAAACTCATGTCCATCGAGTCAGTGATACCATCCAACCATCTCATCCTCTGTCATCCCCTTCTCCTCCTGCCTTCAATCTTTCCAAGCATCAGGGTCTTTTCCAATGAGTCAGTTCTTTCCATCAGGTGGCCAAAGTATTGGAGCTTCAGTTTCAGCATCAGTCCTTCCAATGAATATTCAGGACTGATTTCCTTTAGGATTGACTGGTTTGATCTCCTTGCTGTCCAAGGGACTCTCAAGAGTCTTCTCTTAGTTCACATAGTTCAAACCGGTGTTATTCAGGGCTAACTGTATTTACCCCTTTGCTTTCAAAAGGCCAAGTCTTTAACATTTTCAGCTCTCAGTGCTGCTAGCCACCCTAAGCAACAGTCTTCTTCAGCACTACAGTTCAAAAGCATCAGTTCTTCAGCACTCAGCTTTCTTTATGGTCCAACTCTCACATCCATACATGACTACTGGAAAAACCATAGCTTTGACTAGATGGACCTTTGTTGGCAAAGTAATGTCTCTGCTTTTTAATATGCTGCCTAGGTTTTTCATAGCTTTGCTTTCAAGGAGCAAGCATCTTTTAATTTCATGGCTGCAGTCATCATCTGCAGTGATTTGGGGGCCCAAGAGAATAAAGCCTGTCACTGTTTCCATTGTTTCTCCATCTATTTCACAGCTGTGCCAAGTGAGAAACTGCAGGAATATCCCCATCAAAAAAATGTTTTTGTTTCTTAGTCAACTGAAATAAAACGATCAATTTTCCTCTTGAAATAAATTCACTTCCAAGGGAATCCATGCTTACTATAAAACTGTTTGGGATTACCTCTGCAACCAACAGTACAAATTTACTGGCCTGGACTTGTCTTCCACTGTTTCCAAAACACCACACCATAGAGCCATCGAGCAAATGACCCACAAGCTGCAGAACAATTATACCAAAGAAATTCTCACACTGTTAAGAAAATCACAGAACCCACAACATATTTTCTAACCTGGGGATCTGGCAAAATCCCTGAGAATCCCCAGAGAATCTGAATTTGGAGGCCAGTGGGACTGGGAAAACGGACTCTTGGAGGGTACAAACAAAACCTTGTGTGTACCAGGAGCCAGGAGAAAGGAACAGTGTATCCACAAGAGACTGAGCCAGACTTGCCTATGAGCATCCAGCAGTCTCTGGCAGAAGTGTGGGGTGAAGTGGCAGAAGTGCACGGGTGCACAAGTCCTTTTGAAGGAGGTTGCCACTATCTTCATTTAAGTGCAAGTTGCTCAGTCGTGTCTGACTCTTTGCAACCCCATGGACTATATAGTCCATGGAATTCTTTAGGCCAGAATACTGGAGTGGGTAGATAGCCTTTCACTTCTTCAGGGGATCTTCCCAACCCAGCGATTGAATCCAAGTCTCCCACATTGCAGGTGGACTCTTTACCAGCTGAGCCACAAGGGAAGCCCAAGAATACTGCAGTGGGTAGCCTATCCCTTCTCCAGGGGATCTTCCCAACCCAGGAATTGAACCAGGGTCTCCTGCATTATAGGTGGATTCTTTACCAACTGAGCTTTCAGGGAAGACCATTATCTTTACTGGGCTTCCCTTGTGGCTTGGCTGATAAAGAATCTACCTGCAATGCAGAAGACCTGGGTTTGAGCCCTGGGCTGGGAAGGGAGAAGGGAGAAGGCTACCCACTCCAGTATTTTGACCTGGAGAATTCCATGGACTGTACAGTTAATGGGGCACAAATGAGTGACTTTCACTTTTATTTCACCATAGTTTGGCCACAGGCCAAACAACATGGAGAGAACACAGCCCCACCATGAACAGAAAATTGGATTGCAGATTTACTGAGCATGACACTACCCATCAGAACAAGAACCAGTTTCCCCCAAAGTCAGTTACTCCCATCAGGAAGCCTCTTATCCCTATCCATCAGAGGGTAGATAGAATGAAAACCGCAGTCACAGAAAACTAACCAAACTGATCACAAGGACCACAGCCTTGTCTAACTCAATGAAACTATGAGCCGTGCTGTGTAGGGCCACCCAAGATGGATGGGTCATGGTGGAGAGTTATGACAAAATGTGGTCCCCTGGAGAACAGAAAGGCAAACCACTTCAGTATTCTTGCCTTGAGAACCCCAGGAACAGTATGAAAAGGCAAAAAGATATGACACTGAAAGATGAACTCCTGAGGTCAGTAGGTGCCTGATATGCTACTGGAGATCAGTGGAGAAATAACTACATAAAGAATGAAGAGATGGAGCCAAAGCGAAAACAATGCTTAGTTGTGGATGTGCCTGGTGATGGAAGTAAAGCCCTATGCTGTAAAGTACAATATTGCATAGGAACCTGGAATGTTAGGTCCACGAATCAAGTTAAATTGGAAGTGGTCAAACAGGAGATGCCAAGAGTGAACATCAACATTTTAGAAATCAGTGAACTAAAATGGACTGGAATTAGCTAATTTAATTCAGATGACCATTATATCTACTGCTGTGGGCAAGAATCCCTTAGAAGAAATGGAGTAGGCCTCATAGGGAACAAAAGAGTGAGAAATGCAGCACTTGGGTGCAGTCTCAAAAACGACAGATCTCTGTTCATTTTCAAGGTAAACCATTCAGTATCACAGTGATCCTAGTCTATGTCCCAACCACTAATGCCAGAGCTGAACAATTCTACAAAGATTTAGAAGACCTTCTAGAACTAACACCAAATGGCATTTGGTGCTACTTTGGAAGTAAAGACCTCAAGGGAGCTGAAGGTTGTGGGAGCCATCGGACCCTGTGCATCTCTGAATGTGAAAGGACCGTGTGTATCAGAAAACGAGCTTGGTGTCGGTGGCAGGAATCAGTGGAAAATCTGTGGCCTGGATCCCACAACGACGTTCACATCTACTTTGAAGCAGTCAACCAGCACAACGCCCGGATCCCGCAAGGAGGCCGAGGCTCCATCCAGTTGTCACGCACTACCAGCACTCCAGCACCCAGCGGCACATCGGTGTGACCACCGTTGCCTGCAATCGGGCAGATGTGCAGAGCCAGCTGAAGCACATCGAAGCGGCGTTTGACGAGGAGGCGGCTGCGATGCTGATGGCGTGGCTGGGGGTGTTCCGAGCCGTCGGAGGAGGGTCCGGGCATGCTCCGGTGGCTGGATCGACAGCTCATCTGGCTGTGTCAGAAGTTTGGACAGTTTAACGAAGAAGACCTCGTGTCATTTAGGTTATCAGATTCCTTCTCTCTACACCCTCAGTTCATGTTCGATCTTAGAAGGTCTCCATTCCTTCAAGTCTTCAACAACAGCCCTGACGAGTCGTTGTATTATTGGCACCACTTTGCCTGGCAGGATCTCACCCAGTCCCTCATCATGATCCAGCCCATCCTGTATTCCTACTCCTTCCACGGGCCCCCAGAGCCTGTGCTCCTGGACAGGAGCAGCATTCTTGCTGACAGAATTCCGCTCATGGACACTTTCTTCCAAATTGTCATTTATCTTAGTGAGACCATAGCCCAGTGGCGGAAAGCAGGCTACCAGGACATGCCCGAGAAGGAAAACTTCAAGCACCTCCTGCAGGCGCCCCTGGACGACGCCCGGGAGATCCTGCAGGCGCGGTTCCGGGTGCTGCGATGCATTCACATGGAGCACAGGGGCAGCCAGGCTTGACTTCTTTTATCCAAAGTGAATCCGTCTCAGACACACAATAACCTGTATGCCTGGGAACGGGAAACAGGAGCGCCCATCCTCACTGATGACGTTAGCCCGCAGGTGTTCATGGACCATCTGAAGAAGCTGGCTGTCTCCACTGCTTGTTGAGCTAAGGATAGGGGCAGGAAATGGAAGAAAACACTGTCACTTTGTGTTCACAATTGTTTATAAAGGCCTAACATTCCTTTTACTTTGTCAGTGGATTTTAAGAAATAATCAAAGGAAGTCTTTAGATTTTAATTTATTTGTATTCCTTATCTGTGCCCTTTTTCTTACTCCATACAATTATAAGGTCATAAAGATTTTGGTATTGGTAGATGTTTATATGCTTTTTGTATCCTAACTTTTAGAGTCTGTATAAAACCAGAGCTAATGTATTTTGGCAACTTGCTTACATGAAAATCATAATGATCAGAAAGGCAATAAATCTGGATGAAAAAAAAAAAAGTTGTCCTTTTCACCATAAGAGACTGGAATGCAAAAGCAGGAAGCCCCTTTTTATAGTGATGCTTAAATAACCTGCCTGAGTTTGCAGATCTGGGAACTGGTGCCAGACAGTGTCCAGCTTAGAGCTGAGGTATTTCTCCCTGTCTTACTTCCTCTCACTGCAGTTTTCATTGTGAATATGCCATATTTTGACTGCCTTATCAGCTAACTAAATTTGATGACTTTAGTGGGGACCTAACTTGCCCTCAGGACATTGTTTGCAGGGTTCCATCGCAGACTTGCAAAACCTGTTTCCCCCCCCCCCCCCCCCTCCCACTCTTTTTAAAA
>SJYT01031269.1:112306-125404 GCA_006410635.1 Cephalophus harveyi
CAAAACCTGTTTCCCCGCCCCCCCTCCCATCAGATTTTCTATACAAAAAGGATTTTCTCAGGCTGGATGCTCTTTTCTTAGAGTCGACCAGAACCTAGGCCTCACTTCTGGCAACTTCCATCGAAGTCTAGTTCTCCAACTTCACCCTCAGCATATACCCGGTCCTGCCACCTCACTGTGGGCAGACCACAGATGTCTTCTTTAGGACCACATGTGGAAAGAGAAGCCATTCTGAGACCTCTGCCCTTCCAAAGGGATTATTATTGCTGAGTCAGTGCTCTTTGTGAGTTCTTTTGGTCGATCAAGGTCAGGTAAGGAGAGAACACACCATCTGCATGGGGCCTGCCTAAAATAGTGTCACCAAGATAGCAAGCATTCCTAATCCAGACTATGGCATCAATCGGGCCTCTATGGTGGCTCAATGGTAAAGAATCTGCCTGCTAATGCAGGGATGCAACGTCAGTCTCCAGGATGGGAAGATCCCCTGGAGAAGCAAACAGCAACTCACTCCAGTATTCTTGTCTGGGAAATCCCATGGGCAGAGGAGCCTGGTGGGCTACAGTCCATGGGGCTGCAAAGGGTTGGACACAACTTAGTGACTAAAGAGTAGCAACAACATGGCATCATCTAAGAATGAAAAAGTCACATTAGATAGTTGGCCTGGGCTTGGCACTTTATTTTGGATCTGTATCTTTATTCCAAAAGGTCCATTTAATTTCCATGTTGGGAATTTTCCCTCCATTCCCTATACCAAAGAGAAGAGAGTACTTCCCTTCACAGAGGTCTAGAACCCTATTGACTGAGCTTGGGAAATCAGGAACATAGCAGAGCTGTTTGTGAGATTGACAGGCATTGAGTGTATCGTTATCTTAGTTAGAGGCCAGCAATTCTCAGGGGATCTTCCTGTGGGTTAATACTTGAAATATTTATGGAGGGAGGAATTGGGTCCTTGGGATGTGAGGGGAGGGTAGTCACTTGTGCCCCTTGGGGAAGATGCTATCAGCATCCTGCCCTTGGTTGGCATTGCCTGATGCCAGGTCAGAGCTGAACCTGTATAAAAGGCAGACGCTCCTAGCAGCACTTCAGTCCACCTGCCTCCAGGGTAATCTGCTCCAGTGTTGAACCAGGTAAAGGACCAGGAGGGACTCTTGGTGCTGGTGCTTTGGGCAGAGAGAGAAGCCCTGGGTGGAGGCTGAAGACAGTCTTGAAGGAAGACAAGGAGAAAAGTGGATTTGGCAGGGAAGTTTCTGCTGGAAAGGGGAGGATGGATTAGGAGAAGGAAAAAGATTGGCATCTTTCTGAAGTTGCAAAAAGTTCATTTGAAATTATGGAGTTCCTAGGTTGAAGCTCTTTGCATATCTCTTGTAACTCATTTGGGGAGACTGGGTTTTAAAATCTGATCACCATATAGAAGAAATCTTGTGAAATTATAGTTCAGTTTTAAATGTAAGGAAGCTATTTTGGGTTAGTTGAACTTAAAATTTCTCTGTTTTCTTCCAGCTCCATTCAGTTCCTGCCAAGATGTCCTGCCAGCAAAACCAGCAGCAGTGCCAGCCCCCGCCCAAGTGTCCCCCCAAGTGCCCACCCAAGTGTACTCCTAAGTGTCCTCCAAAGTGCCCAGCCCCGTGTCCCCCTCCAGCGTCTTCCTGCTGTGCCCCCAGCTCTGGGGGCTGCTGCAGCTCTGGGGGTGGAGGCTGCTGCAGCTCTGGGGGTGGCGGCTGCTGCCTGAGCCACCACAAGCTTCGCAGATCTCTTCGGCGGCGACACCAGAGCTCTGGCTGCTGCGGCAGTGGCGGTGGCCAGCACTCTAGGGATCCTGGCTGCTGCTCTGGGGGCTCCAGCTGCTGCTCTGGGGGCTGCTGCTCTGGGGGCTGCTGCTGAACTGTGTCATGAAGACCAACTGAAGAGCAACACTGCAGGATTCAAAGAGCTGATGACCTGCCCAGCCTGAATCTTCCCTTTTTCTGGCTTAGAAGATTGGAAGAAGAGAATGGAAGGGCTTCTGAAACACTCAGAACATCCCTCTTCTTCCTGCCACGTTCTTTCCATGGTGAAGTCTAGAGGTTTAACCTCTGATACTCACTGGCCTGATTTCCCACTAGATAGTTCTTTGGAGGGCTCGGTGCTGGAATTTGGGTTATCACTATAACCATAAAGCTTTTTATTCCTGGTGTCACTGCCTCCTGATTGTTTTGTTCACCTCTCCCACTCCCTACCCACAGCCTCAAGCCCTCTTCCCTCCCCTTCTAAATACATGTCAACACTTAAAAAGTCAGTTTGGGAAACAGATTTTGCACCAAAACTACTCAGACCTCTGGGAAACAATATTTCCTTTTATGATCTGAAGGAGGGGACTTTAAGCTTGAAGGAAAGAATCATGTTGGAGACCATTACTCTGACACAAGCTTCCCATGAGAAGGGTTGGGAACATGATTTTCCAAAAGGAGATGGTAGGACCCAGAAAGGTCACAGTGAGATGACTCTGAGAGGGTTTCCTTCCAGCATTGTTGATAATTAAACACACACACACACACACACACACAACTTTATTTCCTAGTCACAGGCAATAAGATCATGCAAAGTGGGCTCCAGTGAATTAACACCTTTACTTTACTGATTATTATAATCCTGGGTGCTTCTGTTAATTGACTAGAGAGGAGAGCTGATGGAGGTTAGTTTCTGGGGGATGAGTTTAAGAGGCAGGTATGGAATTTCTGAGTCCATTTCCTCTGGCTCCTGAAAGCCAGAGTTTGAGTCTGAGTAGGGAACCAAGAGGGGCTTCTCAGGTGGCTCAGTGGTAAAGAATCCACCTGCCAGTGTAGGAGATGTAGGAGACCCGGGTTCAATCCCTGGGTCAGGAAGATCCCTTGGAGAAGGAAATGGCAACCTACTCCAGTATTCTTGCCTGGGAAATCCCATCGACAGAGGAGCCAGGCGGGTTATAATCCATCGGGCTGCAAAGAGTCAGACATGACTAAATGTCTGAGCACAGGGAACCAACGAGGACTCCTTCCCCTGCACCGCTTTGGTTGGGGTTGGGGGGTTATGTCTGTGAGGAGGGGATGGAGGCGAGAGCCCTGGGAGCTTCTGTCACTGGGTTGGGTTTTTCCTTTAGGAATAGGCTGATTCCTTCAGGAAAGACTCAAAAAAGTTAGTGATAGAAATAATTCTGAATCAGCTTTTATGTTCAAGATGAACAATTAGCCCTTCCTTCGATAAGAGTTAGAGGTGATGGGTAATGAATGTTAGTATATGAGGCTATAGCAAGTCCATACAATGAGCATGTTACTTGCCCAAATCGTCTCCCAGAGGAGGTCCTGTCTCCATCTTGTTACTCCAATACTTCCTTCTCTTTTCTACTATTGACCTCACCTCTCTAATATCTCATCTGTACTCACTAACAGGTGGCCCTAGGTACATGCAACCTGTTAATCAGGCTCTAAAGCCATGTTAAACGAAATTGGTATCTTTTCGTGACTTACCTTTCCTTGTCTGCCACACCCAGCTCACTCATTCCCAAACCTGTCTCACCATCAATTCTTAACTTCTTAGTCTTGGATTTCTCTTTAACCTTATTTCATGGTTGTGGGCAGCTGCACTGATTAAGAAGCAGTTCTGATACCAGTTAACCTCCAAAGTCTCTCCCAATTCTTAAAAGTTGGTTATTCTGTATGTGTGTTAGTTGCTCAGTTGTGTCTGACTCTTTGCAACACATGAACTATAGCCTGCCAGGCTCCTCTGTCCATGAAGTTCTCCAGGCAGAATACTGGAGAAGATCCCCTGGAGTGGGTAGCATTCCATTCTCCAGGGGATCTTCCCAACCCAGGGATTGAATCTGTATCTCTTGCATTGCAGATGGATTCTTTACCATCTGAGCCACCAGGGAAGCCCTAGTCATTCTAAAGGCCCCATTTTTGATGGACACCTTGGACCTTGGGACAGGTCTCCTAGCCTCCCTCCACCCTCTTTCTCCACACTTCCTTCCTTCCTTTCTCTTTCTTTCCTTCCTTCCTCCTTCTCTTTTTCTTCCTCCTTTCCTTTTTCTTCCCTCTTCCCTTCTTTCTTTCTCTTCACATAGGGCAGTGGCCCCAGGGAGAACCTATCTTCAAAGGGAGTTTGAGATGAGGTCAGGAGCAGAGAGTCTCACAATCTGACTTAGCATTTGTCACCTGGACCAGTATCCTGCATGAGTTTTTCTTTTAGGTCCATCAGGGCTATATGGGAGTATGACAGATAACCTGACTACATTCACAGCTTTCCTGGTCTTAACTGTTCCATAACTTTGCCTGGGTTTTTCTTCTTGTCTTCAGTGACAGAGAGGAATTGCCACTGAGATTCCCATAGGCACATCTCCACCATCATCTTCACTCAGTCCTACCTGGAAGCATTTGGATGAAACCCACCAGGCTTTTCCCATAAACTGTGATCTTCCTTGAGGGGCTAAGGACGAAGATCCTGAGAGATGTGAACCAAGATACCATCTAGACTACAAACGACCATCTAGATAACTACCTTGGGATGAGTGTGTGAACAGGGGAACAGTGTGTGTGTGTGTTTATGTGTATGACTGTACAATGTAGAAATGGGCAAAGAAAATAGGTCCCAAGAGAGGGCCAGACCTCTCCTCACTTGGGCCCCCAGGCCCTGTCTTAGCCCACACACAGCCCTCCCAGCGATGAACAGAGTCCTATTTGGAAAGTAAACATGCTCCAGCAATCCTGGCACCTCTGTGAGGTGACTTGAATACACACGTGCACCACCTACGGGGCTACCTGAGTGATGAATGTCTCTGGGATGTGTCAGCTGACCATGTCTGTTGGGAAATGGGCCCCTCCCAAGAGCCAGTGCCTAACTGAGTTCTTATAAAAGGTTCTCTGGCTGGACACTGCTCAATCCACTGCCTAGCAGGTGGCCCACTCCAGTTGGAAAACTGAGTGAGTCTTCCAGTGAAGCCAGGGTCTGGTAAGTCTCCAAGTGGAACTTGGGGGAGGAGGATGGGAAGAGTTGAAGACAGAGGGGAGGAGAAGGCAGAACACAGCTAGCGGGGAGATGTAGGAGGAAGGCCCTGGAGAGGGCCCCAACCTTCAAGCGAGCTGATCTTGCCCTCAGTGAGCACATAGAAGCTGGATTGGGGATGGGGGCCTGCATGGTTACACAGCAAGTCTACAGCAGAGATGTGACTCTGCTAGAACCCAGATCTTTGGCTCCCTGGCCTGCAATGTATTTCCATCCTTTGCCCCACTCTCCTCTTCCTTATGGTCGTGGGGGATGACAGGCATAGGCCAGGACATGCTTCTGGTGTTTGAACACAGCAAGTCTACAGCAGAGATGTGACTCTGCTAGAACCCAGATCTTTGGCTCCCTGGCCTGCAATGTATTTTCATCCTTTGCCCCACTCTCCTCTTCCTTATGGTCGTGGGGGATGACAGGCATAGGCCAGGACATGCTTCTGGTGTTTGTGGATCCTTTAGACCCAAATGACTGGGACAGACAGATGCATGTGTGACTTGAGTATTTTCTAACTGTCGACGTTTAGTCACTTAGTCATGTCTGGCTCTTTGCGACCCCGTGGACTATAGCCCACCAGGCTCCTCTGTCCATGGGAATACCCAGGCACGAATACTGGAGTGGGCCGCCATTCCTTCTCCAGGGGATCTTCCCCGACCCAGGGATCTAACCTGAGTCTCCCGCTTGGCAGGTGGACTCTTGACCCCTGAGCCACTGTGGAAACCCCATTAGTGTTAATGCAATGCTGATGGCTAGGCGAACAACACTTGAAGGCCTATGGCTACAGAGAAATGGGTGAGGGGAAAAGAGACGGGAGAAGATTTTGGACTGAATCAGACAGAAAAATTGCCACAGTATCCTTTCTTTTCGACTGTAAAGTACTTGGGTGGTCCTTGCTCTAGTCTGAGAAAATGGGTAACCACTGATTTCTTTTCACAGGCTGTGGCTACTCTAGGCAGGTTTTAACTCAGGGGAACTCACCCACTGAAATACCTGTTTGGGGGTTTTCCTTTGCGTCCCCTTTTTCTTGCTGTGTGTGTGTGTGTGTGTGTGTGTGTGTGTATGTTTTCCTTCCTGGCATTAGGCCAGGCTCACTTGCTCACAAAGTCACATCTCAAAAGCCCTGTTTGGAAAGAAACAGAACTCGGATATGAAACGCTGTTCTCTTTCAGGTTCTCCGTGACGATGTCCTCTCAGCAGAGCGCCAAAGGCTCTTCGCAGGGCCCCACCCCTTGTCCCGCCCCGAGGCCCGCCCCGGCGCCCGACACCTCCTCCTGCAGCTCTGGGTGCTGCGGGGACGGCTGCTGCGGGGACGGCTGCTGCGGGAACGGCTGCTGCGGCTCCAGCGGGGCCTCCGGCTGCTGCGGGGACTGTGGCTGCGGCGGCTCCAGCTCCGTCGGTTGCTGCTGCTTCCCCAGGAGGCGCCGCCGGCAGGGTAGACGCGGCTGCTGCTGCTGCGGAGGCAGCAGCCAGAGGTCCCAATACTCCAGCTCCTCCGGCTGCTGCGGATGCTGAGGCCACTTCCATACCCTCGCGAGAGCTGCTCCCACCCCGCGCCTGTGCCCCTCCGTACCGCGCTCCCCTGCGAGGCGGGGCCTCAGAGTTTGCCTCCCTGCAAAGCTAACTGCTCTTGGATGTTCGGAGAACCACTCTGTATTTAGCCTCACAAAGCTCCCTGACCCACGTGTGCTTTTTCTCCTTGGGAACCTGAAAGCCGTGGGTGAACTTTACTGTCTACATGGGCTTGCACACAGTTGGCGCTCAATAAATGCTTACTGATTTGATTGTTGTTTGAAGACATGTCATAATAAAGCTTCTACCTCCTGAGAACACTCCCTTTGTTATTTGTTCTTTCGTTTGTGTATTTATCATCATATTCTGTTACTCCATCCTCTCTGCTCAGCTCTGTAAATGGCGGGAAACTGAAATTCATGCCTGCATAAGAGTGGCTTTCTGGTACTTAATCTTGATAGCAGGAGTCACATATGGAGCCAGGCAGTGTTCTGAGGGCTTTATGGGACATGTATCATCTCACAGTGACTCAAAGAGGTAGGTGGTGTTAGCCCCATTTTACAGAAGAGAAACTGAGGTTAAGGAGCTGGTTGAAAGTCACTCAGCCAATGCATGATGGACAAACCAGGACTTATGCTCCTAACTGCTCTGCTTGGTCCTGGAAAGCCTTCCAGAGCCTTGCTCCACGGAGGTGCTCACTCATCAGGCACAGGTAGCTGTGGGGCAGAGGTTTGGATCTGCAGTTCTTAAGGGGCTTTGGAATCAGGTGACCTGAGACTTAACTTTTGGTACAGAGGATCACTAGCCAACTGCTTTGCCACTTGGCAAAGCCTGTCCTGCAGCTGAGGTCCAACAGGGAGCCATGGGTTTTCCGGACCCTGCAGGATGAGAAATGCCGGGCACGGAAATGTGGGAATGTCGTTCTCTAGAGGTGATGGCTGTGATGGAGCCATCCTGAGTAGCTCCGATACCCCATCCTGAGGTATCAGAGGATCAGACCTCATTCAGTCATTTCTGGAAGAGGTGTCCTCTGTAGCAGTGTCTGCTGGGCTCACAAGGGACAAGGCGATAATAACAGTGTTAATAATAGTGACAATAGTTACCATTTGTTGGGCATTCACTCTGTTCTCATGCTTCCTTGGCCACAGGTTAGTCGTGTTGCATATATTATCTCATTTAAATCCTCACGATAATTTCAATATATAGACATGAAGTTCCCTATGTTTCAGGTGATGATGAAACTGGGGATCAGTTTCAGTGACTTGGCCAAAACTGCACAGCTAGTGAAAGTCCCAGGCCCCCAGATGGTGATGAGGATGATGAGATTTGAACTGGGGTCTGTCTGACTCCAAAGTCCATCTTCTCAGACTCAAGGTGTCATATTCTCCTGCTTTAGAAATCACCATCACACTCTGGCCTCTGAAGACACACCCAGGCTCTTAGAAAATTGAAGCTTGGCTTCTTGGCTGCTGCTTCATCCATGACCCAGGGACTGGCAAACTCTGTCACAGCATCCACCCAGCTCAAGTTATTTGCTTAGAAGCAAGATCAGAAATGTTTCATTGATTCATCCAGGATATTTAAAGTTGAGACTCAATGACCCCTGTCAGGGAGGCTCTGAAAGGCAGTCCCACTCTGAATGGGAGGGGCCCTTGTTTCAATCTCTTAGACTCTGTAGTTTCCAGTGGGAGATGATTTGTGGAAATTGTTTACAAACAAATGACATCACCCATGGACCTGACACTCCCACACCAGTGATGTGTGTTGAGGCAACAATCCCTGGAACTTGGTGGAGAGGTGAGGTGGGAAGGGAGAACTGCCTGACTCAGAACAGACAGATTGGAAAACCAGCCTCAAGGTGGGAGGCGACCCTTAATCAGGAAGCTGAGGCATGAGTTTTGGGAAAGAAAGATGGTGATTCACTGAGTGACATGTGAGCCCAATGGGAGGACATGCCCTTGAACATGAGGCACAAAGATATGAATTAAATGGCTGGCTGTGAGATGGTGGTACTGCCAGGTTCAAGTGTCCCTGGCCCCCAGCAGGCCCCTGCAGGGAGACTCTGATGAGAGAGGTTTGGGCATGCTAAGAATAGCTCTATTACAGAAACCCAGAGAACTGCTTTGGATGGGCTAGAGCTCTCTGCTCATGGCCACGTAGCCTTTCCTGACTTCCAACAGCAAGTAAAGCTGTATTAGTGGCACAGGCATTCCCTTGGAGGTGGTGGCAGTCACCCCTGGGAATGCTGGACCTAAGGGGAGTTGGCAATATGAAATCCTACTGAAAGGTTGTCACCTAAGTACAGTGTGACAGGCAGAATCAGGTTTCTCATCATCTTTGGAGAATAAGGCTGAAAATGATCAGTAAGACAGTGACAGCATTGCTGAGAGTATTTGATTCATGATGGATCCAGTTCCTGCTTAATTTATGTTATTACAGTAATTAAAAAAGCAATTTATATAGAACGTAGCAGTTTTTAAGGTGTTTTCACATATCTCTTTCACAGTCTATAAGACGTATTATATTCTCTGTTTAACAGATTGAGGGAGGCTCTGAGAGTTTACCTGATACACCTGAGGTTATTCAGCCAAGAAGTGGCAGTCTCTGGACCAGGGTTTGTACTGCTCTCTAAGAGAGCCAAAAGCCACTTCTTTCTAAAAAACAAAATAAAACATAATTGGAGTATAATTTACAATGTTGTGTTAGTCTTAGATGTACAGCAAAGTCAATCAGTTACACACACACATGCATGCATGTTAAGTCGCTTCAGTTATATCCTACTCTTTGTGACACTATGGATTGTAACCCATCAGGCTCCTCTGTCCAGGGAATTTTCCAGGCAAGACTACTGGAATGGGTTGCCCTAGCCTTCTCCAGGGACTCTTCCTGACCAAAGGATTGAATCCACATCTCTTTAAGTCTTGGCAGTTGGGTTCATTACCACTAGTGCCACTTGGGAAGCCCATTCATATATCCACTCTTTTTTGGATTCTTTTTTGGATTCATATATCCATTCTTTTTTGCATTCTACTCACATATAGGCCATTACAGAATCTTGAGTAGAGTTCCCTGTGCCTTACAAGAGGTCCTTACTAGTTATCTATTTTATATAAATTAGTATGCATATGTCTTTCCTAGTTTCCCAATTTATTCCTACCAGCTGCGTAGCCCCTGGTAACCACAGTTTGCTTTAAGCATCTGAAGAGCCACATCTTAATCTGTACACTGGGATAGTTGAAAGTTACTGTTGTTTAGTCGCTAGGTTGTGTCCAACTCTTTTTCTACCCCATGGAATAGAGCCTGCCAGCCTCCTCTGTCCATGGGATTTCCCAGTCAAGAAGACTGAAGTGGGTTGCCATTTCCTTCTTCAGGGGATCTTCGTGACTCAGGGATTGAACCTATGTCTCCTGCATTGACAAGTGACTTCTTTACCACTGAGCCACCAGGGAATAATGGCACCGAATTAATTATTTAGAGACAATGTTTATTTATTGCTTATTTGTCATTGCATTCCTAGCATTTAAACTGTTCCAGGAACATATTAAAAGTTAATAAGTAAATGGATGTTAATTAGTGTATCATGTGTGAAATATTGAATGAAAAAATTCTAGGAGATGCACAAATGTATGTTTTGACCACAAGGAGATTATAGTCTTATTTGAGAAACATGGTAAACAAACATAGAAGATATGAATGATAATATCACATACAAGAAATAATGTCACAGACGGATACATATATTATATACAAATACAGGAAAAATAAAAAACAGAACAAGACATAGAGAAGCACTACGAGAGTTCAAATGAATTTAGATGAGAGTTTTTTGTGTGCATGACTGCTCAGTTGCTCTGTTGTGTTTGACTCTTTGCAACCCCATGGACTGTAGCCCACCAGGCTCCTCTATTCAGGGAATTATACAGGCAAGAATACTTGAGCGGGTTGCCATTTCCTCTTCCAGGGGATCTTCCTGACCCAGGGATTGACTCTGGCTCTTCCACATCTCCTGCATTGACAGGTGGATTCTTTACCTGTGAGCCAGGGAAGCCTGTATGCACACTACTATGTGTGTATATATGTAATAGATAAATACAAGGACCTATTAACTAGTACAAGGAACTCGACTCAATACTTTGTAATAACCTGTAAGGGACAGGAATCTGAAAAAGAATAGATAGATATGTAAAAACAAACAAACAAAAAAAGTTGTGTAACTTCTCTGAAGTCTTAGTTTCTTCATTTGTAAAATTTAGCCTACTCTATATTTCCCTGGTGGCTCAGACAGTAAAGTGTCTGTCTACAATGTGGGAGACCCGGGTTCGAGCCCTGGGTTGGGAAGATCCTCTGGAGAAGGAAAGGCAATCCACTCCAGTACTATTGCCTGGAAAATCCCATGGACAGCAGAGCCTGATGGGCTACAGTCTATGGGGTCGCAAAGAGTCAGACATGAGTGAGTGACTTCACTTCACTTTCACATACGGTTGCAAAAGAAATTAAATGAGATAATATGTGTAAGTCCACTTAGCACAATGAGTACCCAATAAACTGTAGCTGTTATTTTTGTACTTGGCTGCAATCACCGAAATGACAGAATGATCTCTGTTCATTCCAAAGAAAACCAATCAATATCATGGTAATCCAAGTCTATGCCTTGACCAGTAATGCAGAAGAAACTGAAGTTGAATGGTTCTATGAAGACCTACAAGACCTTTTAGAACTAATACCCAAAAAAGATGCCCTTTACATTGTAGGGAATTGGAACACAAAAGTAGGAAGTCAAGAAACACTTGGAGTAACAGGCAAATTTGGCCTTGCAGTACAGAATGAAGCAGGGCAAAGGCTAATAGAGTTTTGCCAAGAGAACACGTTGGTCATAGCAAACACCCTTTTCAAACAACACAAGAGAAGACTCTACACATGGACATCACCAGATGGTCAACACCAAAATCAGATTGATTATATTCTTTTTTTTTTTTTTTTTTGGTTGCTTCATCTTTTTATTGCTACCAGTAAGAAGAGAAGATTTTACATCAAATAATATTGGGATTAATGCCAAAGACAGAATTTTATCTGATTTGCATGGGTCCTGCTTTATTTTTTTCATGGAATTCAGTGTTCAGTTTAGTTCAGTCACTCAGTCGTGTCTGACTCTTTGTGACCCCATAGACTGCAGCACGCCAGGCCTCCCTGCCCATTACCAACTCCTGGAGTTTACTCAAACTCATGTCCATTGAGTTGGTGATGCCATCCAATGATCTCATCCTCTGTCATCCCCTTCTCCTCCCACCTTCAATCTTTCCCAGCATCAGGGTCTTTTCCAATGAGTCAGTTCCTCCCATCAGGTGGCCAAAGAGTTGGAGTTTCAGCTTCGGCATCAGTCCTTCCAGTGAATATTCAGGACTGATTTCCTTTAAGATGGACTGGTTGGATCTCCTTGCAGTCCAAGGGACTCCCAAGAGTCTTCTCCAACACCACAATTCAAAAGCATCAATTCTTTAGTGCTCAGCTTTCTTTATAGTCCAATTCTCACATCCATACTTGACTACTGGAAAAACCATAGCTTTGACTAGATGGACCTTTGTTGGCAAAGTAATGCCTCTGCTTTTTAATATGCTGTCTGCTGCTACTGCTAAGTCGTTTCAGTCATGTCTGACTCTGTGCGACCCCATAGACGCCAGCCCATCAGGCTCCCCCGTCCCCGGGATCCTCCAGGCAAGAACACTGGAGTGGGTTGCCATTTCCTTCTCCAGTGCATGAAAGTGAAAAGTGAAAGTGAAGTCGCTCAGTCATGCCCGACTCTTAGCGACCACACGGACTGCAGCCCACCAGGCTCCTCCGTCCATAGGATTTTCCAAGCAAGAGTACTGGAGTGGGGTGCCATTGCTGTCTAGGTTGGGCATAACTTTCCTTCCAAGGAGCAAGCATCTTTTAATTTCATGGCTGCAGTCACCATCTGCAGTGCTTTTGGAGCCCCCCAAAATAAAGTCAGCCACTGTTTCCACTGTTTCCCCATCTGTTTGCCATGAAGTGATTATATTCTTTGCCACCAAAGATGGACAGGCCTTATACAGCTAGCAAAAACAAGACCGGGAGCTGACTGTGGCTCAGATCATGAACTCCTTATTGCCAAATTCAGACTTAAATTGAAGAAAGCAGGGAAAACCACTAGACCATTCAGGTATGATCTAAATCAAATCCCTTATGATTATACACTGGGAGTGAGAAATAGATTTAAGGGACTAGATCTGATAGAGTGCCTTATAAAATATGGATGGAGGTTCGTGACATTGTACAGGAGACAGGGATCAAGACCATCCCCAAGAAAAAGAAATGTAAAAAAGCAAAATAGCTGTCTGAGGAGGCCTTACAAATAGTTGTGAAAAGAAGAGAAGTGAAAAGCAAAAGAGAAAAGGAAAGATATACCCATTTGAATGCAGCGTTCCAAAGAATAGCAAAGAGAGATAAGAAAGCCTTCCTCAGTGATCTATGCAAAGAAATAGAAGAAAACAATAGAATGGGAAAGACTAGAGATCTCTTCAAGAAAATTAGAGATACCAAGGGAACATTTCATGCAAAGAT
>SJYT01031277.1:3235-29257 GCA_006410635.1 Cephalophus harveyi
AGGTCCATACCATTTCTGTCCTTTATCAAGCCCATCTTTGCATGAAATGTTCCCTTGGTATCTCTAAATTTCTTGAAGAGATCTCTAGTCTTTCCCATTCTGTTCTTTTCCTCTATTTCTTTGCATTGATCGGTAAAGAAGGCTTTCTTATCTCTTCTTGCTATTCTTTGGAACTCTGCATTCAGATGCTTACATCTTTCCTTTTCTCCTTTGCTTTCGCCTCTCTTCTTTTCACAGCTATTTGTAAGGCCTACTAGACTCTAAAAAATATATATATATATATATTAAAAAAATCACAAAAATAAAAAAAATTATGAAATTTTCTTTAAAAACAGGGTCTTTTTTTGCAAGATAATCATAGGTTATAAAAATGAAAGTTAAAGAATCAATAAAGGACTTAAAATTTTCAAATTTTTTTTAAAATTTCAGAAAATGATAATAGTAAAGATATATCTAGGAACTTCTCTGGAGCTCTTGTGGGCAGTGTGAAGTCAGTTTAGTTTCAGATAGTTCCTTGATCCAGCTTATACTTCTCAAGGTCTATTGGCCCCTTCCAATGTAGCTGGTGCTGACTACCAGGTTTTAATCTGTTGCACCTGTCACTTCCAAAATGGTTTTCTCTGTTTATTTTGGCTTATTCTGTTTGCAAGTCTCTTCAGTGTCTAATTTCTGCCCTGACACAAAGGGACGAATGTGGTCACTTTTTTAGCCTCAGTTGTTCAGTTTTGCTGTGGGGAGGGAGGAACACTGCAAACCAATATCACTGCAAACCAATATCACTGGCATGTGTGGGGAATGTCTCGGCCACACTGGCTTTGCCCCTGCTGAAGGTGTATGTGCTTTCCCAGTCTACACTGCTCAGGCTCAGGCCCCTGCCCTGCAGGGGAACTGTCTAAAGCAGGCCCTGGGTTTCATGCACTTCCCAGGTCTAAGCTGCTCAGGTTCAGGTTCTCGGGTATTCCACGAATGTGCAGACTTGATTGGGCCTGCGTTTTGTGTCCTTCCCAGGTCCGAGCTGCTCAAGTGACCAGGTGCTTGGCAAGCACAATCTCCTCAAGTGGGGCAGTGCATCTTATCACCTCCCCTGTCCTAGCCGCTTGGTTTCCTGGGTGCGCATTGGGTGTCCAGTGTGTCTCCTCTGGGGAACTAACCTCTGGCTGTGACCCTCCCGGTTGATGTCAACCATCCAGAATCCCAGAAAGACTTGGTTAGAAACCAGGAGCCTGCTTGCAGTTTGGTAGATGATGCCCCTTTCCAGCTGTGGCTGTTGCCCGCCTGCCTCCCTGCCTCCCTGCTTCTGGCGGGGAATGGGCCAGTCCTCAGCCAGCTAGCTCTCCTCTGGTATTTGCTCACTCCTTTGTTCTGTGAGTGGGCCTGGCAGTGCCTTAGGTTAGAGCTTTTCATGAAAAACTTTTCTCTCTCTCTCTCTTTCTCTCTCTCTCTCTGGCTATCCCACAGTTTGGGTTGCTGTCTCATGTTAGCTCCCTCAAATTGTCCTCAGGGTACTCAGGCCCGGTCCCACCCCTAAGCAATGCAGCCCGGGGCCTCTATGTTCAGCCCCCACTTGGTGGTGCCAAATGCAAGAGTCTGGGCTACTTCTCCTCTGGGAGCTGCCATTAGGCACGTAATCTCTGGGTTTTATTTATTTCTTTTTCCTCCCAGTTATGTTGCCCTCTGAGATTCCAAAACTCCCCACAAACCTGCCTATTTCCTGGTGTTTGGAAACCTTTTTTATGACTCCCTCCCCTGGATGGGTTTCCATCCCTAACTCTTTTGTCTCTATTTTTATCTTTTATATTTTGTCCTACCTCCTCTCAAAGATGATGGGCTGCTTTTCTGGGTGCCTGGTGTCCTCTGCCAGCATTCAGAAGTTGTTTTGTGGAATTTTCTCAGCATTCAAATGATCTTTTGATGAATTTGTGGGAGAGAAAATGGTCTCTCTGTCCTATTCCTCCACCATCTTAGGACTGTCCCCCATCCCCACATTAATTTAATGTAACTAATTAAAATTAAGAAATTTAATGTAATTTAAATCTTGCTTTTTCCCCTTCAAAGAGTCCTCCTTTTACACTACTTAATAACCCAACTAAATATTATTATAATCTTACTTTTCTAGTCTTTTCTAGTCTTATCCCTATTCCTGCACTAGCTCTTTGGGAAAGTTTCTCCCTCCAGAGTGTGGTAGAGGCAAGGGACTGATACTACAGATGTGGCCCCAGAGAAATTTTAAATTCTTTCCCCATTAACTATAGGGAACACTAATCTTATTAACCTTTAACCACTTAGTTATTGTCTTTCTGAAATATCCCCAGTTTAAGAGGAATCCCAACTCCAAAAGAGAAATAACAACAATCTTTCTCCAGCTCTAATGAAGAAGTAGTATTCTTGGAGAAAGTGAAAAGTAAAGTTAGAAGGTCTTAAGAACATAACTTTGAAATGAAAGTAGACCAAAGAAAATAACAAAATTGATGAACCTGAGAATTCAGTTCTCTTTGGAGTTAGTAAGAAATATGCAAATAGAAGGAAGCAAAGTTAAAGGACTACCTTGGTGGCTCAAGTGGTAAAGAATCCACCTGCAATGCGGGAGACCTGGGTTCAATCCCTGGGTCAGAAAGATCCCCTGGAGAAGGAAATGGCAACCTGCTACAGTAATCTTGCCTGGAGAATTCCATGGACAAAGGAGCCTGGAAGGCTACAGTCCATGGGGTCTCAAAGAGTCAGACATGACTGAGCAACTAACACTTTGAAAGTTAAAGGAAGCACATTTCCAGAAATTGAGTTTATGTCAATGGTGTTTTATGAAAGCATTCTGCTTTATTTGAACTTTGAAACTGAAAATCATAGCAATAAACTCTTCTATAGTATCTTGGGCTGTTATAGAAAAGGCTATTACTATGAATAAGGACTTCCCTGGTGGCTCAGATGGTTAAGAGTCTGTCTACAATGCGGGAGACCCGGGTTCAATCCCTGAGTTGGGAAGATCCCCTGGAGAAGTAAATGGCAATCCAATCCAGTACTATTGCCTGGAAAACCCCATGGACAGAAGAGCCTGGTAGGCTACATGTACTCCATGGGGTCACAAAGAGTTGGACACGACTGAGCGACTTCACTTCACTTCACTTCATGAATATTGTACTTAGTTAATAAGTACTCACAAAGTGCTGCTGATTTTGCAACATGTACTGTAATGTCAACACATTCCTTTTCTTCTACAAGCTTGTTACCAAAAAAAATTAAAAGTTATCTATCATAGAGAGGGGTGAAAAAGAGTAGGTTTTACTTAAGTTGTTGGGACCTGTGCCATCATCACTAGCTTGGTGATGATATTTTCAACAGTGTAATGGCTTTGAGTTGGCTGGAACATATAGAATTTTGGAGGATAAAGTCAGAATTCAAAAAACCCTCAAATAGGGGAATAGAGAGTATAAGAACATCAAAAAACATACCCCAAAACAGATCATAACAAACATTAAAAAATCTAGATCATGGATCAGTTTTGTGCTTCTTAGAAACTTTGAGGCCTTAAGAAATTTAACTTCTATGAGCCATAGTTTTCTCATGAGTAAAATGGAAATAATAATATCTGCCCAACATATCTCATAGATTTGTTGTGACAGTCCATTTGAAAGAAAAAATGTATAAGAGTAAACATATAAGGGATTATTTTTATGTTTAGAGAGAAATGATATATGTATAAGTGGGGAAAAGTATATGACAAAGACATGACAGAAAATAATTGAATGGCCCTTGTTAGTCTTCTTCACCTCCTCCTCACTTCCCCTAAATGTTAACAATTTCTGCGATACTAGCCTTGGTTGTCACCTCAAACTACTCTTTCCAAAGGCGTTCTTATGCACCTGCCATTTACCTACCCACCTCAAACTGTACTCTTTAGCCATATTGAACTTCTTTCATTTCCTGAGTGTAGGCCCTCTCCCTCTCAGATTCAGGTAAGTCTCTCTTCTTTTGCACTTACCCACCTCCCCACCCCCAAATTGCAATTGCCTAGTTAGTCCTGACTCATTGTTCAGGTCTCAGTTTAGACATACTGTTTGCAGAAGTCTTCCTTAACTCCCTTTAAATAAACTTACTCCCACATGCATAATCCCTATTGCTCTCCTTCTGCCTCTATATGTCGCCAAAATAAAATACTCCAGTTGGAGCCACCTGGGAGCTTATTAAAATACAAATTCCTAGCATCCACTCTCCAGATTTAGTGGGTCTGGTGTAGGACCAGACTGCAGTTTGGCCAGAATCCCAAATGACTGTGCCGTGCACTAAAGTTTAAGAGGCACATTCTGTCATACTACTCATCACCTTGAGTTAAAATTGTGTATTTGTCTCTTCCCTTTGGGGTTCTTCCCTTTAACCTGTAAGGAGACCAGGGACTGTGTCTGTCTTGTTCATGATTATATTCCTAGTGCCAGACATATTGTGGCATTCAATACATATTGAAACAAATAAATATGTGAGTGACTATATGAAAGGAAGAAAAGGAAAAGGCTTCCTTAAGTAGGAAGAACCATATGAAATCTGCATGGCCCTTTGAACCCTGCATATAAATTATTACAAAGACATGCTCTGAGAAAAAACACACTAAACGCAAAACATTTACCAACACCTGGATTCACCATCATAATAACTGCCAATTGTGAGTTTCATAAAAGTTTTTTAATGGAAATTGTAGATAACTTTTCAGAAACCAAAAGGCATGTTCACAACATATCAAATTATTAACTCTGGTTACAGCCGGAGAGTGGGATTGGGAGGGAGGTTAAGGTGATTTGGGGCTTTACTTTATATACCTCTGTATTGTTTTATTTTTTCAAATAGGAATACATATTACCTTTTTACTGATGGCTCAGTGATAAAGAATCTGCCTGCAATGCAGGAGACACAGGAGACATGGGTTTGATCCCTGGATCAGGAAGATCCCATGGAGAAGGAAATAACAACCTACTCCAGTATTCTTGCCTGAAAAATCCCATGGATAGAGGAGCCTGGCGGGCTACAGTCCAAAAGGTCACAAAGAAACAGACACGACTGAGTGATCTGAGCACAGCACATTGTTGACTTACAATATTGTGTTAGTTTCAGGTATACAGCAAAGTGATTCAGTTATAAATATATATACATATTCGTTCTCATATTCTTTTCCATTAAAAGTTATTACAATATACTGAATAGAGTTCCCTGTACTATACAGTAAATCTTTGTTGTTTATCTTGTTTATATATAGTAGTACATATCTGTTAATCCCTACTCCTAATTCATCTCTCCTTCCCTTTGGTAGCCACAAGTTTGTTTCTATGTCTATGTGAATCTGTTTCTGTTTTTTAAATAAGTTCATTTGTATTTTATAGATTCCACATATTTACCAATATCATATACTTGTATTTCTTTGGTATACTTCACTTAGTATGATAATCTTTAGGTCCATCCATGATGTTGCAAATGGAATTATTTCATTCTTTTTATGGCTAAGTAATATTCCATTGTATATATGTACCACATCTTCTTTACCCATTCATCTGTTGATAGAACCTTAAGTTGCTTCCATGTCTTGGCTATCATAAATAGCACTGCTATGAACATTGGGGTGCATGTATCTTTTTTAATTATGGTTTTCTCTGAATATAATCTCAGGAGTGGGATTGCTGGGTCATATGGTAGCTCTTTTTTTTCTCATTTTTTAAGGAACCTCCATATTCTTCTCCATAGTGGCTGCAACAGTTTGCATTCCCACCAATGTTGTAGGAAGGTTCCATTTTTTCTATACCATGTTCAGCATTTATTATTTGTATATGTATTACCTATTAAATTTTAAAATACCCAAAATAAAATATGTTTTAAAAACTTCAGGGATGTGCTGTTGACATCCCAATTTATCAATATATTACTTTACAAAAATGCATTTGTATAGTTGTTTGTAATCCAACTTTCTCTGTGATATTTAGATATTTGGAATTGAAGTGAAAATATTTAGCTTCAAATATTTGTCTTATTCCTTCCTTCTGTTTCTTTTAAATATAGCTTCTTGGTACATCCTTTACATCATTGAGTCAATAGAGAAGTCACAGTAAACATATATTGAAGTAATGTAGTAAAGGGCTGGGGGATGGAGGACCTGGGGAGATGTTGTTTAAGGGTAAAAATTTGCAACTAGTAAGTAAATAAATTCTGGAAATCTAAAGCACAACATAGTGATTATAGACAACAAAACTGTGTTATACAATTTAAAGTTGCTAAGAAACTAGATTTTTTAAAAAATTAATTTATTTATTTAGTTTTTGGAGGCTAATTACTTTACAATATTGTAGTGGTTTTGCCATACATTGACATGAATCCACCACGGGTGTACATGTGTTCCCCATCCTGAACCCCGCTCCCACCTCCCTCCCCATCCCATCCCTCTGGGTCATCCCAGTGCACCAGCTCTGAGCACTCTGTATCATGCATCAAACCTGGACTAGCAATCCATTTCACATATGATAATATACATATTTCAATGCCATTCTCCCAAACCATCCCACTCTTGCCCTCTCCCACTGAGACTAGATCTTAACTGTTCTCAACACAAAGAAGAAATAATTATGTGACATTAGAGAGGTGTTAGCTAATGCTCCCATAGTAATCATATAGTTATATATATATATATATATATATATATATATATAAAATTTACACAATGTTGTATATCAATTATATCTCAATTTACAATAAAAGAAGCAGCAATGTGGTAGAATGAGAGCACTAGCTTTGAATTCAAAGGCTCCTCAGTTTGAATCCTGGCACTGCTAGCTAATAATGCTGTGATATTAGGAGAATTATATAGTCTCTCCGACTTTCATCCTTTTAAAAATGTGCTAATAAGTCCTTCCTCACAAAACTGTTATAAAGTAAAAATGTGAATTTATGTGAATGTGTCTAGCATGAGGCTAAGTGTTAAATAAATGCCAGCTTTCTTCTCCACTTTGTTCATTAAACAAATAGGTACTGAGCACCTGTCTGCCAAACATCATTTTATGTACTGGGAATACACTGGTGCACAAAGACAACATTGTCATTGGGGGAGACAAACATTAAATTATATCTATCTGTCTAGAGGGAAAAGTGTGATACATGCTGTGAAGAAGAAGCAAAGGGTACTGAGAGAGCAGAACAGAGTAACCAAATAATTTGTTGGGTTTTCTTTTAATGTAGAAAAGTAGGTATCTTCCTTGGAAAGAAACTGAGTAAGTGTTGTTCAGGCAAAAAACAAAGCCAAAAACCAAAAGAATCCTGCATTGCTTTAATCTGAAGCATGAATTTTCTTCCTTCTGTTTGAAGGTAGAAAAACAGAAAAGTTTGTGTGTGTGTATGTAGGGGAGAGGGAAAAAAAGAATGGAGAAGTGCTCACTGATTTATATAAATCGTAAATAAACACTTCTGAACTCTGCACACTTGAGAACTTATCTCAAAGTCAATCTGTAATGAGCCAGAGGAATTTGCTTAACCAAACATTTATAGGAATGTAACATGCAAGGCTATGGTTTTTCCAGTAGTCATGTATGGATGTGAGAGTTGGACTCTGAAGAAAGTTGAGTGCCAAAGAATTGATGCTTTTGAACTGTGGTGTTGGAGAAGACTCTTGAGAGTCCCTTGGACTGCAAGGAGATCCAACCAGTCCATTCTAAAGGAGATCAGCCCTGGGATTTCTTTGGAAGGAATGATGCTAAAGCTGAAACTCCAGTACTTTGGCCACCTCATGCAAAGAGTTGACTCTTTGGAAAAACTCTGATGCTGGGAGGGATTGACGGCAGGAGGAAAAGGGGACAACAGAGGATGAGATGGCTGGATGGCATCACTGACTCAATGGACGTGAGTTTGAGTGAACTCCAGGAGTTGGTGATGGACAGGGAGGCCTGGCGTGCTGCAATTCATGGGGTCGCAAAGAGTCGGACATGACTGAGTACCTGAACTGAACTGAACTGAACATGCAATGTACAGATTTCAGATGAAAAATCATAAGTGTGTGAATATATCTTGTAGAAAAAAAAAACAAAAACCTTGTTTGTATATTCAAGTACTTTTAAAATCTTTCTAGTGGCCAACTGTAAGTTTTCTTTATAATGTCCATGTCATGAAACTTACAATAATAAAACTGCCCTTCCACAGTCCAGTCAATTCATTCTTGAATGATTTCATTGAAGACCTCACCATTGCTAAGCAATGCCTTAAATCTAAATGTGTGAATTTTTCAAAAATTGTGAACTGCCTATTCAAGGTTCTTAGTGAACTCTGAAGGGAAAGAATTGCTTGACCCATGATGGAGTTCAGGAGATTTAAGTATGCTTCACTCATTGTAATCCCATGTCGCTCCTGGTCTAAAAAAAAATCTCTTCAGGGCATATATATATATATATATATATGGCTTCCCAGGTGGTGCTAGTGGTAAACAGCTTGCCTGCCAATGCAGGAGACATAAGAGACCTGGGTTCGACCCCTAGGATGGGATGATCCCCTGGAGGAGGGCAGGAAAATCCATTCCAATATTCTTGCCTGGAGAATCCCATGGATAGAGGAGCCTGGCGGGCTACAGTTCATGGGTTCGCAAACACATGACTGAAATGACTT
This sequence comes from Cephalophus harveyi, assembly GCA_006410635.1. Lineage (NCBI taxonomy): Eukaryota > Metazoa > Chordata > Mammalia > Artiodactyla > Bovidae > Cephalophus > Cephalophus harveyi. Next base: position 11,852 of record SJYT01031277.1, read on the forward strand.
AGCATGAGCGAACACACACACACACACACACACACACAGAGAGAGAGAGAGAGAGAGAGATCCAGAAAGCTATAAATGATTTCAAAGGTCCCAGTATTAACCTGGCTTCCCAAGCATTAATGTAAGGGTCATATTTCAGGCTCTCCTTCCCCTTCATTATCTGAAATCCGTCACCAAAGATGCCCATCATCCCTCTGAATTTTCTGTCATATCCTTCCCATCCCACATCATTTCAGCCTGAATTAATGAAGGAGCTTCTCATCTGGTTTCCTTAGCTTCAAGTTTTACCCTCTATCTACCCTACCATGTATTCAGGTCACTCATTATTTTATGTCTTATTCACATATATTTGGTATCTGGAATTGTTCTGAACGTTACAAAAAATAAGTCATTTGATATTCCCAATAATCCTATGATATAGGTAATATCTTTATCCCTGTTTTACAAGTGAGGACTCTGAAGCACCAGAAAGGTTAAATAACTTGCCCAAGGACACCCAGTTAGTAATGGTAAAACTGGGATTTAAGTTTAGGCAACTTATTCCCAAAATGTATGCTTATAACCTCTATTCAATATTACTACTCTCAGCATAATGACATCTTTCTGCTACTCTGGCCTTACTGATCTTTTCTGTGAATTCCTTTAGCATTTATAAACTGCACCACTTTTGTACTTGCTATTCATATAATTGTTTTATACTTACTGATTTGGACAGCTCAATCAGGATGTTGAATTCTCAAGGATCAGCAACCTTGTCTTATTTGAGTTCTGTAGCCCTTAGAACACCTAATACAGGGATAGGTACCTCATAAGTTGCCCAAGACTTGAGCAAACCTTCAGAAGTTGAAATATCTAATGATGGATAAATATCCAAAGAGCCTTTATCCAGCTTATTACAGATTTCACTCTGCTGTTTTTGTTAAGCTGATATATACCATTATAGGAATCTTATTCATTGTTGTTAAAGTTCAAAATTATTTTGAAACATTGGAAAACTGACTCAGAGTATTTTATCAACTGAACTTCTTCAAAGTCTACCATTTATAATTCTTTAGTGAGATATTTGAGAGGATAAAAATAAATCTAAAAGTGAGTGATTTTTTGTTACTAACTTGCTGATTCAGATTCCTATACATTTTATTGATTTATTGTGTGATTTAGAGCCAAAAGACTAGTCCCAGTTCTACATATTTACTGCTTATTATGTAAATTTAGAGGTTATATAATCTCTTTGAGCCCTCCCTCCACCACCACCTGCTTTTTCATCTATAAATTGAGGATAATATTTGCCTTACCTTGAAGGTGGTTTTGAGGATCAAAGAAGTGCATCTGAAAGTACTTTTTAAACTTTACAGCACTGTGCAAATATAGGTTTTATTATTATTATTCATACTATCAGGTATGAAAACAAAGAAATATTATTTTGCATTAACCCCAATCTACACTTGATCTTAGCCAAAAGGCCGAGAAGCAATCTAAACTATGTGATTTGAGTGAAGGCATTAACTTATCTGAAAAGTCATTTTCACTATTTGTAAACAAAGCATCTTATATTTTTGACATTGTGTGATCTAATGATCTTAATTTCCTCCATATTCTGTTGGAAAATATCAGAAAAACTGATACTTAAAAAAAAAAACTGAATTGTCACTGAATTTTTTCAGCCCATGCCATAATGTAAGTTACCTTATATCATTGCTTTGTATTGCCATTTAGTAATAGCATAGCTCTTTTGCATGAATACATTATTTCATTATTCCTGTTTTCTATAATTATAAATGATGATAAAGCAAGTGTTCTATGTGTATTACCTTATATGGAAAACAGTAAATTACTCTTTGCATTACTCAAAAATAAACTGAAAGAAATACATATTTTAGAGAAGTCTTAAAGTAAATAAAATGTTTGTATCAGGACCAAATATTTCTTCTGTACTCAGAATTAAAACTCCAAAAGTGTCAGTCAGTCAGGTCAGTTGCTCAGTTGTGTCCAACTCTTTGCAACCCCATGGACTGCAGGAAAGGAATGATATACACATTTGAATGCAGAGTTCCAAAGAAAAGCAAGGAGAGATAGAGCCTTCCTTAGTGATCAATGCAAAGAAACAGAGGAAAATAATAAAATGGGAAAGACTAGAGATCTCTTCAAGAAAATCAGAGATACCAAGGGAATATTTCATGAAAAGATGGCCAAAATAAAGGACAGAAATGGCATGAACCTAACAGAAGCAGAAGATATTAAAAAGAGGGGGAAGAAGAACTATACAGAAAATATCTTCATGACCCAGATAACCACAATGGTGTGATCACTCACCTAGAGCCAGACATCCTGGAAAGCAAAGTCAGATAGGCTTTAGGAAAGATCACAATGAACAAAGCTAGTGGGGGTGATGAATTTCCAGTTGAGCTATTTCAAATCCTAAAAGACGATGCTGTGAAAGTGCTGCACTCAATATGCCAGGAAATCTGGAAAACTCAGCTGTGGCCACAGGACTGGAAAAGGTCAATTTTCATTCTATCCCAAAGAAGGGCAATGCAAAAGAATGTTCAAAATAATGCACTATTGCACTCATTTCACACACTAGCAAAGTGATGCTCAAAATTCTCCAAGTCAGGCTCCAACAGTACATGAACCACAAACTTCCAGATGTTCAAACTTGATTTAGAAAAGGCAGAGGAACCAGAGATCAAACTGTCAACATCCTTTGGATCATCGAAAAAGCAAGAGAGTTCCAGAAAAACATCTACTTCTGCTTTATTGATTATGCCAAAGCCTTTGACTGTGTAGACCATAACAAACTGTGGAAAATTCTTCAAGAGATGGGAATACAAGACCACTTTACCTACCACCTGAGAAATCTGTATGCAGGTCAAGAAGCAACGGTTAGAACCAAACATGGAAAAACAGACTGGTTCCAAATTGGGAAAGGAGTACATCAAGGCTGTATATTGTTACCTTGTTTATTTAGCTTATATGCAGAGTACATCATGCAAAATGCCGAGCTGGATGAAGCACAAACTGGAATCAAGATTGCTGGGAGAAATATCAATAACCTCAGATATGCAGATGACACCACCCTTATGGCAGAAAGTGAAGAGGAACTGAAGAGTCTCTGATGAAAGTGAAAGAGGAGAGTAAAAAAGTTGGCTTAAAACTCAACATTCCAAAAAAAAAAAAACTAAGATCATGGCATGCGGTTCCATCACTCCATGACAAATAGTTGCAGAAACAATAGAAACAGTGAGAGATTTTATTTTCTTGGGCTCCAAAATCACTGCATATGGTGGCTGCAGCTATGAAATTAAAAGATGTGTGCTTCTTGGAAGAAATGCTATGCCAACCTGGACAGCATATTAAAAGCCAGAAACATTACTTTGCCAACAAAGGTCTGTCTAGCCAAAGCTATGGTTTTTCCAATAGTGATGTATGGATGTAGAGTTGGACTATAAAGAAAGCTGAGCACTGAAGAACTGATGATTTTGAATTGTGGTGTTGGAGAAGACTCTTGAGAGTCCCTTGGACTGCCAGGAGATCCAACCAGTCAATCCTAAAGGAAATTAGTCCTGAATATTCATTGGAAGGACTGATGCTGAAACTGAAGCTCCAATACTTTTGCCACCTGATGTGAAGAACTGACTCGTTGGAAAATACCCAGATACTAGAAAAGATTGAAGGCAGGAGAAGAGGATGATGGAAGTTGAAATGGTTGGATGGCATCAGTGACTCAATGGACATGGGTTTGAGCCAGCTTCGGGAGTTGGTGATGGACAGGGAAGCCTAGTGTGCTGCAGTCCATGGGGTTGCAAAGAGTCAGACACGACTGAGTGACTGAACTGAACTGTACTGCAGCATGCCAGGCTTCCCTGTATGTCATGAACTCCAGAGCTTGCTCAAATTCATGTCCATCGAGTTGGTGATACCATCCAACCATCTCATCCTCTGTCATCCCCTTCTCCTCCTGCTTTCAATCTTTCTTATCATCAAGCATTACCCTTCTTTGGGATTGAAATGAAAGCTGACTTTTTCCAGTCCTGTGGCCACTGCTGAGTTTTCCAAATTTGCTGGCATATAGAGTGCAGCACTTTCACAGCATCATCTTTTCGGATTTGAAATAGCTAAAAAAATTTACTGTTGAGGTTCTTTCCTTCAAGATTTCTTGAAGTGTAACCGACTGCCCCCAGCACTTGGCAGCTGAGACAAGGAAACAACAAACTTCTGGAACCAAAGGGCACAATTTCATTTGTAGGGTCAGTTTAGTTCAGTCAATCAGTTTTGTCTGACTCTGCAATCCCGTGGACTGCAGCATGTCAGGCTTCCCTATCCATCACCAACTCCCAGAGTTTGTAGGGGTATGAGTGAAACATCTTGCAATTGACTCTTGAACGTCTGCCCTGTGCTTTGATGAACACTCCTAGAACATTCCTTGAAGGCAGATGTTGTTTACTCACAACCCCATGGGCCTTCTGAATATTAAGTACCCATCAGCACAGCTTTCAAGCTTCCATGATAACTCAGTTGGTAAAGAACAAAACACAAGATGGTGGAGTAGAAGGACGTGTACTCACTTTCTCCTGAGAGAACTCCAAAATTACAACTTGCTGCTGAACAGCTATCAACAGGAAAATGTTGGATCCCACCAAATAAAAGTTACCCCACATCCAACAGCAAAGGAGAAGCCCCAGCAAGACGGTGGGAGGGGCAAAAGCACGTTTAGAATCAAACCCCATACCCACCAGAGACGCTCAGAAGGTTCAAACAAAACCTTGTGTGTACCAGGACCCAGAGACCCCACAGAGACTGAGCCAGACCTGCCTTTGAGTGTTTGAGTATCTCCTGTGGAGGCAAGGATCAGCAGTGGCCTGCTGCATGGGCAGGAGCTCTGGGTGCAGGAGACCTGGGTCACGCAGCATGTGGCATAAACCCTCTTGGAGGAGGTGGCCATTAACTCCAAAAGTGTATTACTTCCAATTTTTTTAGTATTCTAAATCAGTAATAATAACATAAAAGTTAATCAAATATATATGTATATGTATACACACACACATACACAAAGTTTTCTGCCAGTGGAAACTTCAAAATAGAAGTCTTTAAAACACATTAAATCATAAAAAAGAAATGTCTGATTTATAAGAAAGGGAAGAAATGAGTGAAAGGGAATGTAGAAATTTGGAGATTAGATTGAAGAAAAGGAAAATGTATTCATTCAGTTAAGCATTTATTCATAAAACATTTCTTGTTCATCTACTATGTGTAAGACATATTACATCAGACTTTGAGGAGAAAAAGATGAATAAATCTCTGCTCTCAAAAGTTTCAGTGTTATTGAAGAGATAGATAGATGATAAATAAACAAGTAAGTTTAAGAGCTGTGCTACAGATATGCAGAGATTGCCAAAGAAGCAGAAAAAAAGAGCATCTGTTTCAAACTAAAGGGTCAAGTAAGGCCTTTTGGAGGAAATGACAGTCTAAGCTAAGTTATAAGCGAGAAATGGGGGTTATTCATATTAAAGGAGATTGGAGAATGTTCTAGGTACTAAAAGAAGGCTTTATGAAAGTCTGGAGGTAACAAAAGAAAGGATTCCAGAGATCTGCAACTTGTTCAATTTTGTGATTAGAGCTCATTTTGTTACTCTCCCTGAGTCCTTGAACTGTGACTTTCAGAAACATTTGTTCTTTTCTCTACCTCTTGTATCTGAAAAAGGAAAACTAGAAGGGCCTGGAGTTGCCTAGATGCTCTCCTCTTAAGTTAGATAAGGTACTTTCTGAGGTCAGGACTTTGTTACAGCGAACAGAACACTCTGGATATTTCAAAGTGGTTATTTTCTCTGGTCATATTTCAATATGGTTACTTTTCCCCTCTGCCTACCTAAAGTATGATGGATTTTCCTCGGATCTTCACCTTGAAAATCTGGTGGGGCTCCTGGAATTAAAATTAATGAAAATGTGCCCCCTCTCAGACTGAGCCCCAGGAGTTTTTTTTTTTTTTAACTATCCAGCTGGTCCATGTTCAGTCTCCAGTAACTGTTTAATTGGCATTTAAGTGTTTCTATCAGTTACTGGCTCCAGTGGCTTCTACTCCAGATAAGATGATCTGGACTTTCATTTTCTATGTTCACCTGTCACTCTAGTTTTAAGTCTGTGGCCTCAATTCTCTGATGGGTCTAAGAAAATCACTGGTCTTCAGTTTGTTCAGTCTTTTCCTTGCTGTAAGGATAGGAGTGATGAACTTACAAGCTGTTCATATGTAGGAGCTGAAGCCAGCAGGCTGTGATAGCTTTCTACTATCCCCACTGCTTCTACCCTTTCCCCTTGAAGTATTTTCTCAGTGGCCAATGTGATGCTTTCAAATTAAGTCACGTAATTGCAACTGAGCAGGAACCTATGAGGCCTTCCCAGAATAGTCCCTCCCCCTATGTCTTCCACCTGCTTCTTATCTGTAGAAAAACTGTAGCTTTCTAAGCTCCCCCAAGTTCCAAAGAGTATATTTAATCAGAGAAGTAATAAATGCAGAAAGAAAGGAAAACAGTCAAGCAAGACAAAATAATAATAGCTTATCCATTAAACAAGTCAGGGACCTTTAGTTCCTCCTCAAGAGCTATAGATAATATTCTGAGCCATGTCCTTTGAGCTGTTTTACAGATACTGAAATCCCTGCCAGGTGGGAGATGTTAACTATGTGCTGCCCACAAGCAAGTAGACCTCAGACCAGGTGAAACCAGAAGATTAATGGTGTTGACTCCCAATTACCTCACCACAAATCCATCAGAAGAATGTCCAGAAGCTGATCACATTCCTCACAATCCCCCAACATCACCTGTCTTTATAAACCTTTCCCTGAAAGCCTTCAGGGAGTTCAAGCACTAGCTGCCTTAGACTCCTTGTTTGTTGCCTTGCAATAAATGCTGTACTTCCCTTCACCACAACCTGATGTCAGTAGATTGGCTTTACTGAACGCAAGTGGACCCAAGTTAGATTCAGTAATACAATGTCACTCTGTTCCCTTTTCCCAGAAGTCCTTCAGCTAGAAAACCATGTGACTCCTCCATCAATTCCTTTATGTCTCTGCTTAAATATCATCTGCCTTCATGAATCTTACCTTCTAATAGAAAGAGACAGAAATAATCGACTAACAAAATGTATAGAGTGTCAGATGATTATAACTTTATGAAGCAAAATATTATAACATTATGAAGCAAAATATTATAGATTTATGAAGCAAAATAAAGCAGGGAAGGAGATTTGGAAGAGCTGGGGTTGTGGAGGTGATGCAAAATTAAAATAGGGTGGCCAGGGAAGGTCTCACAAGTTGGCATTTTACAGAAACCTGAAGGAAAGAGTGAAACTTGGTTATTTGGAGCTGGAGCATTTCAGGCCGTTGAAGGAGGGTGCTAACATTTTGGAATAACAAGAAGGAAGCCAGTGCAGTGGTTTGAAGTTCAGTAAACAAGGAAGCAATTAAAAGGATATATGGTTAGAATATGTAGAATCTAAGACTTCAAGGAGTTTATTTAAGGGGAAAAATTGGAAGGGGCTTTTGGAAATAAGTTTGAGACATCTATTATACAACCAGGTGGAAATTTCATGTAGGTTGTTGGATATATAAGTCTGCAGTTTGAGCACTTTGGAGTGGGGATAGAAATGCTAGAGTCATTTGCCTGGGGTGAGATGGTATCTCCTATGAAGTGAGATAGAGAAAAGAGGTTTAGTTTTAGACCAGGGTACTCCATGGTTTAGAAATTAACAAGGCAACAGAGACAACTCTGAAGGAAAGTCCAGTAAACTAAGAGAAAAAGCAAAAGAGGGGGATGTCCTAGAATCCAAGTGAAGAAAGTTTTTCAAGAAATAGAGAGTGAACCACTGTGTCAGATAGGTAGCATGAGCTGATCATGTAATTTGTTCAAATTGGGACACTTATGATAACAGTGTTAATAACCATATGGGGAGAACTGGCCAAAACCATGACTGTCTGGGTAAACTGGGACACATAGTCATGAAAATAAGTCATGTAACATGAAGCCTGGGAATTGGCCTTTGGATTTAGCATCATGGTAATCAATGGTGAGCATAGTAAGGTGAAGTCGCACAGTCGTGTCCGACTCTTTGTGACCCCGTGGACTGTAACCTACTAGGCTTCTCCATCCATGGGATTCTCCAGGCAAGAATACTGGAGTGGATTGCCATTTCCTTCTCCAGGGGATCTTCCCAACCCAGGGATCGAACCTGGGTCTCCCGCAATGGAGGCAGACACTTTAACCTCTGAGCCACCAGGGAAGACCTAGGAGCAGTTTTAGTGAAATAGAAGAAAGTTTGACTGAAGTGGGTTCAAGACAATGTAGAAGAAAAGTTGGAAGTAACAAGTCTAGATATCTCTTTTGAGGAGTTTTGCTGTTAATGAGAGTAAGGAAAATATCTGGAGGAAGATGTAAGGTTTTTGTTTGTTTTTGAGATGCATAAGAGCATGTTTATTGATGGGAATGATCCAATGGAGAACCAAAAATTCTGTTACAGAGGAGAGAAGGAAGCATTGCAGAGCAGAGTCCTTGAGTAGGCAAGAGAAGATAAAAACCAACATATGAGTTGTTGTTATCATTAAATTGTTGTTGTTACTAATAATTTTTATTCCTTTCAGTTCAAAAAAACTTACTGTCTTAGAAAGAATAGAGATGAAGAAGGGGGACATTAACTACACTCATAGTCAATGAGATAAGGTCTCACCATACGGCAGGTCTTCCAGTGGTCCAAGGTAAATTTTCTCCATATTGGCTGGAAGTTGCAGGAGAGTAAATTTTGGCTTAATAGAAGAAATAATACTTCTGACAAAGCTGGCTGCTTTCTGAGGGTCTGAGTTACTTGTCATCAGAATGTTTAAGCAGAGCACTTTAGTGACAATAGTAACCTATAAATTTTGAGCCAAGAAAAGCTTGGATTCATCTCAAAGACAAGTGTAATTTTGTAAAGGAGATTCAGACAGAGGTTACATAGAGTTGGATTACTACTCTCTGTGATTCATAACCATTCATATCTTATTTCTTACTAAACACTTAGATAAGAACTTAGCTCTCATGGTAATTGAAAAAAAATAAAATTCCCGTTTTCAAAAGTGGATATATATATTCTCAGCTTCCCTTGTGGCTCAGTGGTAAAGATCCACCTGCCAATGCAGAAGACATGGGTTCAATCCCAGTGTCAGGAAGATCCCCTGGAGAAGGAAATGGCAACCGACTCCAGTATTCTTGCCTGGGAAATTCCATGGACAGAGGAGCCTGGTGGGCTATAGTACATGCAGTCACAAAAGAGCTGGACAAGATTCAGCAACTAAACAATCAATATATATTCTCATAACAGTGTAGTAATACCATGAAATACCTATTTTACTGATATAAGTGTTCTAAAACAAGGAGATCATTTTTAAATGAAATATAATTATTGGAATCAAATTAATTATACTAGGTCAACAAGGTCCAGGTAGATAAAAAATTATTTGTGTTAACAGGTGGCATGACTCACCCTGGAACTCTCATGAAGCTTCCATTTTATTGGTCTCCAGGAAGAAGGAGTGGAGAATAAAGTACAATAATGGATACCTTCCAAGCAGGAAATAGTACAAAAAATACATTTGCCAGTAGGTAAGAGAAGTAGTAGATTTTGAGATACACAGTGGGTAGGTTAAAAACTTATCAAAATGAGCTTAATGGAAAATATGTGGTAGAATATTAGCAGAATGTGAAGTGACATGATGATAACTGTGAACTTGAGGGGAGAGAGAGAGGAAATCCTAATGAAAGCCTGGTGTTCTAGTTGGATTACATCTATGTCTATTGCTTTGCCTCATATTTCCTTCCCTGTCTCCTCCTTATTTTCTCTTCCTGACAACTCTCCTTACTTCCATTTTTCTTTCTGCCTTTTTCAGCTTCCTTTTTTCTTACTCTTTCTTCATCTCTTCTCCTTGTCAATGATACTCAGTGATGTCCTCAGATTATTGTTTAGCAGTCTGGTGGCTATAAGGTCAGAGATTTCTGATTTGCACGGGGTTGAAAACTGTATTCACAGAAGTATATTTCATGCATGAGGTGTGGGGTGGCAAACAATAAAACATGATGAAACCTAGTACAAAGATAGTACAAACAAATAGTTTTGTAAGTAACAAATAACCTGTGACTAAACCCAAGTGATATACAACTCACAGACAAGTCACGTATGTCCTATATATAGGAACTATAGATATGAGGAACCAACAAGTGCATGACCAGAAAGTTGCCTAGTAATTTACAGAGGCTGGAGGAGAAAGTTCGAAATCCATTCTCACTTCTCTCCTTTAATAACCACTCACAGTCTCTGTTCACTGATCTTCTCTCATAATTACAGTAGTCTTTAGGTGCTGCTGTGAGGACCACTGGTGTTTCTTCCTTACTCTCATGATGGTGGACTACATGTTTAGATTGAATCGAATTCTGTTCATCTCCTGCTGTTTGCTTTATTTCCATAGGTTTAAGATATAAAGTTCCTCAAGTGCACTATTTTCTCTCTCACCTTTGGGTGTTGATGTATACTACAACTTACTATTAATTCACCCTCCCTCCTCTCGTCACAGCTCTTCTTCCCCTGGTGAATTTCTACTTAACCTTCAAGACTAAGCTCCATCTTATTGCTAACATAGCACTTAAACCACTCTACTACAATTTCTTTGAATGTAGGGTATATGTATTCTTTTTTTAAATTTTATTTACTTATTTTTTAATATAAATGTATTTATATTAATTGGAGGTTAATCACATATTCTTTTTGAAAGCACCACAAAGACAAAAATTTAGTCTTATTTATCTCCAACACCTAGTGCAATGCCTGTTATGTAGAAAATATTCTGCAAGGATTTGTTGAATGAATCATTTATTCAATAGGGCAAAATACAGGAAAAAATACTGAAGAAGATGAAAAGTGAAAAAAATAAAAACCATTTGATTTAACATTTAAGAGTTGTTGGTGATAATCTTTGAGAATATTCCAAGACTGAGATGAGAATACAAACCAGATGGCAAAATTACATCCAAGGAGTGGGAAGTAAACATAATACAGCAATGAAGAAAAATATATAAGTTACCCGGCAATTTTAATGTTATTTGTAAACTCTTAGTTGGAGGAATTCTGGAGGCATGTAATCAAAATTTTGGCTAAAAGCAAATTACCTTTTATCTATCTTCTTAATTCTTATTATGATTATATGCCTCATTTCTTTTACAATTCTTTACAATTGTTAACTGCTACATCACATTGACATTGTGCCTATTTTAAAGTTTTTCTGTACCAAGTTGATTCAAACAAATTATTTCAACTTATTTTACTGGTAGATCTCAATGTGGAACATAACTGCTCTGGACTTGGTGTGCCTGTGCATATGTATCAGGTTCTTTGAATATCTATCTGATGACAATGGACAATTTTTATTACTAAGTATATTAGCACCACACAGTCTAAGTGAGTTATTTTGACATTGTTAATCAGAGCTAGGCGCTAACAAATTATAATTGAACATATCCAATTAAATGATATCATCATTATTTTTAAGTTCTTAAAACATTTTAGTGGCATTGCTGAAATTGTCTTAGGATACACATACCACTACCTACACCCCTACAGGCAGATCTCTCTCTCACACACACGTACATGCACACATGTTCCAAATATTTTATTCAAATAGTGAATCAAAAAAGCCAAATTTAAAATATACTTAAATATAGACAATTTAATAAAGTTGGCCAAACTAAGGACACATACCTGATATATACTTTATAAATGTTTCCGTCATATTTTATTTAAAAGAACTACATTTTAATTTGTTATAAATAGAATAAAGTTTATTTAAGAAGACAATTATCCTACAATTAAAAATAAATACATTTTAAAAATTCAATTAACTCTGACCCCCAACATCCATCATTCATCAAAATGAGAGTACCTCGGTACATTTAAACAAGATGCAAATCTCTTTTTGGTGTTGCTATTTTTTTTGAGGTATAATTTATATACAAAATTTTCACACATTTAAAGTTTATATCTGAATAAGCTTGAGCATATGCATGCACCAGTAATACCACCACCACAACCAAGCCACTAAACATATCCATCATCTCCAAAATTTCCTTACATTCTTTTATGGTATCTTTGCTTGCTTACTCACTTGCTTTCCTTTTCTTTTTTTTTTTTTTAATAACACTTAATGAAATCTATCCCCTTAAAATATTTTTACTTATTGTTAAAAACTGCTTGTAACTTCTTGCTCTGTGCATCTATTCTTTTCCCAAGTTCTTGGATCATCTTTACAATCATTACTCTGAACTCTTTCTTGGGTACATTGTCCATTTCCATGTAACTTACTTGTTCTTCTGGGGTTTTATTTTGTTCCTTCATCTGTCTTTTGCTGTCTCATTTTGTTTAAATTCTATTTATGTTTTTATGTATGTAGTAAGTTAGTTATGTTTCTCAACCTTAGAGTAGTGGCCCTCTGTAGGGGATGTCCTATGTGTCCCAGCAATATACTCTTCTCACCCAAAGGCCAGGGACCAGCTGGTTCTGACCCATATTTGCAGATTCAGTTCCACAGGTTCTGATATCACAGTTTTCTTGCTTCTGGTTTCTGCCTCCTGGTGGGTGGATCTGGATCTTGACCCTCTGATGGGCAAGGCCATGTCAAGGGGAGGGTCTAGAGGTGGCTGTGGGCTCAGGAAGTCTTTAGTCTGCCTCTCTGCTAATGGGCAGAGCAGTTTTCCCATCCTGTTGATTGTTTGGCCGGAGGTGTCCCAGGACTGGAGTCTACAGGCTGTTTGGGTGGGGCCAGGTCATGTTGCTAATGACTCAAGCAAGGGTCTTGCTGTCAGCCTCCAGCAAGAGTTCATTTCTCGATATGTTTACCACCTTTTATGACCCCAGAGAGACCCACCACCAGCCCCCACCTCCTCAGGAGACCCTCAAAGACCAGCAGGTAGGTCAGACTCAGGTTCCTATGAAATTACTGTTTCTCTCTGCATCCCAGTGTGTGACAGACTTTGCATGTCCCTCCAAGAGTGGAGTCTCTGTTTCCCCCAGTTTTGTGGAGCTCCTGAAGTGAAGCCCCACTAGCTTTCAAAGCCAAATGCTCTGGGAGCTCCTTCTCCTGATACAACACCCCTAAGCTGATGTGGGAGCCTGATGTAAGGCTTAGAGCTCTCACTTCTGTGGAAGAACTTCTGCAACATAATTATTCTCCAGTTTGTGTGTCACCTAACCAGGTTGTTTGGGATTTGATTATATCACTAGTGTGCCGCTCCAATCATCTCGTTGTGGTTTCTTCTTTATGTATTTGGATGTCGGATATCATTCTTGATAGGTCCCAATCTTTTTTATCAATGGTTACTCAGCAGTTAGTTGTGATTTTGGTGTGTTCATGAGAAGAGGTGAGGTCAAGGCCCTTCTTCACTGTCTCCAATCCCCTATCCTCTTAATATATTTTAAAGTGTGCAAATCTGTATTATTAACTATAGGTACTGTGTTGTACAACAGATCTCTATTAACTTATTCATCATACATAACTGAAACTTCATACCCATTGAGAAACAATTCCCTATTTACCCCTCTCCCAACCCCCCAAAATCACCATTCTATTCTCTACTTCTATGAGGTTGACTATTTTTACGTGAAATAGCTATGTATCTCTCAACCAATGTTCACATTTCTCACATACTTACTGGTTTCTGAGAAAAAACAATCTAAACTACATTTTAAATGTATTTTTATATAAAAATTTTATTTTCCATTATGATAGAAAAAATGACATGTCTCCCAGGATTGCTATGAGAATTAAGTATTTACAATCCCTCACGTAGTAACAGGTTCAGAAAGCTACTCCCCAAAACTCAGTTCATTTCTTCTCCCTAACCACTATGATATTAAACCCAATGTTCAATTCTGAGTTTTCATCTTACTTAATCCATCAGTAGCAATTAACACAGTTGATAACTCTCCTCCTTGAATCTTCACTTAGCTTCCAGGATATTCCTCTCTCCACTTTTTATCTTTTTCTTCTGCCTCACTGATCATGTCTCAATTACTGTCATTAGGCTCTTGTCTTGTCCCCACTTACTTAATGCTGGAGTGTCTAGAACTTATTCCTTCATCCTCGTACCTCCTTTGGTGATAACATCTAGCCTCAGGCCTTTAAATACCATCCAACTGGAAAAATTCATGCTTCCAGACTTAAGAGATATAACTACCTACTCAAGATCTCTACTTGGATGTCTAATACCCATTTCAAAATCAGCAAGTACAGCACTGAACTCTTCAGCTCCCATCACTTCCACCCCAAAATGTTTTTTCTACACAGTTTTTCCCATCTAAATTGATGGTATTGACTAAAAAAGATGTACAACTTGAGAGTTGTGAGTTATTTGGGGCAAGATTTATTTCAGGCAAAATGAGGCCTACAGCCCAGGAGGCAGCATCTCAGATAGTTCTGACAAACTGCTTCAAAGTGGCAGTGGGGAAAAGTCAATATATAAGGTTTTGGTGCTTCAATACCATGAGACACTCAATTTACAAAAGGTTTTTTGTTAGTCATGAGGGTCTGATGTCACCATGAAGGGATTTAGTGCTTCTCTAGATATGAGGAGATGCAAGGATTGAGATCATAAAATCTGTTCCTAAAAACATCTAACTATCTAAAGACTATCTAAATGGATAGTTAGACATCCAACTATCTCTTTTTGTCCCGCATTGCTGGGAAGGCTCGTTCCCAGTTCTGAAGAAGGTTTTAGTTGATAAGATGCTCAATGTGCTATTACTGGGCTAGGTCTTAATAGTCAAAAGATCTCTGGNTAACTATCTAAAGACTATCTAAATGGATAGTTAGACATCCAACTATCTCTTTTTGTCCCGCATTGCTGGGAAGGCTCGTTCCCAGTTCTGAAGAAGGTTTTAGTTGATAAGATGCTCAATGTGCTATTACTGGGCTAGGTCTTAATAGTCAAAAGATCTCTGGACACCTGTCTTCTAGTTATGGTCCAGGAAAATATTCCCTCTCATTGCATCTTTTCATACTTAGAGTTACACTATTACAATCATTGATCATATATCGAGCTATACATTTGATCAACTGCTTCAAGTTTAGTCATCATTTTCGTTGGAGGCTCAGTCATACACTTGGTAATACAAGAAATAATAATCTTGTGAAACAAGCAAAATACAAATGGTATAGTTAATAACATTAGTGGGATTAAAAGTAAATATTTTAGCCATGAGCCTCTCACACCACCAGTTTTTTTAAAAAAGATTGTCAATGCCATTCTCCCAAATCATCCCACCCTCTCCCTCTCCCACAGAGTCCAAAAGTCTGTTCTAAACATCTGTGTCTCTTTTGCTGTCTTGCATACAGGCTTATCGTTACTATCTTTCTAAATTCCACATATATACGTTAGTATACTGTATTGGTGTTTTTCTTTCTGGCTTACTTCACTCTGTATAATAGGCTCCAGTTTCATCCACCTCTACAAGGAGGGAGAAAGGAGGGGGGTTCAAGATGGAGAACACGTGTATACCTGTGGTGGATTCATGTTGATGTATGGCAAAACCAATACAATATTGTAAAGTAATTAACCTCCAATTAAAATAAATAAATTTATATTAAAAAATAAATAAATTTAAAAAAATAAAAAAAAGATCGTCAAGACTAGGGAATGGGTCACTTAAAGTAGAAATCTGAAGAGGTTAAAGTGTCTGCCTGCAATGTGGGAGATCTGGGTTTGATCCCTGGGTTGGGAAGATCCCCTGGAGAAGGAAATGGCAACCCACTCCAGTATTCTTGCCTGGAGAATCCCATGGATGGAAGAGCCTGGTGGGCTACCATCCACGGGGTCGCAAAGAGTTGGACACGACTGAGCGAATTCACTTCACTTCAAATGTGTTACACTAAAGGATTTACCAGGTATGAAAATATAGCATTCAGTTTGAAATATAGCACTGATGTCTCCCTGAGATGTTGTAAGGTGTCACGAACCTTGCAATTGTGTAGCACTGCCTTTTTCATCATAGAGATCTTAGAATTCAATAGGCTATTACCTGATTACTATCATTTAAAGCTTATGAAAGTTGTTAAGGCTTAGATATGGTCAGTTACATCCTCCAACCCCATTGAAGGTGCATGCACACTTACACACGTGTGTGCACACACACGCACACACACACACACACAAGCTGCTAAAGGGTCATACCAGTAGGATACAGATCTTTGACCCATTGGGATCATACCAATGGTAAATTGGTTAGGTTTACCTCTAACTTGTTAACATGTGTGACCTTAAATTCATGGGAATCCCAGGCTACACTTTCGTATCCATTCCTGTAGATGTGAAGGCCACAAATTAGTGCCACAAATCCACTGAGTTCCATACCAATCACTCTCTCAAAGGGTAAAAATAGACATAGTTCATAAAGCACCCAGCCTTGTCTCATAATTACCAGGTTGATCATTTTTAGTATGATTTAACCTTTTCCAACATAGAGGAACTTTTTTTTTTTTTTTTTNAGACTAGGGAATGGGTCACTTAAAGTAGAAATCTGAAGAGGTTAAAGTGTCTGCCTGCAATGTGGGAGATCTGGGTTTGATCCCTGGGTTGGGAAGATCCCCTGGAGAAGGAAATGGCAACCCACTCCAGTATTCTTGCCTGGAGAATCCCATGGATGGAAGAGCCTGGTGGGCTACCATCCACGGGGTCGCAAAGAGTTGGACACGACTGAGCGAATTCACTTCACTTCAAATGTGTTACACTAAAGGATTTACCAGGTATGAAAATATAGCATTCAGTTTGAAATATAGCACTGATGTCTCCCTGAGATGTTGTAAGGTGTCACGAACCTTGCAATTGTGTAGCACTGCCTTTTTCATCATAGAGATCTTAGAATTCAATAGGCTATTACCTGATTACTATCATTTAAAGCTTATGAAAGTTGTTAAGGCTTAGATATGGTCAGTTACATCCTCCAACCCCATTGAAGGTGCATGCACACTTACACACGTGTGTGCACACACACGCACACACACACACACACAAGCTGCTAAAGGGTCATACCAGTAGGATACAGATCTTTGACCCATTGGGATCATACCAATGGTAAATTGGTTAGGTTTACCTCTAACTTGTTAACATGTGTGACCTTAAATTCATGGGAATCCCAGGCTACACTTTCGTATCCATTCCTGTAGATGTGAAGGCCACAAATTAGTGCCACAAATCCACTGAGTTCCATACCAATCACTCTCTCAAAGGGTAAAAATAGACATAGTTCATAAAGCACCCAGCCTTGTCTCATAATTACCAGGTTGATCATTTTTAGTATGATTTAACCTTTTCCAACATAGAGGAACTTTTTTTTTTTTTTTTT
>SJYT01031278.1:0-41123 GCA_006410635.1 Cephalophus harveyi
CAACCAGTCCATTCTGAAGGAGATCAGCCCTGGGATTTCTTTGGAAGGAATGATGCTAAAGCTGAAACTCCAGTACTTTGGCCACCTCATGCGAAGAGTTGACTCATTGCAAGAGACTCTGATGCTGGGAGGGATTGGGGGCAGGAGGAGAAGGGGATGACAGAGGATGAGATAGCTGGACGACATCACCAACTCGATGGACATGCATTTGCATTAACTCTGGGAGTTGGTGAGGGACAGGGAGGCCTGACATGTGGCAATTCATGGGGTCGCAAAGAGTCGGACATGACTGAATGACTGAACTGAACTGAAGCACTATTTCAACTCAGAAGTTTTTGAAGTTTCAAAAATATAATTTAATATGTTTATCACTAGTGCAAAATTTCATATTGGGGATTACAGTGACTAAATTGAAGAGAGAATCATTAAAAAACAATTACATGCAACAATAACCTAATATAAAAAGTTACTTTCACTGAAGATGCACACTGATGCTCTTAAAAAAGTGAAAACATTTTATATGGTAGGTTTATACAAGTTCAATATTTAATATATTTCCTGATACTTTGTATTTACTTCAATTCTTTTTTTTTTTTTTTTAATTCTTTCATTCTTTAACACACCAGTCTTCAACTGTGGTCCCTGGACTGGTTTTGTGGAAGACAATTCTTCTACTGACTGGGAACGTGAGGATGGTTTCAGGATGATTCAAGCACATTACATTTATTGTGCACTTTATTTCTATTATTACATTGTGATATGTAATGAAGTAATTATACAACTCACCATATAGCAGAATCAGTGGGATCCCTGAGCTTGTTTTCCTACAAGTGTACAAGAGGAATATGAAACCTAGATGTCTTGCGTTCATGTTCACAGTGGGGTTCTAGCTGCTATAAGAATCTAGTGCTGCCACTTATCTGATAGGAGGTGGTGCTCAGGTGGTAATATGAGGGCTGGCGAGCAGTTGTAAATACAGATGAAGCTTTGCTTGCTCACCTATTACTCATCTTTTACTGTGCAAACCCAGTTCCTAAGAGGCCATGGACAGGTATCAGGGTCTGCAGCCCCTGTATTAGTGGATATGTCATTTCTCCCAGAAGATCACACTTACCCAACCCAGACTCCTATTCTGTCAGGTATGTCACCTGCTGATGACTCTTAGCTGAAAGAAAGAAAAGAAAGTGACATCGCTTAGTGGTGTCTGACTGTCTGAGACCCCATGGACTGTAGCCTACCAGACTTCTCCATCCAAGGGATTTTCCAGGCAAGGGTATTGGAGTGGGCTACCATTTCCTTCTCCAGGGGATCTTCCCAACCCAGGGATCGAACCTGGGTCTCCTGCATTGCAGACAGACGCTTTACCATGTGAGCAACCAGGGAAAACCCAACTCTTAGCTGAGTCCCTCCTTAAAAATTGTCTTTGTTCAAAGGGCATTGCCTCTGACAAGGTTATATCCTCTTTTTAGAGAGTTTAACTCCAATAACTAGTTGATTGGGGGCATAAAAGCCTAACCCCTTGCCACAATTTAGAAAACTCTAAGGGGCTACCCGAGGTCCAAAGCTTTCTACAGATAGGATTGGTCAAGGACTCTGCTAGAACATGTCAAAGTTTATATTCTCCTGCCTAATTCTGCTGCTCTAACTCCCTTGTAGATATTGATCCTGAGAAAATGCCCCAGTAAAACTCCACTTCAAAGACTGCTTCCCAGAGAACCCAACTTAGGACTCTTACCATAATTATATACTGCAAACAAAAGTAGTGAATTTATTTTACTAAGGCTCATATATCCTTATTTCACCCAAGCTTACCACTATGTGATTTTCAGATATTCTCATTTTTGGATAGGTGCTGTTTCATACAAAGATTAAGGAAGCATTGCTATAACAGAAAATAATCCAAAGAAGCCTATCCGTTTTTAAAAATAAATACTCTCTATGTGCTGGTGACTTCCAAATGTATGTATGTGTGTGTATATATATATATATATCTCATAATTTTCTCTTGCAATATCTAGAGATTTCCTCTTACAGTATCTTACAGGGATGCTCAGTTATGTCCAAGTCTTTGACACCCCATGGACTGTATAGTCCAGGCCAGAATACTGGAGTGGATTATCTTTCCCTTCTCTAGGGAATCTTCCCAACCCAGGGATTGAACCCAGGTCTGCTGCATTGCAGGTGGATTATTTACCAGCTAAGCCACAAAGGAAGCCCATATATATATGTTTTTTTCCTCTTACGATATCATCTAAATTTGCATATAGAATTGCCCTTTTGACATCTCCCTGTGCATCTATGATATAGTTCCTGAACCTAATATGTTTAGCTGAAACTCCTGATTCTCTCAGAACTTGAACCCCCCACCATCTACCCATCCTACCATTCTTTCTCACAAGAGTTAAAGGCTCTGCCACCAGCTGATTGTTAGAGACAGAAATCTAGAACCAATCTCTTATCCATCCTTTTCCCTTATGCTCTCATTTCCTGGCCCATCAGGAAGTCCTGCCTATAGAAAAAGTGAAAAGATTCTATTCTTTTATTTCTTTACTAGGTCACCACGGCTCTAGCTATAGGACTATTACAGCAACTTCCTAAATGGTCTCCTTTCTTCTACTCATTCCTTTCCAACTTTTTTTTTTCTATATTGCAGAAATAGTGATTTTAAGATGATAATTAAATTAGACAGATCTTATGCTTAATATTGCTTGATATTTGCCTTAGGCTGAAACCCTCACAATGACCTATGTGCACCTTGCATGTGTGGTGCCCGGCTGCCTTTCTCACTCAGCTCCTACTACACT
Source organism: Cephalophus harveyi (assembly GCA_006410635.1). NCBI lineage: Eukaryota > Metazoa > Chordata > Mammalia > Artiodactyla > Bovidae > Cephalophus > Cephalophus harveyi. The sequence continues at coordinate 2,805 of SJYT01031278.1, forward strand.
GCATCTCACTTTCTTTGTCCACTGATCTTTTCTTGGTCCCATGAACAAGCTGAGCTCCTTTCCTGTTCCTGAAGCCTTTGCACATGCTTTCCTTTCTGTCTGATGATGTCCAGAATATTCATATTTCATATATTATTTACTTTTTATAATCCTTGCTTCACTGAGCATAAATGCCTTTCATTGCATGGTTTTTCTCATTCATAATCTCTAGAAGTATTAGTTACTTTTTGTTCTCAATTTCACTCAATTTTGTTGTTACCTTTATGCATTTCCTCTCTTTTGAAATTCTCTCTTTTGTTCATTTATTTTCTCTCTGTTCTATTACACTTCTCCATGAGGGAAGAGCTTTATTTTATCTATTTACTACCTTATTCCTAGTGCCCAGCACAAGCCTTGACACAAGTTGGCATTCACTCAAACTATTTTGGGTTAATGAATATTTAATGAAGTGAATTATGTTATACTTGCCTTTATAAGATACTTACTCTCTAAACTCTGACTTAACTGGCCTGACTTATAAACTAATCAGGACAACACACTCTCAAACCTTGAAACTAATACTTATCACATAAAATCACACTAAATTTTTCTTTTAGCTAGAGTCACAAAACCTTTAGAGAAAAAAAATGTGTTTCAAAATATAGAATTTAATAACACTTATAAAGGAATCAACTGAGCATGATGTTTTCTCATCATTGAAACCTTGGGATTTGAATTTCAGAGAAGAAATTTGGTAAATAGCAGACATCAACCAAGCAAGAAAAATATAACGTAATATTAAGTGAAAATGGATTGATGAAGTGCAGCTATAATTTCAAGTCAACTGTGTCATTGACTATGATCAGCAAATCAGCTATTTACTGCAGCCATTAGTTGATCAACATTACCTATGAATTATTACTACCTGCAAGTCATTGAGTAAGTAACTGGAGATGAAAGTGAAAGTGTTAGTAGCTCAGTCATGTCTGACTCTTTGTGACCTCATGGACTGTAACCCGCCAGGCTCCTCTGTCCATGGAATTTCCAAAGCAAGAATACTGGAGTGGGTTGCCATTTTCTTCTCCAAGGGAATCTTCCTGATCCAGGGATATAACCCTGGTCTCCCACACTGCAGGCAGACTCTTTACCATCTGAGCCATCAGGGAAGCCAGTAACTTGAGATATCAACGTTAAATACAAAAGATCCAAACTCTGTAGGAACTCAAATAAGTGAGATTCTCATAATCACCCTGAAATCTCATCAAGGAAATTTAGCAGATTCTGGATTGGACCCACAAAATATCTTTAATCTAATATTAATCCAGAATTAAGTCTTAATATATACCAGACACTATATCCAAGGGGTTTCTTCACTTGGGCTTGATTTAGATGATGAGTTCTGGACTATGAGTAGATGCTACAATGAGATGAGACCCTTGGATGCTTTGAAAGAGTATCAGTGTATTTTGCTTATGAGGGAATAGATCACTGGAGGCCAGAGGCTGCACAGTGGTAGACAGTTGTTAGGATAGCACCTCATGATTTTTACCTCCTGGTGTTCAAGCCCTTGTATAATTGTTTCGCTTTAATTGGGACAGAGTCAGTGAGATTTTTTTCAATACATAGAATATAGCAAAGGTAATAGAATGTATATGTATGTGATTACATGGTTATGAACATAAAATTATAGTGCTCATCAGTTAGAGTCTCTCTCTTGCTGACTTGATGAAACAAGCAGCTATGTTGTTGATCCGCATAGCAAAGATGTAAGTGCTCTGTCTAGGGGTTGAGGGTTACTTTTGGTTGATAGTCAGCAAGAAACTGCAGCCCTCAGCCCTACAACAAGAAACTCTAATAGAAATATGGAAAATAAATTGCAGAGAATGGAAGTTTAGTGGTACAGTAACAAACAAGTATGTTACAAGAGTCCTGTGAGCGAGTCATGGGGGTAGACAGAGGGAAATAGAGACACTTTTGAGGTAGAATGCTAGGATTAAACAACTGGAACTGTGGCTATGGGAAGGATGGAGATTTGTATCATTATTTATCATTAAAAAATTATAAAATGGCATGGATGCAGTTTAGTTTTCTGAATCTAATACCTGTCTCCTTATGCTTAGTTCAGCGAATTTGAGAGAAAGGTCAGGATTTTCTCTTTCTTCCTCTTCTTACCAATTTAGCATATTTGTGGGTAATAGAAAGGAAGGTGATCATGAAAATAAAGCAACGGATGGCACATAGAAATTACAGGAAAGCGTAGTGATAAAAGATGAAAATTTGGATACAGATTGAGGAATATCTTTTCCTTTGAGATGAGAGCCTGTTTTTGACAAATTTAGATGTAAAGAGTTTAATAAATTGTGGAGAAAGAAATCCATTCATGTTTTATTCAGTGGACTATAAAATGGTTCAGCCACTTTGGAAAATATTTTGGAATTTTCTCAAAATTTAAACATAGTTTCCATATAACCCAGGAACTCTAAGTCTATATACAAAGAAATGGGAATACTAGACCATCTTACCTGTCTCTCGAGAAACCTGTATGCAGATTAAAAAGCAACAATTAGAACCAGACATGGAACAACTGGTTAAAAGTTGGGAAAGGATTATGACAAGGCTGTATATTATCACCCTTCTTGTTTAACTTCTATGCAGAGTACATCATGAGAAATGCTGGGGTGAAGGAATCACAAGTTGGAATCACAAGCAATCACCATGGGAGATTGTGGTTGGGAGAAATATCAACAATTCAGATATGCAGATTGATACTACCCTTATGGCAGAAAGTGAAGAGGAACTAAGGAGACTTTTAATGAAGGTGAAAGAGCACAGTGTTAAAACTGGCTTAAAACACTACATTCAAAAAACTAAGATCATACTATACAGTCCCATCACTTCAGGGCAAATAGATGGGGGACAAATGGAAGCAGTGACAGTGCATATTTTCTTGGGCTCCAAGGTCACTGTGGATGGTGACTGAGGCCATGCAATTGAGACACTTGCTCCTTGGAAGGAAAGCTATGACAAATCTAAACAGTGTATCTAAAAACAGAGACAGACAAAGAATTGTATACAGAAGACTATAAGACACTAATGAAAGAAATCAAAGAAGACATAAACAGATGGAAAGATAATCTATGTTCCTAGGTTGGAAGAGGAGAAGGAAATGGCAACCCACTCCAGTGTTCTTGCCTGGAGAATCCCAGGGATGGCGGAGCCCGGTGGGCTGCCGTCTGTGGGGACGCACAGAGTCGGACACGACTGAAGCGACTTAGCAGCAGCAGCAGCAGCAGCAGGTTGGAAGAATCACTGTGAAAATGACGATGCTACCAAATGCAATCTACAGATTCAATGTGATCTCTATCAAATTACCAATGGAAGAATTAGAAAAAAAAAATTTTCACAATTCATATGGAAACACAAAAGACCCTGAATAGCCAAAGCAATCTTGAGAAAGTAGAATGGAGCTGGAGGAGTCAATCTTCCTGATTTCAGGTTATACTACAAAGCTACAGTCATCAAGAGAGTTTTTATACTGGCACAAAAAACAGAGATATAGACCAATGGAACAAGAAAGAAGATCCACACCTATGGGTATCTTATTTTAGATAAAAGAGCCAAGAATATACAACAGGGCAAAGATAGCCTCTTCAATAAGTGGTGCTGGGAAAACTTGACAGCTATGTATAAAAGAATGAAATTAGAACTCTTCCTAACACCATACACAAAGATAAACTCAAAGTGTATTAAAGACCTAAATGTAAAACCAGAAACTATAAAACTCTTAGAGGAAAACATAGGCAGAAACTCAATGACATAAATCAAAACAAGACCCTCTATGACCCACCTCCTAGAGTAACAGAAATAAAAACAGAAGTAAACAAGTGGGACCTGATCAAGCTTAAAAGCTTTTGCACAGCCAAGGAAACAATAAACAAGCTGAAAAGACAGAAATGGGAGAAAATAATAGCAAATGAAACAACTGACAAAGGATTAATTTTCAAAATATGAAAGCAGCTCTCATAACTCAATGCCAGGAAAACAAACAAGCTAATCGAAAATTGGGAAAAAGACATAAACAGACAGTTCTCCAGTCAGATGGCTAACAAACACATGAAAAGATGCTCAACATTACTCATTACTAGAGAAAGGCAAATCAAAACTACAATGAGATATCCCATCACATTGGTCAGAATGACCATCGTCAAAAAGTCTACAAACAATAAAGACTGGAGAAGGTGTGGAGAAAAGAGAACCCTCTTGCACTTTTGGTGGGAATGTGAATTGATACAGCCACCAAGGAAGGCAGTATGGAGATTCCTTAAAAGACTCTGAATGAAACCACCATATGACCCAGCAATCCCACTACTAGGTGTATACCCTGAGAAAATCAAAATTGAAAAAGACACATGTACCTCCGTGTTAATTGCAGCATANCCACCAAGGAAGGCAGTATGGAGATTCCTTAAAAGACTCTGAATGAAACCACCATATGACCCAGCAATCCCACTACTAGGTGTATACCCTGAGAAAATCAAAATTGAAAAAGACACATGTACCTCCGTGTTAATTGCAGCATAATTTACAAGAGCTAGAACATGGAAGCAACCTAGATGTCTATCAACAGATTAATGGATAAAGAAATTGTGGTATATATACACAAGGGAATATTATTCAGGGATACATTTGAGTCAGTTTTAATGAGGTGGATGAACCTAGAGCCTACTATGCAGAGTAAAGTAAGTCAGAAAGAGAAAAACAAATATCATATACCACACATATGTATGGAATCCAGTAAGATGGTACTGATAAAATTATTTGCAGGGCAGCAACGGATGTACATAGAGAACAGTTTTACAGGGTGTAAAACTGGGGGAGGAAGGACAGGGTGGGGGAGGAAGGACAGGGTGCAACATATGGAAAAAGTAACATGGAAACTCACATTATCATATGTAAAATTAATAGCTAATGGCAATTTGCTGTATGACCCCAGGAACTGAAACCGGGGCTCTGTAGCAAACTAAAGGGGTGGGGTGGGGATGGAGGTGGGAGAGAGTTTCAAGAGTGAAGGGACATATGTAAACCTATAGATGATTCATGTAGATGCATGGCAGAAACCAACACAATTTTGTAAAGCAACTTTCTTTCAATTAAAAAATACGGTATTGTAAAGTAAAATAAAGTAAAAATAAAATTAAAAAAAAATAATTTTTTTAAAAAAGTAGAAACATCACTTTTCCAGAAAATGTCCATATAGTCAAACCTGTGCTTTTTTCAGTAGTTATGTACAGATGAGAGAGTTTGAACATAAAAAAGCTAAGTGCTGAAGAGTTGATACTTTCAAATTGTGGTGCTGAAGAAGACTCTTGAGAGTTCCTTGGACTGCAAAGAGATCAAACCAGTCAATCCTAAGGAAGTCAGTCCTGAATATTCATTGGAAAGATTGATGCTGAAGTTGAAGCTTCAATACTTTGGCCACCTGATGTGAAGAGCTGACTTATTGGAAAAGACTCCCATACTGGGAAAGATTAAAGGCAAAAAGAGAAAGGGGTGACTGAGGATGAGACGATTAGACAGCACCACTGACTCAATTTGAGCAAAATCCAGGAGATAGTGAAGGACAGAGGAGCCTGACATGCTATAGCCCATGGGTTCACAAAAGGTCAGAAACAAGTTAGTGACTGAACAACAAAATATGCATGCAGTTAAAAACTATTCAGTGCCAAAAGGAATGGAGTACTGATTCACGGATGAATGGCATGGACAAACCTTGAAAACATTCAGTTCAGTTCAGTTCAGTTCAGTCGCTCAGTCGTGTCCGACTCTTTGCGACCAGACTATAAAATGGTTCAGCCACTTTGGAAAATATTTTGGAATTTTCTCAAAATTTAAACATAGTTTCCATATAACCCAGGAACTCTAAGTCTATATACAAAGAAATGGGAATACTAGACCATCTTACCTGTCTCTCGAGAAACCTGTATGCAGATTAAAAAGCAACAATTAGAACCAGACATGGAACAACTGGTTAAAAGTTGGGAAAGGATTATGACAAGGCTGTATATTATCACCCTTCTTGTTTAACTTCTATGCAGAGTACATCATGAGAAATGCTGGGGTGAAGGAATCACAAGTTGGAATCACAAGCAATCACCATGGGAGATTGTGGTTGGGAGAAATATCAACAATTCAGATATGCAGATTGATACTACCCTTATGGCAGAAAGTGAAGAGGAACTAAGGAGACTTTTAATGAAGGTGAAAGAGCACAGTGTTAAAACTGGCTTAAAACACTACATTCAAAAAACTAAGATCATACTATACAGTCCCATCACTTCAGGGCAAATAGATGGGGGACAAATGGAAGCAGTGACAGTGCATATTTTCTTGGGCTCCAAGGTCACTGTGGATGGTGACTGAGGCCATGCAATTGAGACACTTGCTCCTTGGAAGGAAAGAAAACACTACATTCAAAAAACTAAGATCATACTATACAGTCCCATCACTTCAGGGCAAATAGATGGGGGACAAATGGAAGCAGTGACAGTGCATATTTTCTTGGGCTCCAAGGTCACTGTGGATGGTGACTGAGGCCATGCAATTGAGACACTTGCTCCTTGGAAGGAAAGTTATGACAAATCTAAACAGTGTATTTAAAAACAGAGACAGACAAAAGAACTGTATACAGAAGACTATAAGACACTAATGAAAGAAATCAAAGAAGATATAAACAGATGGAAAGATAATCTATGTTCCTAGGTTGGAAGAATCATTGTGAAAATGACTATGCTACCAAATGCAATCTACAGATTCAATGTGATCTCTATCAAATTACCAATGGAAGAATTAGAAAAAAAAAAATTTCACAATTCATATGGAAACACAAAAGACCCTGAATAGCCAAAGCAATCTTGAGAAAGTAGAATGGAGCTGGAGGAGTCAATCTTCCTGATTTCAGGCTACACTACAAAGCTACAGTCATCAAGAGAGTTTTTATACTGGCACAAAAACAGAGATATAGACCAATGGAACAAGAAAGAAGATCCACACCTATGGGTATCTTATTTTAGATAAAAGAGCCAAGAATATACAACAGGGCAAAGATAGCCTCTTCAATAAGTGGTGCTGGGAAAACTTGACAGCTATGTATAAAAGAATGAAATTAGAACTCTTCCTAACACCATACACAAAGATAAACTCAAAGTGTATTAAAGACCTAAATGTAAAACCAGAAACAATAAAACTCTTAGAGGAAAACATAGGCAGAAACTCAATGACATAAATCAAAACAAGACCCTCTATGACCCACCTCCTAGAGTAACAGAAATAAAAACAGAAGTAAACAAGTGGGACCTGATTAAACTTAAAAGCTTTTGCACAGCCAAGGAAACAATAAACAAGCTGAAAAGACAGAATGGGGGAAAATAATAGCAAATGAAACAATTGACAAAGGATTAATTTTCAAAATATGAAAGCAGCTCGCATAACTCAATGCCAGGAAAACAAACAACCCAATCCAAAATTGGGAAAAAGACATAAACAGACAGTTTTCCAGTCAGATGGCTAACAAACACATGAAAAGATGCTCAACATTACTCATTACTAGAGAAAGGCAAATCAAAACTACAATGAGATATCCCATCACATTGGTCAGAATGACCATCGTCAAAAAGTCTACAAACAATAAAGACTGGAGAAGGTGTGGAGAAAAGAGAACCCTCTTGCACTTTTGGTGGGAATGTGAATTGATACAGTCACCAAGGAAGGCAATATGGAGATTCCTTAAAAGACTATGAATGAAACCACCATATGACCCAGCAATCCCACTACTAGGCATATACCCTGAGAAAACCAAAATTGAAAAAGACACATGTACCTCCATGTTAATTGCAGCATAATTTACAAGAGCTAGAACATGGAAGCAACCTAGATGTCTATCAACAGATGAATGGATAAAGAAATTGTGGTATATATACACAAGGGAATATTATTCAGGGATACATTTGAGTCAATTTTAACGAGGGGGATGAACCTAGAGCCTACTATACAGAGTAAAGTAAGTCAGAAAGAGAAAAACAAATATCATATACCACACATATGTATGGAATACAGTAAGATGGTACTGATAAAATTATTTGCAGGGCAGCAATGGATGTACATAGAGAACAGTTTTACAGGGTGTAAAACTGGGGGAGGAAGGACAGAGTGGAGGAGAAAGCACAGAGTGCAACATATGGAAAAAGTAACATGGAAACTCACATTATCATATGTAAAATTAATAGCTAATGGCAATTTGCTGTATGATCAGAAAGAGAAAAACAAATATCATATACCACACATATGTATGGAATACAGTAAGATGGTACTGATAAAATTATTTGCAGGGCAGCAATGGATGTACATAGAGAACAGTTTTACAGGGTGTAAAACTGGGGGAGGAAGGACAGAGTGGAGGAGAAAGCACAGAGTGCAACATATGGAAAAAGTAACATGGAAACTCACATTATCATATGTAAAATTAATAGCTAATGGCAATTTGCTGTATGACCCCAGGAACTGAAACCGGGGCTCTGTAGCAAACTAAAAGGGTGGGGTTAGGATAGAGGTGGGAGAGAGTTTCAAGAGTGAGGGGACATATGTAAACCTACAGATGATTCATGTAGATGCATGGCAGAAACCAACACAATTCTGTAAAGCAACTTTCTTTCAATTAAAAAATATTTTTTTTTTAAAGTAGAAGCATCACTTTTCCAGAAAATGTCCATATAGTCAAACCTGTGCTTTTTTCAGTAGTTATGTACAGATGAGAGAGTTTGAACATAAAAAAGCTAAGTGCTGAAGAGTTGATACTTTCAAATTGTGGTGCTGAAGAAGACTCTTGAGAGTTCCTTGGACTGCAAAGAGATCAAACCAGTCAATCCTAAGGAAGTCAGTCCTGAATATTCATTGGAAAGATTGATGCTTCAATACTTTGGCCACCTGATGTGAAGAGCTGACTTATTGGAAAAGACTCCCATACTGGGAAAGATTAAAGGCAAAAAGAGAAAGGGATGACTGAGGATGAGATGATTAGACAGCATCACTGACTCAATTTGAACAAAATCCAGGAGATAGTGAAGGACAGAGGAGCCTGACATGCTATAGCCCATGGGTTCACAAAAGGTCAGAAACAAGTTAGTGACTGAACAACAAAATATGCATGCAGTTAAAAACTACTCAGTGCCAAAAGGAATGGAGTACTGATTCACGGATGAATGGCATGGACAAACCTTGAAAACATTATGCTAAGTGAAAGAAACTAGACCCAACAGATGACATAGCATATGATTCCATTGATGTGCAGTGTCTAGAAAAGGCAAATCCACAGAGACAGAAAGTAGATTAATAGGTACAGGGGGTTGGAACAAAGGAGAATAGGGAAATAGGTATGGAGTTTTCTGGGGGAAGGATGATGAAAATGCTTTAAAATTACTGGTGATTGTTGTATAATTCTGTAAAAATATTAGGGATCACTTTAAAGGGTGAAATTTATATTATGTAAATTATATTTTAGTAAAGTGGTTGCATACATGAGAAAGGAACGTAGATTGAAAAGTCACCATTTTGATCAACTCCATTTTCTCTAAAAGTGTATATCTTGCCGACAGCGGGAAAAATTCTAAGAATTTTCAGGTATTCTTATCAATGTATGTACATTTAAAGAAAACAATATTTCCTCTCTTGGTTGTACCTCAATGAATGAGAACTGATTTTTATAGGACTTACTCTTTTCTTGTGTCCATAGTCTCTGGAATTTCACTCTTCCTCTCCACCCCATGGACTGTAGCTGGCCAGGCTTCTCTGTCCATGTAATTCTTCAGGCAAGAGTACCGGAGTGGGCAGGCATTCCCTTCTCCAGGGGATCTTCCCAACCCAGGGATCCAGCCCAGGTCTCCTTCATTGCAAGCAAATTCTTTACCATCTGAGCCCCCAGGGAAGCCCTTGTGATACCTGTATGTAGAAAACCTTTGATCATGTTAAGACAGGATTATGTGTTTCGAATGTTTTCCAGGCCNGTACCGGAGTGGGCAGGCATTCCCTTCTCCAGGGGATCTTCCCAACCCAGGGATCCAGCCCAGGTCTCCTTCATTGCAAGCAAATTCTTTACCATCTGAGCCCCCAGGGAAGCCCTTGTGATACCTGTATGTAGAAAACCTTTGATCATGTTAAGACAGGATTATGTGTTTCGAATGTTTTCCAGGCCCTTAAAGTGATCTACATTTAGCAATATTATACTAACACACATTTGAGATGGATTTGACCTAGGAAGCAGTGTTTTAAGTAGCAAACAAAGGTTTTATTAGTTTCTGGGAATAAATTTCACTGTGTTTTATATAAGTTAGACTTATATATTTAATCCATAAAGTAGAATTCAGAAGAGTTCTCTAATTTAATAATGAGTCTCTGACTCTCTCCATTTTGACATTGGTATGTTACAACCAACAAAACAAATGTTTCAGAGATATTTAGAATGTAAAATCAAATTTTTTCCCAGGGCTCTCAGATTTGATGGAAAATTTCTAACAGGATCACTTTAGTTTACACTGTTGTTCAGATTCATTGTCAGGACAGAATTGTAATTGGAGAACTAAGCTATGTGTCAGGATAAAAATCCATTGCTTAACAAAGGAGAGAAAAAAAATCAACACTCTCTGAACACCAAGTAAGAATTTAAGTGGTTTATCTTCTAAAAACACTCTCTTCAATATTCTATCCTTGTGCTATTTTAATATGGCCATTAAAGTAAGAGTGCCCCTTGTTTGGTCACCCAGAGAACAACCTTCACATTGCATCCTCTGGGTACTGAATGGTGTCATAATGAATCTTTTCCTTCCTATTAATGTCTTTTACTAAATGAATAAAGCATTTTACTTCTCATTAATGCCATTCATTAAATTAAATAAAAGCCTGGATGCATATATTTCTTATAAAACCAGTGGGAATCAAAATTCACTTAAAACAAAACTCTTGTTAAGATATATACTGCACATTTTTATCAGTGAACCCTAATCATAACAAAGTAGAATAGTTTAACTTGGTAACATCTAGACACACTGTGAAAAAAAGCAACTTTTGGAAAAATGAATTCTGAAAATCCCAAATTCCCTCCTTTGCATCTTCCAGTAAGGGGAGTCCTCAGGAAAAACTATGTTGGAAATTAATTTTCAAATCACTGCTTTACCAAGTTAAGTATACCAGTGCCTCACTCCATGTATTCCCACACAGGAAGGTGCACTGATCCATCATAAATTTGTGAGATTTCATCCCCCATTTCTATTGTTTTTGTCTCAAATCTGTTGGCATTTCCCCCATCCTTTGTTCTTTCTAAAGTGGAGAGATAGGAAGCCTAACACCACCTTTGTAGCCCAGGGTTCTGCTATCCCTAGATCTTATCATTCTCTGTTCCTCCTGGATTGGAATTATTACAATTATGCTTATAATATTTACATTCTCAACTACAAGATAAGCTCCAAGAAGACAGGGCCATGTCTGGTTTGCTCAGCATAATGTCAAGAACATTGGGATTCCCAATTCATATATGCAGAGTGACTTGGATCAATGACATGGAAGTTACACGAATAACTTCTTGTCCACTTAAACAATATCCCCAAACTCATGGCTGATTTGCACTGCCATCACTCCACGATGGCCTCATTCATCCTACCGAAAAAAGAGGAGTACTATTAGGTACTGGGAACCAACCTCTAAACCCTAAAGATGGTGGTGACAAATAACCCCTGTATAGGCAGAATCCTTATTTTTACTATATGAAATTTAGGCTGTATATTCCTCAGAATCCCTTTTGCACATTCCATACTCTTCTTTATGATTTTGTACCTCAAACAACTTGGAATTTGTCTTATATATTTCCATGACATAAAAGCTCAACCAAGAAATCATGGAAGAGGCAACAAAGTAAACTTGGCAGTTCTAGTGGAATATCCATAGTTTTTGAGAATAACCATGTCCTAACTCCAATTTTGCTTATATGAGCAAAGTTCTAGTAAAGAAACTATGTTCTCTGGGACCTTGACTTCATGCTTTGGTCTATTGTGTTATTATCATTCAGTTGCTCAGTTGTGTCTGACTCTTTGTACCGCAATGGACTGAAGTACGCCAGGTTTCCCTGTCCTTCATTATCTCCCAGAGTTTGTTTGCTCAAACTCAAGTCCACTGAGTTGGTGATGCTATCTAACCATCTCATCCTTTGTTTTCCTTTTCTCCTTTTGCCTTTATCCTTCCCTGCTGTATTATAGACAGGATTTAAAGATCCTAGTTTGATATATACTCAAAATAGGACAATGAGGCAATTTTTATAGTCTTATTTTCTGTTTTTAAAAGGTGTTTTGATTTAACAGCATTATAACTTTCAGGACAGTTTCCTTCTTCACTTAAAAAAAATTTTATCCTTAGAATTGAAAATCCTGCTGCATTTCAGACCTTCTTATAGCTGCATTGATTAGTCTTCTAGGAAGCACAGCTGTGGCAATAATCCCATCTCTGCATCTTTGCAAGCAGGAGGGAAGGCAGGAGGGAAGGCAGGAGATAAGAGTTGCCATAGGGAGTCTATATTTAATCTACAACTGGCTTACCCAAGTGTTTTATTGTTCCCTGAAGGACTCACCACATACACTATTGTGAGAAAAAAATGATAGAGAAGAAAGGAAAGAAAAGTTCACCCAAGATGGGTCTTCAACTAATTAATTCATTTCAGAATTGGCACAAGAGAACTTTGCTTTGTTGAAAATGCAGACTCTGAGAAGACCACTCCTCTTCATACCAGTGCAGCTCACCTTGCTGGCTTTTCCCTGTGGCTGCTATTGGGAAATGGCTGAACTTTTTCTTGACAACTATTGTCAAGGCTGCTAGGAGGCATCTGTAAATGGTAACTTTGACAGCTCCATCAAGGAAACCCCAGCGATCTACACTGCAGATTTTTATAGGCATTCACAAAAAGGAATAACAAGGGTATCTGAGACAATTACAAAGTAAATCACAAAATAAATAAACATCCAAATAATCAAAACACAAAGCAAAGAATATAAACTTTCAGCCTCAAAGGAAGAAATAGAAGCTATTCTTTAACACAACTTTTTATTGTCATTCCATTTCTTAAAAGTCTAGAGTGATTATCTACCTTTTTGATATAAAAGCCAAAACATACTTGACTTTGCCAGTTCTATCACCTGGATCCATCCTAAGTCTTCAATAATTTTAAAATGAAACCTCAGTCTGATGTCACTGTCATGAAATCACACACTATTTGTACTTCCTTGAGAATCTCTGTGTCTGTAAATCTCCTAGACTGGCCTTCCTCCCATTGTGTGCCATCTTAATTTCTTAGATGCACTTAGAACTCAAATGCACTTTTCCCCTAAAATTTACATTGGCTTATTACCCCTTCCTTCTATGAGCACCTTTAGAATATATTGTTATTATTATTCCACATAGTTGGACTGCAGTGGATGAGGTTGGGAACCAGTGAAGAAAATATTAAGATCAATTAGGGCTGAATTATCAGTTTGTCTTGATTCCCTTTGCACTGATTATGCACAGAAAATGATTAAATAATAACATCTCATTTCTTTTGTAGGGCAAACGATGCACCTGAAAAGAGAGAGGGGGCAGATATTGGATGAAGCAAATCTGAAAAGACTACTAGAACCGAAGGATGAGATGGTAGGATGCCTTCTCTCTTGGTGAGTGTAAAGACTATAAAGGGATCCACACGCGATATTCCCCACCTCTCCTTAAGTGCAGCATTGGGACCATTGTTTGAAATTTTACACTCTTTAAGGTAGTAGAGTTGCAATATTTTACCTGCAGAAGACACCCCTGGTGAAACATTAATGAAAATGAGCCTCTGACTTTCTTCTTTGTGAATAAAGACGTTCTTAGGGTACTAGGAGACAGTATCTCCAGCTTTCTGAGTACCAAACTAAAAACATCAAAATATTTGGTCAGTGGTATTTATTTGGTTGCTTTCCAGGTGACACAGTGGTAAAGAATCCACCTACAAATGCAGGAGATGCAAGAGATGTGGGTTCAATCCCTGGGTCAGGAAGATCCCTTGGAATAGGAAATGGCAACCTGTTCCAAATTCCATGGGAAGAGGAGCCTGGGGGGCTACAGCCCATGGGGTCACAAAGAGTCAGACACACCTCAGTGACAACACACATTTATTTGGTCAATCCAATACTATTTAACAAAGCTCTGCTTCTTTAAAAAAGATTATATATTGTATAACTTAGACCCAGATATTCTCCCACCAAGGTCAAAATATGCAGAGTTTGATAGTTTTCAGAATGGACAGTATTTTCTCAAGTTTTAATTGCTTCTTTCAGAAATTATAAATATTTGATATCTGTCATAACTTGTTTTTCTGGAAAAAGAAACAATCAACCAAAAACAAACAAACAAAACAAGGATAAGAAGTAAACATTAAATAGCTGACAATTCATTTCACATATGATAGTATACATGTTTCAATGCCATCCTCCCAAATCATTCCACCCTCACCCTCTCCCACAGAGTCCAAAAGACTGTTCTATATATCTGTGTCTCTTTTGCTGTCTCGCATACAGGGTTATCATTACCATTTTCTAAATTCCATATATATGCATTAGTATACTATATTGGTGTTTTTCTTTCTGGCTTACTTCACTATATTGATGTATGGAAAAACCAATACAATGTTGTAAAGTAATTAGCCTCCAATTAAAATAAATACATTTATATTAGAAAAAATTTAAAGACATCTCAAACTCAGAGGAATTCACACATCTCATGTCATGTGATAAGTGAAGGTTCTGGCCCCAGAAAGTTGTTAAGGGGATCAAATGATGTCATTTGTTGCAACAGATAAATAAATCACTCATTGATTAAAAAAAAATAGCTGACATACTTAGATTGATGGACTTCAATCAATACAATGCAATATGATTTGTTTCTGGTTGTTGGTTTATAAGATGAAATACTACTCAAAAAAGAGCATCATGGCTTTGTCAAATGATCAAATTTGGAAATTAATGCCCAGAATTTTCTTTAAGTATGTGCAATTTAGGTGTTTCTATTAACTAAGCATTCTTTGGTGGGTCTGAGAGTGAAGAATCTGCCAGCAACGTGGGAGACCCAGGTTTGATCCCTGGGTTGAGAAAATCCCCTGGAGAAGGGAATGGTTACCCATTTCAGTATTTTTGCCTGGAGAATTCCATGGACAGAAGAGCCTGGTGGGCTACAGTCCATGGGGTTACAAAGAGTTGGACACAATTGAGCAACTAACACTTTGACTAACTTTCACTAAAGCATTATTTAGAAGCAGTGGCCAGAATAGTTTGTGAATGTACTTGTGTGTAGACATAATCTAAGCCAACATCCATTTGTTCTCCCTAAAGAATATACTGCCAAAGCTCTTCAGTATCATAATCACCATCATTAACCAAAAAGAAAATTTCTTTTCCATGTACTGTATATATCATACAAATTAGCTCTTCTTTCTCTAAGCTGAAGGTTCTCAAACTTGTTTCACTTCTCTTTTGGTTAGACTCACTTGAATGGTTTTTCCTAGCCTCTTTCAGGTGCCTCATCTGCAGTTGGTTAGTTAGCTTGGTTTGGTTTGGTTAAAAATAATTAGCATTGAGTAAAGATAATACTCACCAAAATCCTGCATTTTTGGATAAAGAAAATATAGAATCAAATATCAATAAAAAGTAAGAGAGAGAGTATGTTTGAATATGTGGGCAATGGCATTGGATGATCCTATTATCATCTTTGCATAGATAACATTGCACTTACATGTTTGGACACTTCCTTTACTGAACTACTATTCTCTGATTTCTGTGGTCTTACTTTTCTCTTCATCTAACACCACTTCCTACAATATGAGCATGCCTCATTTTATTGATCTTCAGTTTATTGTGCTTCTCAGATACTGTAGCTTTTACAAATAGAAAATTTGTGGCAAACCTGAGTTGAATAAGTCTGTGGGTGTCGTAATTCTCACAATATAGCAAAATTTTCATGATTATTATATTTTATTGTGATCTGTGGCATTACTACTGCAAAAAAAAGATTGATTTGTTGAGGACTCAGACGATCATTAGTAACGTTTAACAATAAAATTAAGAAAGGGATACCATTTTTTATACATAATGCTATTGAACACTTAATGGGCTACTTTTGTAAACATAATAGTGTAAACATAATATTTATATACACTGGGGAACCAAACATTTTGTGGGACTCATTTTATTGATATATTGACTTTATTGTGATGATTTAAAACCAAACCTACAATATCTGCGAGGTATGCCTATATTTTCTGACAGCCGGACTAGATTAAGATCTACCTGCTATTCACTAATATTCTCTACCTTTTCTTGACAGCAATCAAAATGTTCAAAATTATTTAATTATTTAATTAATATGTTGTTATTCACAGCCTTTTACCTTCACATACCAAAGCAAATTCAACTTTTGCTTGCTCATCTACTTCTAAATTTGCATTCTGTTGCTTGTAGAATTTGGTGAAATGGAGAATAGGGGAAGTGGGTGAAGCAAGCTTGATTTATATTGCAGAGGGCAGATTTACTTTATGGAAAGAAAACAAAATTCAGTGCCATTGAGAGCAAGGCAGACATATTTCAGCTCAGGCTCTTGGGTGGGAGATAGCTTTGGGGGCATTTTGGAATGAGAAGAGATTTTAGAGTGTCTGCAATGTATGGGAATTATTGAGAATGAAAAAGATGCCTTAGTTTTCTTTGAGTACTTATTTACTTGTTTAATGTCTTTATTTTCCACAATTGAAAGCAAGGCAGCCATATTTCAGCTCAGGCTCTTGGGTGGGAGATAGCTTTGGGGGCATTTTGGAATGAGAAGAGATTTTAGAGTGTCTGCAATGTATGGGAATTATTGAGAATGAAAAAGATGCCTTAGTTTTCTTTGAGTACTTATTTACTTGTTTAATGTCTTTATTTTCCACTCAACTATGGAGTTACATGGATGGAAAAACAGTGATCATACTCAAGACTATACTATCAGCGCCCATCAATTTCTTAATTATTGGAGATGCTTGACAGCAATTATTGATAGATATTTAACTTTCTGTATATGTTAATATGTTTTTAAGTTACTTAAAAACATGAGCTTCAGTATATACTGTTAGGACATAGATATATTATGGAAAGAATTTTGACTCCTTGAGGTTAGGTTATACACAAGTAGTCTACTAAATTTTGATTTAGGTTAAGCTGGTTGAATGACATTATTTTTAAAACTTTAAGAATTAAGCAAATTTATGCTGAATTGTCAAAGAAGTTTTTCTCAGAAAGGGTAAGTGTTAAATCTAGAAAGACCATAAAAATCAGAACAAGAGGAAAACTTTTCAAACATTCCTTAAGGAGGAGAAGACATTTTATGTGTTAATTCAAAAGGTTGCATTTCTTTGAGTTCAATATTTCAATAATGCCATAGGTTAAACCAAAGTCCAAACAGAATTATTTTTTTTTAAGTCACAGATCACAGGAATTAGTTAACAAGACTTTAATATATGACAGATTTGTGTTTTATTTTGTTCAAATTAAATAATCATTTTAGGACTCCCTTTGCTTTTGTGGAGAAGAGTATTCAGTGAAGTTTGGCAGCTTTTTTCTATAAAGGGTCAGAAAGTAAATAGACTATTTATTTTTAAACAAATAGTGTAAAGACTTTTCAGACCATACGATCTCTATTGCACCTACTTCTCTCTGTGGTGTAGTATGAAAACAGTTACAAACAATATGTAAGAAATTGGATGTGTCTGTGTTCCAATAAAAGTTTTACCTACAAAAGCAAGTGATTGGTCATATTTGGTCTAAAGGCTGTAATCTTTTGACCACTGATATATAATGATAAATGTTTAATGGATTGGTCATATTGAATAAATAATTGAAAAAAAAAATGTCTAACACAATACCTGGAACATAATATGCTACTACTGTTTAGTTGCTAAGTCATGTCCAACTTTTTGAGACCCCATGGACTGTAGACCTCCAGGCTTCTTTGTCCATGGGATTTTCCAGGCAAGAATACTGGAGTGAGTTGCCATTTCCTACTCCAGAAGATCTTCCTGACCCAGGATTGAACTTTTGTCTTCTGCTTGGCAGGCAGATTTTTTACCACTGAGTCACCTGGGAAGACCTTAAGTGTAGTTTAACCACTGAATAAACTATATCATGGTCATTAGGCAAAATGAGTTTTATATGGCGTGTATTTGCTTATTAATTTTATTGAACATTTATATTTACTTACTTTTTATTTTATTCTTATTCTGTATAGCAAAATATAGACATGAGAGCTAATAAGTAAAAAATCGGGTATATTATATAAATCATGAAGATAAAAGCAGTACAAAGAAAATTCTGCTTGTAAAAGAAGAACTGGCATTATATTTGTCCTTTCATATAAAACAATTAGAGAAGTGAATTCAATACATGAAAAAAGCACTTGCAGTCAATGGGTATCAGACAGTACAGAATTCTGACGTTTTGTTAGAAAAGCAAAATAAGTAAAATGAATCTTATGATTACCAAAAAGTCAAACTTGTCTTTCAAAAAGATCCACATGCTTTAGAAAATCTTAGCTAAACTGAGTGAGAGAAATGCAACTTACAGATATTAACAACAAAAAAGAGGCTGTCACAGCAGATCATAAAAGCATTAAAGGATGAAAGAATATAATAAACAATTTACACCAAGATGTGTATAAGAGACAGCTCCCAAATNATCCTGGTTATGCTCCTTTCAAGTCCAAGAAGAAAGATTTAGAAAGAAAGATAAAGGAGAAAATAAAAGTAGACAGGAAAAATGAAATTAAGTAAAAAGTGAGAGGAGAGCAAGGAAGTTTCTTCAAGGAGAAAGTAGAGATGCAATAGGAAGGGAGAGGATAGGGAAAGAAAGGAAGAGTGAGAGGAAGGGACACTTTATGGTGGAAAGGGGACAAAGTCCTGTATATTTATCTCTGCCTGATGCCACCTTTTTTAATAGGACTCATTTTTATGCAATAGGAATATAGACCCTGTCTCTTATACACATCTCAGATACGTTTTTGACTTAATTATTACTTTTTAAAAATTCCCTAAGTTCTATTTTCTTTTCAAATTTTGATCATTTAAAAGTATTTTCTGTTCTCTAGAGTTATCCTAATCTAATATTTTATTTATGAAAATATTGTGGTACAGAACAGGACCCTGTGGGGCTCCTGAGCATAAAGCCTTTCTGTGTACCCCATTTCTTGTTTACAGAAAATAAGCCTCATTCGATCTCCATGAATTTCCTTGAGTTTCAAGGAGCAGGTTCAAAGCATTGTTAATTAGGGGAAGAGAGAGGATGCAGAGGCAAGGGAGGAACAGTCAAAAGAGATAATAGTGCAGCTTTGGGGTAGGGTCCTGGTTCCCCATCAAGATATACATGCAGCAGAATTTGAGCTCTTTTGCACATATTTCTCATCAGGTGGCAAAAGTTAATGGTATGCTGCCCAGAAGCATATAAGCCCCAGACCAATTGAACAAGAAGGCTGATGCTGCTGACTTCTACTTACCTCACCACCAACCAGTCAGAAGAATGTCTGCAAGCTGATCACATCCTCTTTGAACCACTGCTAAAAAACATCTCACTACTGTTTTCAGAATGAGACACACAGTTTTGAAGGCATTAACCCGCTGTGGCCCTCTTTGCCTAGCACAGCAATAATCTTTTCTGCTCTGAGATTTAATTCTGTGTCAGGGTACAGAGGACAGATTTGGCTTCAGTGATTAAACAGTAGTTTCAAATCTGTGTTTGATAACTCAAAATCTTAAATTCCTCTCCAGTTGCTGTTTCCAATTGTCCTCACTCAGTTCAGTTCAGTAGTTCAGTTGTGTCTGACTCTTTGAGACCCCATAGACTGCAGCATGCCAGCCTTCCCTGTCCATCACCAACACCTGGAGATTGCTCAAATTCATGTCCATTCATCTCACCCTCTGTCATTCCTTCTCCTTCTGCCTCCAATCTTTCCCAGCATCATGGTCTTTTCCATTGAGTCAGTTCTTCAAATTAGGTGGCCAGAGTATTGGAGCTTCAGTTCTAGCATTAGTCTTCCAATGAATATTCAGGACTGATTTCCTTTAGGATTGACTGGTTTGTGGACTCTCAAGAGTCTTCTCCAACATTGCAATTCAAAAGCATCAATTCTTTGGTGCTCAGCCTTCTTTATTGTCCAAATCTCACATCCATACATGACTCCTAGAAAAACCATAGCTTTGACTAGATGGACCTTTGTCAGCAAAGTAATGTCACTACTTTTTAAAATGCTGTCTAGGTTGGTCATAGCTTTTCATCCAAGGAGGAAGTATCTTTTAATTTTCTGGCTGCAGCCACCATCTGCAGTGATTTTGGAGGCAAAGAAAATAAAATCTGTCATTATTTCCATTGTTTCCCATCTCTTTGGAATGAAGTGATGAGACTGGATCTGTGATCTTTGTTTTTTGAATGTTGAATTTTAAGCCATCTTTTTCACTATCCTCTTTCACTTTCATCAAGAGGCACTATAGTACCTCTTCGTTTTCTGCCATAAGAGTGGTGTCATCTGCATATGTGAGATTATTGATATTTTTTCCAACAATCTAGTTCGTCATTCATCCAGCCCAGCATTTCTCATGATGTACTCTGCATATAAGCTAAATAAGCAGGGTGAAAATATACAGCCTGGACATACTCCTTTCCCAATTTGAAACCAGTTCATTGTTCCATGTTCAGTTCTGACTGTTGATTCTTGACCAGTATATAGAATTCTCAGGAGGCAAATCAGATGCTCTGGCATCCCCATCTCTTTAAGAATTTTTCACAGTTTGTTGTGATGCATACAGGCAAAGGCTTTGGTGTAGTCAATAAAGCAGAAGTAGATGTTTTTCTGGAACTCTCTTGCTTTTTCTATGATACAAAGGATGTTGACAAGTTTATCTCTGGTTCCTCTGCTGTTTCTAAATCTATCTTGAACATCTGGAGGTTCAAGGTTCATGTACTGTTGAAGCCTGGCTTGGAGAATTTTGAGCATGATTTTGCTAATGTGTGAGATGAGTGCATTGTGCATAGTTTGAGCATTCTTTGTCATTTTCTTTCTTAGGGATTAGAATGGAAACTGACATTTTCTAGTCTGTGGCCACTTCTGAGTTTTCCAAATTTGCTGGCTTATTGAGTGCGAGTCTTCCCTGGTGGCTCAGAGGTTAAAGTGTCTGCCTGGAATGCGAGAGACACGGGTTCGATCCCTGGGTCAGGAAGATCCCCTGGAGAAGGAAATGGCAACCCACTCCAGTACTCTTGCCTGAAGAATCCCATGGAGGGAGGAGCCTGGTAGGCTACAGTCCATGGGGTCGCAAAGAGTTAGACATGACTGAGCGACTTCACTTTCACTTTCTTGAGTGCAGTACTTTCATAGCATCATCTTTTAGGATTTGAAGTAAACCAAGCCAGAATTCCATCACCTCCACTAACTTTGTTCAGAGTGATGCTTACTAAGGCCCACTTGACTTCACACTCCAGGATGTCTGGCTGTAGGTGAGTGATCACACCATCATGGCTATCTGTGTCATTAACTTTTTTTTTCTATAGTTCTGTGTATTCTTATCACTTCTTAATATCTTCTGCTTCTGTTAGTTCCATATTGCTTCTGTCCTTTGTTGTGCCCTTGGTATCTTTAATTTTCTTGAAGATATCTCTAGTCTTTGCCAATCTATCATCTCTATTTCTTTGCATTGTTCATTTAGGATATCTTTCTTATCTCTCTTTCTATTCTTTGGAACTCTGCATTCAGATATGAATATCTTTCCTTTTCTCCTTTGACTTTCGCTTCTCTTCTTTTTTCAGCTATTTGTAAGGCCTCCTCAGACAACCATTTTTCGTATTTGCATTTCTTTTTCTTGGGGATGGTCTTGATCACTGCCTCCTGCACGATTTCATGAATCTCTGTCCATAGTTCTTCAGGCATTCTGTCTATCAGATCTAATCCCTTGAATCTATTTGTCACTTCCACTGAATAATAGTAAGGGATTTGACTTAGGTCATACCTGAATGGTCTAGTGGTTTTCCCTACTTTCTTCAATTTAAGCCTGCATTTTTCAATAAACAATTTGTGGTCTGAGCCACAGTCAACTCCTCATCTTGTTGTTGCTGACTATATAGAGCTTATCCTTCTTTGGCTGCAAAGAATGTAATCAGTCTGATTTCGGTATTGGCCATCTAGTAATGTCAATGTGTCCTATCTAGGGTTGTTGGAAGAGGGTGTTTGCTCGGATTAGTTCATTCTCTTGACAAAACTCTGTTAGCCTTTGCCTGCTTCATTTTATACTCCAAGGTCAAATTTGCCTGTTATTCCAGGTACTTCTTGGCTTCTCTACTTTTCATTCCAGTTCCTATGATGAAAGGACATCTTCTTTTTTTTTTTTTTTGATGTTCATTCTAGAAGGTCTTGTATGTCATCATAGAATCATTCAACTTCAGTTTCTTTAGAATTAGTGGCTTAGGCATAGACTTGAACTACTATGATATTGAATGGTTTGCCTTGGGCATGAACAGAGATTATTCTGTCATTTTTGAGATCACACATAAGTACTTCATTTTGGACCCTTTTGTTGACTATGAGGGCTGCTCCACTTTTTCTAAGGAGTTCTTGCCCACAGTAGTAGGTATAATGGTCATCTGAATTAAATTTGCCCTTTCCAGTCCATTAGCTCACTGATTCCTAAAATGTTGATGTTCGCTTTTGCCTTCTCCTGTTTGACCACTTCCAAATTGCCTTGATTCATGGACCTAACATTCCAGATTCTTATGCAGTATTGTTCTTTACATCATCGTGCTTTATTTGCATCACTAGTCACATCTACAACAGGGTGTTGCTTTGGCTTTGGCTTCATCTCTTCATTCTTTCTGAAGTTACTACTTCACTCTTCTCCAGTAGCATATTGGGCACCTATTGACCTGGGGAGTTCATCTTTCAGTGTCATATCCTTTTGTCTTATCATACCATTTACGGGGTTCTCAAGGCAAGAATACTGAAATGGTTGGTCAATCCTCACCACAGTATCTTATCTCCTTGAGACTGATAAACTTACTTTTCTTAGAAAGTTGTACATTTGAAGCCTAAGGTGAAGATGTGTTCTTCTAAGAAGCACTTTCATATGTTTTTGGCAAGAACATATGATCTTTAGTCACATTAAACTAAATTAATGACAAACTTATTCGGACCATCAAAGAGATAGGAATATGGGCTCCAGTCTCAGTACTGCAAGTTGTGATTCTAAACTCTTAGCGATGTGATTTCTCCTTTGATCTTTTCAGATGCAAGACGCCTTCTTTTTTAGCCTTGGATGTGTGTGTAACCTGGGAAGTGAGAAAGGTTTAGTTTTGATCCATTCTCAAAATGAGGGTGAAGCCTTTGAGATGTAATTATTTTCAAAGGAGCATGTTGCAATTAAACTTCCTTCAGTTGGATCTTGAGTTATGCTTTGTTTTTCATGCCTTTCACAAAATGCATGGGTAAGTTTTGAAGTCAGGTTGTTTGATTCAGATCTCAACTTTGCTGCTTGTTAAACATGAGTCCTTGGTCAAGTTAACTTTTCTGTGCTTCCGTTGCCTCAACTGTAAGACTGAGGATACAGTATGCCTTTTGAATGTGATTATTTCCATTAAATGGGATAATATATTTAGCTTTTAGAAAATTCTGGGCTTATGAATAGTATTCAATTAGCAATAAATGAATAGCTATAGCCTTTCACCAAAAGCAATTTATGGCCTACGAGGAGAGTTGGAAGATGTATATAAGTAGCTTTAACAAATCTAATTTGATATGCTCCATAAAAGTGATACAATAAAGCTAGCATAAGAGTTTAAAAGAAAGAAAGGATATTCATGAAAAATACCACAAAACACTTGTGGAAAAAATCCATCATTATAGAAATATAATTATATATTTATGCATTAAAATATTATAAAGAAAAAAAAATTAGTCACTTGTCCTTTCCCTGACCATATTTAGCAAGTCACATAGACAAGCAGACTTGGCAGACTTAGAGGCAAACAGATCCTAACTCACATGTGTGCTCTAAATGGTTGCTGTGGTTATATATATGTATGTGTATATATATACACATTTGGGAATAGACTTCAATACATGTACATATATATATATATATATATATATATGTATTGGAGTCTATTCCCAAATGTGTATATATATATATATTCCCAATGTATAATTCCCAAATGTATAATAACATTTGGACTTTAAGCTTTTAGAAAATTCATAGCATCTTCCCTTATATATGGTGAAGAAGGCACATTCTGTCTTACTTTACTATGATTATTATGATGACTTTTGGTCACAGCTTTGAAATTGCCAGAAGATAGTTCTAATGCAGCTCTGGCCACAATGCCCTGGATGCCCTCCTCCAGCATCTGCTTTTAATCACAGACAATATGGTTTGTGTTTAGAATCGAATGACTGTCATCATCTAGCACTAATGTTCTCTGTCACAGGGACTTAACAACACATTTGGGGAACACTCTCAGAGACTTTCAAATTCAATATTCTCTCCAAACTCCTGGCTTTTCATTAACAGTGCCATGTGGGTTTCCAAGGCACGATGCCCAATGGTATTATTTTTCCAAAGAGGTCATGAGAGAGAACTTTTTTTTTTTCAAGTGTATATTTCAGCATATCTAAACATGCAAACCCACCCTAATCTTTATGTAGAAATCTGAGTTCAGAGACAGCCTACATTCAGGACTCAATCTGATATTACAATAGGAAGTGTACATTCTTTTGGATTGCATAACATGCAATTACCCAGCACATGATTGAAATGTATTACAAACTGTTGTTGATTTTCTGCAAGGAGCTTACTTGGCTCTTTGATATATATTTTCTCATTAGCTTTCCCCTGATTTATTTATGATATTGTTATGCATATAAAGGGCAGATTGCTAAAGTTCACATTGCAATGACCGAATTAGCAGTTGAAAAAGTCATGATTATAATGTGCAAATGATTCCCTGAGTGTTCTGAAGATGTGTTCCAGTCTCCACTGTAATTGTGAGGCTGTCAATTCTGTCTTTACAACACCTCTCACATCTATCCTTTCCTTACCTTTCCCATGACCACCATTTCAGAACCTCATCATCATCTTGCCTGGAAAATTGTAATATTTTTCTAATCATTTCCACATATACAGGCTAATCCCCTTGAAGTCCTTGCTCCTTAGTGCTGCAAGATTGAGCATCTCAAATAACTATCCTGGTTATGCTCCTTTCAAGTCCAAGAAGAAAGATTTAGAAAGAAAGATAAAGGAGAAAATAAAAGTAGACAGGAAAAATGAAATTAAGTAAAAAGTGAGAGGAGAGCAAGGAAGTTTCTTCAAGGAGAAAGTAGAGATGCAATAGGAAGGGAGAGGATAGGGAAAGAAAGGAAGAGTGAGAGGAAGGGACACTTTATGGTGGAAAGGGGACAAAGTCCTGTATATTTATCTCTGCCTGATGCCACCTTTTTTAATAGGACTCATTTTTATGCAATAGGAATATAGACCGATGATGACTTCTGCAGTTACACACTTCAACATTTCTACTTAATCTGCCTAACTAGGTACTTCTCCACCTATGTATGTCTCTGCTCATCTAAATGGAAGGCTATTGTCACTGCATCCAAACACAAGACATTATAATTAGACTAATTTCAAATATTTATGGGAAAAAGAAAGGCATCTTTCTCTCACCCCCTTCTCAGCAGGGGCCATTATTGATTGGATGGTGATAAATTAGTGAGATGTGCTGGGAGGATTGGGAGGATGCAGAGGACTTTGTGCTGATTATGCCACATGCATTTAAAATCTAAAGCACACAATGAGAAAAGAAAGTTGTTGAACAGCTTTAATTTTCCCACAGCCTAGGTAATTGTCTGCATCAGGATATGGGAGAAAATAAAGAGGCTATCATTCATTGGAGGTGGAGGTAATGTTTCTTTCTTTTTTATGATTCTCAAGACCAATTATGAAGAAGAGCCATATAAACAGCTTTAAAAATTCTGAATTGTAAGATAAACATTTAGTGCCTCACAAAATCAAACTGTAAAAGTAGAAATCTTAAAAACTACATCTTCTTAAAAATGAAGCAAATGAGGAACTGAAAATGTTGTAGAAATTCAGTAATATTTGTAGTTTTGAAACAGGAAACAAAGAAATGTCTGAAAAGAGATCAGTAAACTATCAATTCCTTTTTTAAGGAAAGTGATGAATGAACAATTTAAATCATTTGGCTGTATATATCTTTCCATAAAATCATATTTCAAATAATAGAAACAAGAACAAAAATAATAATATAAAAGGAAAAAAATATACTTCCCTAATTAAAATAAATGTTACTACCTTTGTCATCTTCATTCTAATGACATAAGTTCCTAAATATAAGAATTAAATATATGTTTAGTTTTTCACCACTGTATCTCTATTAGCTCAAAGACAAGGATGTGCCATTTGCTCAGTTATTGCTATTTCCATGAATAAATGGTTTAATTATATTATGAGCTGCATTGTGTCCTCATCATTCTCATGGGAAGATGAAAAATGGGATCAAGCATTACTTTCATTTATGATACAGTGACTAGCATAGAACCTTGCTGAAAAATTTGTGTATACAAAATATATTTGAAAGTTAAAGAGGAAATGTACGATTCTTCTACAGATTTCTTAAAGGGAACATATTTTGGCATTTGTGTTGCACAAGAGTAGATCTTAAAATATAAATGATCTATGGATTGTAACTTAAGTTTAAAAAGTGAAGTTAAAACAATCAAGATGTTGAGACAGGAACTTATGCCAGTACTGCCTAAGACCAAAAGATGCCAGAATATATCTTTTTCCATACAAGAGCACTGTATTATCAGCCTAGAATCAATTGAGTTGGTGCAAAGTCCTAATTATACCAGTTGTATTAAAAAACTACAAGTTTTTTTATAAAATAGTGTCCAATTGTGAAAGAGATACTATATAAGAAAAGGAAAGAATCTACCCATCTTATAATGTTTTTCTTCATTATAAAGGAATTATCATAATGAGTGCGGCATTTATAAAAGAAAAATAACTCCAGCCAGAAAACTCACTATTCAATTAAAGATTTTGGTTCTACATTGGGAAAGTGGCAAATGAATATCAATGCCTATGAAAGTGTTAATTGCTCAATCTTTTCCGACTCTTTATGATTCCATGGACTGTAGCCCACCAGTCTCCTCTGTCCATGGAATTCTCCAGGCAAGAATACTGGTGTGGGTAGTCATTCCCTTCTCCAGGGGATCATCCTGGCCTAACAATTGAATATGGGTGTCCTGTATTACAGGCAGATTCTTTACCATCTGTGCTATCAGGGAAGCCCCTCAATGCCTATACTTAAAGTTAACATGTGTAAGGAACTACAAGCATATTTTCTATGATTCCCAACTTATTTCAGCTTTTTCTGTTTATGACCAAATATAGGTCTCAAATATGTTGAATAAGATAACTTCTATTACACGTTGGTATCTAATGTCTATCCTGTTGATCAAAGCCCAAACAATATGCCTGTGGTATGTGTACAGGGAACTGGGCCTTCTCTGGTGGCACTAGTGGTAAAAAATCTGTCTGACAATGCAGTAGTCATAAGAGATGCCAGTTCAGTCCCTGGGTTGGGAAGATCCTCTGGAGGAAGGCTTGGCAACCTACTCCAGTATCCTTGCCTGGAGAATCCCATGGACAGAAAAGCCTGGCAGTCTATAGTCCATGGAGTCACAAAGAGTCTGACATGACAGAGACTCAGCACAAAAAACAATAGGGGGCTGAGGAGGGTACATAGCTCAGCTTTATGCCTTTTATTTCTGGGGAAAATTGGAACACACAAATGTGTTCTATAAGCAAAGATATTACCATTTGCTTAGTGACAGGTACTCAAATGGAAGGAAAATGACTAGTAGGAAGTAGCATCTGTAAGAGTCACCTTCAAGTTGTGGCCAAGAAAATTGCAAGCGATCTTAGGAGCTTTC
The DNA here is from genome assembly GCA_006410635.1 of Cephalophus harveyi. Lineage (NCBI taxonomy): Eukaryota > Metazoa > Chordata > Mammalia > Artiodactyla > Bovidae > Cephalophus > Cephalophus harveyi. The sequence continues at coordinate 30,894 of SJYT01031278.1, forward strand.
TTGTGGGACAGAAGTTGGGGGACAAAAGTAGCAGAGGGCTTGTGCAGCAGGCTGAGGACATGCCATCTACTATAACAAAATAGCTCCATTTGCTTTAAAAAAAGTTCATATGTTAGCATATGATTTTATTCAGATAAATNCACCTTCAAGTTGTGGCCAAGAAAATTGCAAGCGATCTTAGGAGCTTTCTTGTGGGACAGAAGTTGGGGGACAAAAGTAGCAGAGGGCTTGTGCAGCAGGCTGAGGACATGCCATCTACTATAACAAAATAGCTCCATTTGCTTTAAAAAAAGTTCATATGTTAGCATATGATTTTATTCAGATAAATACTTTCTTTACTAAAAAAATATTTGCTGGTATTATGTTTGAAAGTTCAGGCTAATATATTAAAGGCATATGACACAAAATCTACTGTAGGAACATCCAAGTAGAAAAATAAAAGAACAGTGTCAGATAATGCTAATAAAAGTGGGATAAAGATAAAAAATGTCTAATGGATTTTATGAATGTATATTGTGGAAAAATATTGTCGATAAATAGATCTTTTAACAAATGAGAATAGTCACTGAAGAGCAATGATTTTAAATTGTTAACTTTCTTAAATCAATTTAATAATGCAAAAGAAAATTAAATTTTATATGTGTTGAAAGTGGCATTACTATAATAAGCAATGATTGTAATAGACAAATAACATAAGAAATATCCCAAAGATTTTAGAATCAAAGACATTTAAGGCTAGGTTGGAGAAATATGTATACATTACATACTGTCTGTGGGGTTGTTTTAAAACTCCTTAGTCTCACATATGCTTTTTTTCCCATTAAATGACCCAATATTTGTTCTTTGTTTTTGCTAATAAATAATTACTAAATGCTCACTGGGACTTCCAGGTGGCCCTAGTGTTAAAAAACCTGCCTGTCAAAGCTGGAGACATAAGAGATGCTAGTTCAATCTCTGGGTTGGGAAGGTACCCTGAGGAAGGGCAGAGCAACCCACTCCAGTATTCTTGACTAGAGAATCCCATAGGCGTACCCTGGCAGCTATAGTCCATAGGGTTGCAAAGATTCAAACATAACTGAAGCAACAGCATACAGACACATGCACACAAATACCCACTAAGTGTAAGGCAGTGTATGGAATTATATACGTATCATTTTAAGCTTTATTTTTCTTATTCATTTGTGATTTTTTCATTATTTTCTTAAAATTTTTAGAGGATAATTACCTTTCAATATTGTGATGCCTTCTGCCATATATCAACATGAATCAGTCACAAGTAAATATATGTCCCCGTCTTGGATCCCCCTCCAACTCCTTCCTCATTCCACCCCTTAAGGTGGTCAACAGAGCATCTTCTTGGGATTCCTTGTATCATATATCAAGCTCCCACTGGCTGTCCATCTTTCATATGATAATGTATGTTTCAAGGTTATTCTTTCAAATCACCCCACCCTCATCTTCCCCCACTGTATCTACAAGTCTGTTCTTTATGTCTGCATCTCCTTTGCTGCCCTGCAGGTAAAATCATTATTTCTATCTCTCTAGATTCCATGTTTATGTGTTAATATATGATATTCATGTTTCTCTTTCTGACTTATTCATTCTGTATAATAGACTCTAGCTTCATTCAGTTCATTAGAACTGACTCAAATACTTCCTTTTTATGGCTGAGTAATATTCCATTGCATATATGTACCACAGCTTCCTTATCCATTCATCTGTCAAGGAACATCAAGGTAGCTTCCAAGTTCTAGTTATTGTAAATAGTGCTGTAATGAACATGTGTCTTTTTCCAATATGGTTTTCTCAGGGTTTATGCCTAGTGGTGGGATTTCTGGGTCAGAAGGTAGATTTATTCTTAGTTTTTATGGAATCTCCATAGTGTTCTCCATAGTGGCTGTATCTATTTTCATTTCAACAACAGTGTAAGAGGTTTCCCTTTACTCCACACCCTCTCCAGCATTTTTTGTTTGTAAACTTTTTGATGATGACCATTCTGATCACTGTGAGATGATACCTCATTATAGTTTTGACTTGTATTACTATAAAATTGAGCATCTTTTCATGTGTTTATCAGCCATCTGTATGTCTTCTTTGGAGAAATGTCTATTTATGTTTTCTGTCTACTTTTTGATTGGGTTGTTTGTTTTTCTGATATTGAGGTGCATGAGTTTCTTGTATACTTTGGAGGTCAATTCTTTGTCAATTGTTTCATTTGTTATTATTTTCTCTCATTCTGAGGGTTGTCTCTTCACTTTGCTTATAGTTTCCATCATCATGAAAAATCTTTTAATTTTAATTAGTTCTCATTTGTTTATTCTTACTTCCATTACACTAGGAGGTGGGTCACAGAGATCTTGCTGTAATTTATGTCAGAGAGTGTTCTGCCTAAGTTTTTCTCAAAAAGTTTTTATAGTTTCTAGTCTTCCATTTCTATTTTTAATCCATTTTGAGTCTATTTTTGTGTATAGTGTTAGCAGGTATTCTAATTTCATTCTTTTACACATAGCTGACCAGTTTTACAAGCACGACTTGTTGAAGAGACTGTCTTTTCTCCAGTGTATATTCTTGACTCCTTTGTCAAAGATAAGGTACCCATAGGTGCATTGATTTATCTCTGGGATTTATACCTGTTCCATTGGTTTATGTTTCTGTTTTTGTGGCATTACATACTGTCTTGATGATTGTAGCTCTGTGGTCATTCTGCCTTCAGATAGGAAGTTTGATTCCCCCAGCTCTACTCTTTAGATTGCTTTGGTTGTTCAGGGTCTTTTGTATTTCCAAACAAATTGTGAAATTATTTGTTATTGTTTTCTGAAAAATGCCCCTGGTGGTTTGTAATTTGAATCTATAGATCACTTTGGGTAGTATAGTCATTTTTACTATATTGATTCTTCCGATCTAAGAACATGGTATATCTCTCCATCTGTTTTTGTGTCTTTGATTTCATCAGTGTCATAGTTTTGCATAGAATTCTTTTGCCTTTTGAGGTAAATTTATTTCTAAATATATTACTCCTTTTGTTGCAATGGTGAATGGGATTGTTTTCTTAATTTCACTCTGATTTTTCATTATTGTGCATAAGAATGCAAGGGATTTCTGTATATTAATTTCATATCCTGTGAATTTACCATATTCATTGATATCTCTAGTAATTTCCTGGAGGCATCTTTATGGTTTTCTATGTAGAGAATCATGTCATCTGCAAACAGTGAGTGTTTATGTCTTTACCAATCTGGATTCCTTTTATTTATTTTTCTCCTCTGTTGTTGTGACTAGGACTTCCACACTATGTTGAACAATAGTGGTGAGAGTGGACACACTTGTTTTCTTATTGATTGTGGAAGAAATACTTTCAGTTTTTCACCATTGTGGATGTTTCCTGTGGGTTTATTGTATATGACTTTTATTATTTTGAGGTAGGTTCCTTCCTTGCCGACTTTCTGGAGAGGTGTTTTTTTTTTTTTTTTTTTTCCTTTTTAACCATGAAAGGGAATTGAATTTTGTCAAACACTATGCATTTATTGAGATTATTATACTGTTTTTATCTTTCAATTTGATAATACAATGTATCACATGTTTATTTGTGTATAGTGAAGAATACTTGCATCCCTGAGATATAGGCCACTTGATAATGATGTATGATATTTTTAATGTGTTATTGGATTCTGTCTGCTAGAATTTTATTAAGGATATTTGACTCTATATTCATCAGTGATATTTTTAAATAACTTTTCCTATAATATAATATATTTTCTTATAATTTTCCTTTTTTGGAGACATCTTTCTCTGGTTTTAGTATTAGGGTGACAGTGGCCTCATAGAATGAGACTGGAAGTTTTCTTTCCTCTGCAATTTTCTAGAAGAGTTTGAGCAGATAGGTATTAGCTTTTCTCTAATCTTTTCTTCAGAAGGAACGATGCTAAAGCTGAAACTCCAGTACTTTGGCCACCTCATGCAAAGAGTTGACTCATTGGAAAAGACTCTGATGCTGGGAGGGATTAGGGGCAGGAGGAGAAGGGGACGACCGAGGATGAGATGGCTGGATGGCATCACTGACTCAATGCATGTGAGTTTGAGTGAACTCTGGGAGTTGGTGATGGACAGGGAGGGAGGCCTGGTGTGCTGCGATTCATGGGGTCTCAAAGAGTCGGACATGACTGAGCGACTGAACTGAACTGAATCTTTTCATATAATTTGCCTGTGAAGCCATCTGGCCTTGTGTTTTTTGTCTGTTGGAAGATATTTGGTTACAGTTTTGATTTCTGTGCTTGTGACTGGTCTGTTCATATTTTCTCTTTCTTGTTCAGTTTTGGAAGGCTATACATTTCTAAGAATGTGTCCATTTCTTTCAAGTTGTCCAATTTTTCCCATTTTTAACATTCACAATAGTCTCTCATGATCTTTTATATTTCTGTATTGTCAGTCTCTCGTGATCTTTTATATTTCTCTATTGTCTATTATAACTTCTTCCCATCTCTAATTTTATTGATTCATGTCTTCTCCATTTTGTTGTTGTTGTTGATGACTCTGGCTAATGGTTTATCAATTTTCTTTTTCTTCTCAAAGAACCAACTTTAGTTGTATTGATCTTTGCTATTGTCTCCTTCCTTTCTATTTCATTTATTTGTTTTCTGATCTTTATGATTTCTTTGTTTGTACTAACTTTGGTTTTTTTTTTGTTGTTGTTGTTCTTTTTCTAGGTGCTTTAGGTGTAAGGTTTGGATGGCAATATGATATCTCTCTTGTTTCTTGATGTAGGCTTTTATTGCTATGTTTTTATTATTTAATTTTTATTCTTTTATTTATCGCTTTTATTATTGCTATGACCAGTGCATTCTCTTGGCAAAATTCTGTTAGCCTTTGCGCTGTTTCATTTTGTACTCCAAGGCCAAACTTGCCTGTTACTCTAGGTAGCTCTTGACTTCCTACTTTTGCATTGCAGTCCCCTACAATGAAAAGGACATCTTTTTTTTTTTTTTGGTGTTATTTCTAGAAGATCTTGTAAGTCTTCATAGAACCATTCAACTTCAGCTTCTTTAGCATTACTGGTTGAGGCAAAGATTTGTATTACTGTGATATTGAGTGGCTTGTCTTAGAAATGAACAGAGTTCATCTGTCTTGAGATGGCACCCAAGGGCTGCATTCTGGACTCTTTTTTTGACTATGAGGTCTACTCTATTTTTTTTTCCCCCTAAAGGATTCTTGCCCACAGTAGTAGATATAATAGTCATATGAATTAAAATCATCCATTCCAGTCCATTTTAGTTCACCGACTCCTAAAATGTAGATGTTCACTCTTGGCATCTCCTATTTAACAACTTCCAATTTACCTTGATTCATGGACCTAACATTCCAGGTTCCTAGCCAATACTGTTCTTTACAGCATTGGATTTCACTTCCATCACCAGACACATCTTACATTGTAATCAGAACAGATACCTGAAATTACTCAATTCTGAAAAATTTACCAAGACTTGATTTGTAGCCCAAGACGTAATCTATTCTGGAGAATTTGCATGTACACTTGAGAAAACAGTGAAATCTTTTGTTTTTGGCTGAAACTTCCTGTAGATATCATTAAGGTCCAACTGATCCAATGTATCATGTAAAGCTTTTATTTCTTTAATAATTTGTGTCTTTATGATCTGCCCATTGGTGTGAGTGGGGTATTAAAATCTCTATTATTTTATTACTGTCAGTTTCAGCTTTAATAGCTATTAGCATTTGTTTTATGCATTGAGGTGCTCGTATGTTGGGTGCATCTCTAAATAGATAAATAGATAGATATAGTTGTTGTGCCTTCTTCTTGGATTGATCCTTTGATCATTATGTAGTGTCCCTTCTTTGTTTCTTGTAATGGTCTTTATATTAAAGTCTGTTTTATCTGATATTAGTATTGCTACTCCCTCTTCCTTTTGATTTTTGTTTGCATGGAATATTTTTTTTCCAACCCTTCACTTTCAGTCTGCATATGTTCTTAGGTTTGAAGTGTATCTCTTGTAGACAGCATATATAGGGGTCTTGTTTTTGTATCCATTCAGCCTATCTGCATCTTTTGTTTGGGCCATTTATCCCATTTATATTTAAGGTAATTATTTATATATATATATGATTCTGCTACCATTTACTTTATTGTTTAGAGTTTGTTTTGTATGCCTTTTCTTTTTGTGTTTCCTATCTAGAGAAGTTCCTTTAGCACTTGCGGTATAGCTGGTTTGCTTGTGCTGAATTCTCTTAACTTTTACTTGTCTGTAAAACTTTTGATTTCTCCTTCAAATCTGAATAAGATCATTGTTAGGTTAGAGTAGTCTAGGTTGTAGGATTTCCCCCTTCATCACTGTAAGTATGTCCTGTCATTCCCTGCTGGCATGCAAGGGGATCACTTGTATGTTATTTGTTACTTTTCCCTTGCTGATTTTAATATCTGTTCTTTGTGCTTAATTTTGTAGTTTGATTAGTATCTGTCTTGGCATGTTTCTCCTTGGATTTATCCTGTATGGAACTCCCTGCACCTTCTGGACATGGGTAGCTATTTCCTTTCCCATTTTATGGAAGATTTTGACTATGATCTCAAATATTTTCTCATGCCTTTTCCTTTTTTCTTCTTCTGGGACCTCTATGATTAGAATGCTCTTATGCTTATTGTTGTCCCAGAGATTTCTGAGACTGTCTTCATTGTTTTTATTCATTTTTCTTTATTGTGTAATGCTTCAGTTATTTCCACCATTTTATCTTCCATTTCACTTACTCATTTTTTTGCTCCAGTCTTCAGTAACTGAGGAGTTACTCTACTGTTGGTCACCTCCAGTGTATTTCTAATCACAATTATTGTGGTGATCATTGTTGATTGTTTATTGTTTAATTCTTCTAGATTCTTGTTAAATATTTCTTGCACCTTCTAGATTTGTGTCTCCAGTCAATTTATTCATGCTTCTATTTTATTTTCAAGATTTTGGATGATCTTTATTTTCATTACTCTGAATTCTTTTTTTTCAGGTAAACTGCCTATTTCCTTTTTGTATGTTTGGTCCTGTGGGTTTTTTACCATGTTCCTTCATCTGCAGCATGCTTCTCTATCTTTTCATTTTGCTTAATTTGCTGTGTTTGTGGTCTCCTTTCTGTAGGTTGGAAAGACATAGTTCTTTATTATGGAATCTGCCCTTCATGGGTGGGATTGGACTAGTGCCTTGTGAAGGTTTCCTGGTTTGGAAACTTTTGGCTGTGTTCTGGTGGTTGGAGCTGGATTTCATCCCTCTGAAGGGCAGTGCCATGCCCAGTCGTGTGTTTTGAGGTATCTGTGGGTTTAGGAAGCTTGTCTTCTAATGTGCAAGGTTGTTTTGTTGAAGGATTGTCATGGGCCATATGCCACTGAAGTTTGCTGGCCTTTATGCTGTCCTTGGTTTTAGTGTTGAGATGGAGGACTTTGGGAGGGCTTTTGCCTATTAACGTTCCCTGGGATTAGGAGGTCTCTAGTGGATCAAAGTCTTGGGCTTGGGTCTCCCACTTCAGGATTTTAGGTCTGACCCATCCTGTAACACCAAGATCTGACAAACCACACAGCACAGAAAATAACACCCCAAGACTCTTGATGAAAGCAATACTCAACAGTCCAGAATATCCAGTGAGACTCACACCAAATGCCTCCAATATTGCAAGGAAGGTCTCTGGATCTGTTCTGGATAGTGTGGGTTCATCTCAGTCTCAGATCTAGCCTTACTCCAGCTTGTACTTGCTCCTAAATTTCATAGTTGCCTCTAAGCTCCACAGTCTGTTCCCCACCGTGACATGAAGGGGTGAAGACTGATGCTTATTAGGGACCACCTATTCATTCAGGCCGGGGAGAAGGGAAGATAAAGCAGCCACAACTGGGATGTACCAGGGAGTGCCTGCAGAAGTAGAAACCCGCTGGATGTTGTCTGGGAAGGGTTGTGTACTCTCCCAGAGGAATTGGCCCCAGGTCGTGGGTCCCTAGGAAGAGCCAAGCTGTTTAAGTTCCAGGAAAAGTGTGGGCTCACAGCCTAGTGGTAGCTGCCACCTCTGGCATCAGGACTATATCAGCTGTGTTCATCTGTGGCTTCAGGTGCTTTCCTTAACTTTGACAGTGGCAGTCGTGTCTAACTCTGTAGCTGACACTCTAACTGGTTTTGCCAGTTTTGGTAGTCACTGACAGGCACTCAGCCACTATCTGTGAGTGTGGTATTAGTGTCTCAGTGACAACTTCTCAACACTAGGCAACCCAGTCTTTTCTCAGGAGTCCTTCCATTGTGTGGAAGGAGTCCTCTCAGAGTATCCTCACAGTAGCCACCCTCTGACCTCTTTCTGCGATCTGACACCCACGCCCAAGTTGTAGCTCCCCATCCCGACTCTCCTGTGGGTGGAGGCTTGGGAAGGCCTTCTCAACTGAAAAGTGCTATTTTGCAGTGATTTTTGTGGTGAATTTTCTGTTTTGCCCTCTGAGCCCCTCCACTGCAGTCCACTGAGGTTCCAAAGCTCTCTCCTGGCCCTGTTTGTGAAGAGGTTTCTTAATATGTGGACATTTTTTCTTCCTTTATGAATCCCTCCCTCAGAACGCAGGTTCCCATCTGAAATCCTTTGTCACTTTTTCTGTGTCTTTATCTTTTGCCCTACATTCTAAGGAGATTGGTTTGCCTTTATAAAATTTGGGGTCTTCTGCTGTTGTTCAGAGGTTGTTCTTTCGAGTTGAACCATATTCAGATGGAGTTTTGATGTATTTGTGGGAAGGAAGGTGGTCTCCCTGTCTTACTCTTGTGGCATTTTCTTTCTTCTCTCCCTGTGACTATTAATATGTATGTTTGACTATGTTATTTCATGTTCTCTAGAAATTTCATTTGTACATCTTATTTCCAGCTGAGCTTTATGTATTTGCTGAATGTTTAATGAATAAATATTTGTTGTGCTGAATGAATTGTAATTCCTTGAGATTAAAGTCTTTGTCTATTCTTTTTTATGTCTTTGAAAACTGCCATATATCATGGCTACTATCATGGTCCCACTGGGTGAAGAACATGGAGCCAAGTTCATGTGGCAGAAGGCAGAGTGTAAGGTGGGCTTCTCTGGTGGCTTAGATGGTAAGGAATCCACCTGCATTGCGGGAGACCTGTGTTTGATCCATGGGTTGGGACAATCCCTGGAGGAGGGAATGGCAAACCACTCCAGTATTCTTGCCTAGAGAATCCCATGGACAGGGGAGCCTGGCAGGCTACAGTCCATGGGGTTGCAAAGAGCTGGACACAACTGCGTGACTAAGCACAGCATATCACATCATGTAAGGTATATATGCTGGAGATATAGAACCAAAGGACTCAGTGGCTGACTATTAGAAAAGACACACTAACTGACATAAAGATGAGGTGGAGAAATAAACAGGGGCCAGATTGTGCAGGGCTTCTTGGGTTTGAGGATATGCATAAGTTCTATTGTAAAGGTCATGGAAAGCCTTTAAAAGCATTAAGCAGAGGAATAATTTGGTTTAGTATTGGTGTTTTAAAGATTACTTTGATTGGTGTGGTAAGTACTGATAGGAAGGAGGAAAGTATGACTGTCATATGGCACCCCACACTGGGATCTGATAGTATCTCTGTTATGCAGATTCCTTTCACTGAACTCTTACTCATGGGGTTATCTATATTTTGTTTTCAAACAAACTTTTTTATTTGCTTTTCTTTTTTCTCCTCTTCATGCACTATCCCTAGTGTCACAGTTTTAACACACACTGACAGCATACTGGTTTTTCAACCTAAATCTTCTAGACGGACATCCTCCTGGCTTCTGTCATATATATCTGCTTTCTGCCTGAACATATTCATTTGAATATCCACAGATGGCTAAAATTCAAATGTGCATGATAGAATTAATGTTTTCATCTTACTTAAGTTGACTTTTTCTCATTTATTTTCTGTCACAAATTCAGGAAAGTAAAATAACAATTGTCAGTCAAAACCCAAACATGAAATTCATTTGGACTTCATTTTCCCATCATATCTGATAAATCATGAATTCTATTGTAATTTTCCTTGAATCCTTCTGCTTTTCTTTAAACACATCATAACAGACCTAGTTTAGGCATTTACAACTCTCTTTGGCTTTGGTAGCAATCATGCTTTACTTGTGTTCCTTTGCATCTAGACTCACTCTACTCAATCAAATTCCTCACAAAAGTTTTGAGATTTCAAGACTCAAAGATCAAACAAAGAAACAAAGATCAAA